>JAUKNK010000041.1:1022500-1512500 GCA_030765055.1 Mantis religiosa
TAACATTAGTGTGGAATTTACTTTCTCTTTCTGCCTGAAAGTCATTGTGTAATGAATTTGTATAATTAAATAATTTGTAAACAAACAGAATATATAGAAGGAAATTTAATCGTTCTTCCAAACTAGCTGTGTTTAGGCTAAGATTTGGTTGGATAGAGTCAAACTGAAAAATTTAATTCCATGACCAGGATTTGAACCACAGATCTCCTGGTCTCCATCCGGTTGCTCTTAACCATTGAGCTACAATGGCCAACATGCCGTCATGACATTAAATTCTCCAAGTGACTCATGTTTCCTAATAAACTACTAGGGGTCCTCATATACAATGAGATATGCACCTTTTATGGCGACTTACTATGCTGTAAGTACTTAAGTCCCAGGCTTAACCACTATTAGGTTAATTGATTGAAATTTAATCATTCTTCCACACTATCCATATGTATGCTAAGATCTTATTAGCCCATCATTGCCCACCTACTGCGGCACCACATGGCTATGTGATGCCATGGCAAACTATGATATGCATTCCCTGAGCTGTTGAGAGGTAATTGAATGCTCCTGGTATGTGATTTCTTTAAGAAAACCACATAAGAAGAAATCTAATTTGATTAGATTTGGTGAGCACAACTTTTTTATTTTTTAGTTAATGTCCTCCAGCATGTTATATCGGACAATAAGTGAAATCGTTGAAATGATACTCAAATGAGCCCAGGGTCCATAGAGCTTTGGATTGCTTGGCAATCATCTTTCAGGATAAAGAATAACCCTGGGAAAAAAAGAACCTTAACTGGATATAAGGATTTCCGGAGCTTTAAACTCAAAACTTCTTGAATGTGAATTAGATTAGTTACTGCCACACCACATGGGCAGGCAGGTGAACGTGCTGGCCAACATATTGGTCTATGCTATCCAATCCATCGCTCAGGGCTGTTTACTCTGCGATAAGCTCTCAGCCAATGGGTCCAATAAGCTGACACCCCATCATGTTGGTACCACATGGTTAGTTAGTACCTCAATGGCCTTCATCCAGTAGAGTAAGCAGTATGTATTGTAAGAGGTGTATGTAGAAATTCTTACTGAGCTGGTCATCATAAAAATTTGGGCTTATTAGATGGTCACCAAATATACCAGCACAAATGTTGGAATCCTATCAGATTTGGAAGGCTGCCTTTCACATCTATTGTGTATTTAAAGTGCACCAGTAATGCATGCTGTGGCAATTTACATGACCTATTTTGTGGAATCCTGCTGTATCTTTAAATAATATGGTTATCATGAAATGTGGATCTTACTCAGTTTCTCACGTAATCCACCCAGTAAACACCATTCTCCATGGCCTGATGCAGTAGCTCCTGGTATAATTGAAGATGATAAGGGTGAAACTTTTGATCTATTCTCCACTTGGAAGATTGGCTAATATTGAAATGCCTGTAATGGTCCCTCATATTATAATGCAGATGCTGACTGACATAATCAATCACACGACTAATAATTGCTTGGTTACACACAAGTGATCTCTTCAGGGACGTGCTGTCTTGTGCACTGTTCTTGAATCCAATACGTGGTTCGTAAGTTGCAAACGCGCGTAATCTGTATGAAGCCTCTACAGAAATCTCTGTTAGTATAAAGGTTGCATTCTGCTGTGTATAAGGATGGTTATAACTAGACTTTGGACATTTAGGTCATTAAAATGTAAATTAAGGTGCCAAAAATACATTTTTTAATGTAAGAAATAGCCACTAATAATAAAAAAACTAGGCTTTAAATATAATACCTTTTAAAACATGTTTGAAATCTGGAACTGTGCCTTTAGAATTTAATTATTTAAAATACTCCCTCTCTGATACATCCACTACTACTAGAATTACAAGAAGGACAAATATCTAAACTATAGGTAGTTGCACATGAATTTAATCGATGAAATGTGAAAAGAAAGTTTTGAACATAAGAAATAAGTGCACAAACAAATCAAACAAAATTAAAAAGTTTTACAATTCAATTAATGTCCATAATTATTAGCTTCACAATAAATTACTAATAATTTTTCTAGATTTTCAACCAACAAGCAATGCCGTCTGTCACTCAACACTACTTTGTAAGCTGAAAATGAATGCTCAACATCCACTGAAGTAAAAGGTACATATTTCAACTTCGACACTATGTGAACAGGAATGTTAATTGTATGTACAGCCATGCTTTTACTTTTTAGGATATCTGAAGCACAACGCAGGTCCTTCAATCCTACATTCCTCTGCAGTACTTTCTCTAGTTTTCCCCCTATTTTATCCCCAAATGAACCAGGAGCAGTTTTGATCATTTCTTGCATACCATTAAATATTTGCATTGTTCATATTGTGACTTTGTGGGTTCGTAGAATTAAAAGTCCAAGTTGCAGAAATTCTAAATGTTCTTGATTTCCGTAGAAATACACTCACAGTAGCAGTACTACATCACATACACAATCACAGTCTACCAAGGTCTATGATAATAACAAACAGCATTCTGATTACATCTGTTTACAACATTCCTGTTACAACATCTGTTTACTCTGCTGTTTACGACTGATTCTTGGCGAGTCGTCGCCATCTTAAATACCTCATTGATAATTCGAGATATTTCTGGAACAAGCAAGAAATCGAATGTTCTATAAGACAATCAAGACGTCACCAGAATGTTCCAATTAACTCACTTATCTGTGTCGGTAAGTCTTTTATCGAACCCTTTTACCGCGTACGCCGCCAGTCGTAAAAAAGGGATTCGCGACACTGCTCCCTCCTCAAGGCTGGTCGTCTCGAACAGCACCATCGTAGCGGTCCAGACGATCCAGATGTACCACCAAGATCTTCCCTCGGGGCACCTTCTGGATGCGGTAGACCACGTCGTTAATCCTCTTCACCATCCGGTACGGTCCTTGCCATGGTTGCTGAAGTTTCGGGCATCGTCCCTTGGTCCGGGTAGGGCGGTACAACCAGACCAGGTCACCTTGCTGGAACCCTTGGCTGTTGGCTTGCCTGTCATATCGGGTCTTCACGCGGTCGCTCGCCTTCTGGAAAAAATGAAATGTGTAGTGTTTAACGCCCGCTTTTACTACATACGGCACCGCAGGCGGTGACATTGATGATACATGAGATGAAGATGGAGCACCGGTGGAATGAGATGGCGGGGGAAACCGGAGGTCCCGGTGAAAACCCGCCCCAACGCCGTGTTGTACACCACAAATCTCACTCTGCGGTCGCCTGGGATCGAACCCGGGCCGCCTTGGTGAGAGCCAAGCGGTCTAACCACTGAGCCACGGCGTGGCCCGCCTTCTGGATGTTCTGCCGAGCCATCTCATGCATGTCGTGGAGATGGTCCACCCGGTTCTCCACATACTCGGTTGCAGGCTGTTTTGCGTCCGGGGGGCTCCCAAAGCCAGGTCACAAGGAAGACGTAACTCTCGGCCGAACATTAAGCTGGCTGGCTTCATCCCAGTGGTGTCGTGTGTTGACGAGCGGTAGGCCAGCAAGAGCAGTGGCACCTTGGCGTCCCGGTCTCGCTGATGGGTGGCCACGACCTCCCTCAGGTGTTCTTCTAAGGTCTTGACGTATCTTTCGCCATGCCCTCCGACTGGGGATGTAGAGGTGTTGTGCGGGTCTTGTTCATCCCAAGTATTTCCAGTGCCTCCTTAATTAGGTTGGACTCAAAATTGGTGCCCTGGCCACTGTGGAGCTCTAACGGCACCCCAAATCGGCAGAACACTTGCTCCACGAGGCAGTCTGTGATTGTCCTCGCCTCTTGGTTCGGAAATGCATATACCTACGCCCACTTAGTGAAGTAGTCCACACCCACCATCAGGTACTTGTTGCCTCGGTCGGACACCGGGAATGGTCCAGCTATGTCAACGGCGATCATTTCGAATGGAGCAACGAAGTTGTACTGCTGCATGGGACCCCGGCTCCTAGTCTGGGGGCCGCGACTCCCCGCGCACATGTGATATTGACGGCACCATCTCTCAGCGTCTGCTAGGAGCCTCTGCCAGCAGTAGCGCTGTCGGAGTTTGTCAATCGTTCGGTGTGCTCCCAGGTGTCCTCCTGAAGTACCGGCGTGTACTTCCTCTAAGACCTTCGGAACCTTACTCCGGGGAAGCACCAACTGCTCCCTCTGCGTCTTCCCATCAAGTGATTCCCATACGCGGAAAAGCACGCATTCTCTTGTCTTCAGTGAGTCCCATTGGGCCCAGTACGACTTGTAGGTGGCGCTCCTCGGTGCGTAGTCCTCCCAAGTTGGTCTTGTACCTGCCTCCACTTCTCTCAAGAGTGGCCCCAAGTCTGAGTCCGCCAGCTGCTCCGTCCTCAGGCCTGCGCTATCTCAGCCGTCCGCAGGCACTGCCGTGATCACTCAGACAGCTGCGGCAGGCTCCTTCGCTTCCACTCTTGTGCATTGGCCGCACTCTTCTGGACGGGGTCTTTTGGACATGGCGTCTGTGTTACCGTGGCTCTTCCCTCTACGATATTCAGAGGTGCAGTCGTACTCCTGCAGCCTCTGTACACAACGGGTTGTCTGGCCTTCCAGATTCCTGAAACTAATTAGCCAGGTTAGGGCGCAGTGGTCAGTCCTCAGGTGGAGTGGCTGACTATACAGGTATTTGTGGAAGGTTTTTTTTTAATTTACGTCCTAAAACGTTAAGTCATATCGGACGGTGAATGAATTGGGTGAAATGATGCTCAAATGAGCCCGGGGTCCATGGAGCTTAGAGTTATCTGACATTTGTCTTTGAGGATAAAGGAAAACCCCGGGAAAAGCCTTATCCAGATAACTCACGCTGACCTTGATTCGAACTCGGGACCTCTTGAACGTGAGGCAGACATGCTACCAACTACGCTACGGAGGCGGGCATTTGTGAAAGTGGTCCAAGGTCTTTACTACCACCAGTAACTCTCGTCGGGTGACGCAGTAGTTCTTTTCTGCCTTGGACAGGGTCTTGCTGTAGTAGGCTATCACCCACTCGTGGCCGTCCTGGACTTGCGATAGGACGCCTCCGATGCAATGGTTGCTGGCGACAGTGCCCAAAATGAAGGTGCCGCCTGGTTGTGAAAATCCCAGAAAAGGAGCACTACACAGTGTCTTCTTCCACCACTGGAAAGAGTCTTCGATGTTCTCCGTCCACACATAGGGCCAGTGTTTTTCTGTCAAGCGGGTGAGGGGTTTGACGATGTTGGAGAATCACTTGATAAAACGATGGTAGTAACTGCACAGCCCCAGGAAACTGCACAATTCTCTCTTATACTTCGGCCGAGGCCAATCTCTCACTGCCTGTGTCTTCTCTGGGTCTGTAGCCACTTGGATTGGTGAGACTATGTGGCCCAAGTAGTTTACTTCCTTGAGGAAGCGCTGGCACTTCTTTGCGTTCAGTTTTAAATTGGTCTCCTGCAGCCTCTGTAGCACCTTGCTCCAGCTTTTCATATGTTCTTCGAAGATCTTGCCAACGATGATGATGCCGTACAGGTAGAGCATGCAGGCGTCATAAGTCAGCCCTCTCAATACTGACTCCGTTAGGTGTTGGAACGTAGCTGGCGCGTTGCAGAGGCCAAAGGGCCTAACTGTGAACTGCCAAAGCCCTTGGCACGTCGGGAATGCGGCCTTCTCCTTGTCTCTCGGGTCTAATGCCACTTGCCAGTATCCCGACTTCAGGTCCAGCGTCGAGAACTACTGCGCACCAGCAAGCATGTCCAGGATGTCGTCAATCCGGGGTAGGGGGAAGCATTCCTTTTGGGTGACAGCGTTCAACTTCCTGTAGTCCACGCAGAACTGTAGCTCGCCTTCTTCTTTGTCACCAGAACTACAGGGGAACACCAAGGGCTGTCAGACTCTTCAATCACTCCCCTGGATTTCATGTTCTCCAGCATATCCCATACAGCCACTTGTTTTGCCAGCGGAACGCGTCTAGGTGGTTGCCAAATAGGCCGGGCGTCTCCGGTGTCGATGCGGTGATGCACTTTGTCCGTGCGGCCCTAGTCGCTGTAACCTTGGGTGAAGACGCGCTGGTATCATCTCAGCAGTTGTCAAACCTTCTCCAGCTGTTCTGCGGTAAGGTGGTCACCCGCCCTCTCCAATACGCTTTCCAGCCGGGGCCCCTGTTGTTGTGTCGGCACCGGCTCCTGTGTCTTGTCGATTGCTGTTACGCTGACCACGGGCTCGCACGTCCCCAACTCCGTCCCGGCCTGAACGTCGTTATCGGTGTCTATCAGATTGAGCAGCCTCATTGGCACCTCCTCTCGGAACGGCAATAATATCCTGGCTACACAGAGTCCGTGCACAGGCGACTTCTGGTCCAGTATCATGTTCTTCGTCCACTGGCCTCCCTGTCGCGCCGTCACAACCACCTCGCTTCTTGCGAGGACAAGCAAGTCTTCCTTCAAGATAATCCTGCAGATTCCAAGGGGCTCTTCGGGTTGCCGGAGAATGCGCTCTTGTTCATTGAGCCGCAGAATCTTCCTGCCGACGTCGACCGTCGCCTCTTGGCTCATGAGGGCATCCAATCCCAGTATCACCTCCTCAGCCACCTTCGCGACGAACATCCACAAACGTATGGCACTCCTTCCCAAGGTCAAATTCAGCAGGGCATCCGTCTCCACAGGCAAGGTGTCGCCCGATGCGCTCACAAGCTGGTATGTTCGGCGTGGTTTCCTGGACGGAAACCCTTGGCCACATCAGTTCTGATGATGGTCACGGGTGCCCCGGTGTGCACCATCCATCGCCACGGCTTCCCTCTCACCCAACCGTCCGCGATGAGGCTGTCATCCATAAGCCGGCTGACGGCGCGCACTGTCACTCGAGGTGATGGCGGTGATGGCGCCGACGTGCGCCTCGCCGCGATGGCCCTTAATCCTTTTCCGGCTGCTCTTCCTGGGGTGGGTAGTCTCTCTGCAGGTTTCCCGGCTGTCCACACTCCCAACACAGGCCACTAGGTCTACGCTGGTGTCGCTCGACTGGTCTTCGGTCTCCGGTGTAGCGGATACTCCTGGTTCTCGAATTCGGGGTAGCCGTCACCTTGGCTGCCTCCATCCTCAATGCTGCCGTTAGCGCCTCGTGAATAGTTTTGTAATCGCGGAGCATTAGGCGCTGACTTATCTCGGTGTCTCGTGCCCCGTCAACGAATGTACTGGCAGCCTCTCGGGATACGAACTGGGGTGGCAGATCGACTAGGGCTTTGCTGGCCAGCTGCTCAATTGCCAAGGGGAACTCCAGTAGCGTCTCCCCTGGTTGCTGCGACCTTGATTTCAGCTGGCTTCGGTAGGCTGCGGCTAGGCGCTGGTTTCTGAATCGGTTTTCCAGGGCTTCCTAGATGTCCTAGGGCGCCACCGCTGTCTGGAGCGCGTTTAGGACTTCTGCGGCCCGTTCCTGGAGGCTGGCTATTAGCTATGCGGCCTCTTCCTCCGGTGACCACTTGTGCTTGACCACTGTGTCGAACTGACGGCGAAAGACGTCGAAAGTTGTCGCGCCGTCGTATATAGGTTTGACCCGCGCAGATGTTATGTCGCGTCCCGGCGCGTCGGTCTTCAAGTCCTTAAACCTCCTGCCGACGATGTCCTCTACCATGGCGTCCCGGGAGTTTGTGTTGCTGTTGGTCTTTCCTTCCAGGTTGTTAACGCGGCTCGCCAGGTCTTCGATGTCTTCCACCATAGCGTTCAGGGATTTGGGGTTATTGTCGGCCTTTCCCTCTAAATCTTTAAGACGCTTGTCCACTTTACCAATCCGCTTGTCCAGCTCCGTGACGTCATCCCTTACGCCGGTCAACTGCTCTTCAAACTTTGCCGCTAGGACTTCGTTTGCCGTTTTCATCTTCGTGGTCAGGCTCTTGTTTGCAGCTTTCGTCTTCGCAGCGAAGGTATCATTCGTCGACTTCATTTCTTCCATCTTCTCGGCCAGGCTATCATTCGCCATTCTCATTTCTTTCAGTTCCGCGGTCAGATTGCTTTTTGCCGTTTGCGTCTTCGCTGTTAATTCGGTCATCTTCGCGGTCATCGTCGCGGCCAAGTTGTTATTTGCCGTCTCCAACTTCTCTAGAATCTGTGCCAACGCAGCCTCCTTGACGTAATGTCTCACTCCTGACACCAATTGTGACTTTGTGGGTTCGTAGAATTAAAAGTCCGAGTTGCAGAAATTCAAATCGTTCTTTACTTGCATAGAAATACACTCACAGTAGCAGTATTACGTCACATACACAATAACAATCTTCCAAGGTCGTTGACCACAACAAAGAATTCACTTCTAAATCACCAGTTTCAATTACAGCTCTTGTTACATCTCTGTTAACAACTGTTTATGACCACACTGTGTTAACGACTGCTCACAGGCGTGTCACGATCTCTTAAATATACCTGCATCGATAATTCTAGACTGTTCTCAAACAAACAAGAAACATAAGGTCCTCTATCAATCAAGATGTAACTAGAATATACCATTTATCTCTTTATTTGTTTGGCATGCCTTTTATCTCTGTGCTATGCTTATCTGCTTAGAAAAGCTGTTTATCTCTGCCGGCACCATCCGTCCCTTATCGCTCCTTTGCCACGCTTTCGTAAAAATGCATTCGTGACAATAATGTCATGCTACTACATGGTTTTACTATGAATGAGAAGTGCAGTAGTGAGTTGATGGTGATGTGATGTAGTTAAATTATTACAATTGATTTATTATTTTGTCTTGTGCTTAAGTCACAAAGGTATTATGGCTCAGTACATGTTTTCTACTGCACAGCATCTATATATTTATGATTCGTATGTGTTAATTTAGTCTGCTTGCCAAGTAAAACTATGATTTGCAGAAATATTTACAGTTGATAAAGTTCCGAGCTTACAACAGTAAATGAAATTTAGAATAAATTTCAGGCCACAGAAAGTGTTCAGGTTATATCCAGAATACAGCATGTGGTTCTTACTGAAGAAAATTAGACATCCCTTCAAAAGTTAGTTAGGTGTCTTACACAATTGGCAGGCATTCTTGTGCCTCTGTATGAACAGCTGCCAAACTGCTGAAGTTAAAATCATACAAAATAATTGTGGCACAGGCTCTTCTATAAGATGATCCTGTAATTAGGTGCGCATTTTGAGAACGGACACTGAATAGTGCATACAATGGTGAAATAGACCTGCATTTACTATTTTTCATGTACGAGGACTGGCTCCATCTTCATGGATATATTTATACAAAGAATGATCATTACTGGAGCTCTGAGAAACTTAGTATAGTTTATGAAGTACCCCTCCATGATAAACAAAGTGGCCAGTGGCAGAAACAGAGTGATATGGCCAATTTTTTTTCAGTTAAAATTTGATGCCCATACATACATGAATACAATTTTGCCCTCATTTTTTAGAGAATTAACAGACAGGCTGTGTGATTTTACTTCTTTTCATGAAGACCCTAAAACAGTTCAAGTGGGCAATATTTAATTGAGAACAATTGAAAGTATGTTTAGATCAGAATTATTCGTAGAGTTTGAAAGTGCCAGCATTTCACAATGTGAAATATGATGAGTGATGGATAGTTTCCCAAAGAGGACTCAAAAAGGTATGGACAATGACGGTGGCCTGTTTCAGCACCTCCTTTCATAATGTTGGTAAATAGTGTCTTTAAAAGTAGTTTTAAAAATGTTGTATGGTTTCATCCGAGCCTTTCTCTGATAGTGGTCGTTGGTGACGAGTGTCAAGAACACAGAGAGACAAAACACTGTGCAGCCGGTTCATAGTTTTTTGACTCTCACATTAGTTAGAGACTAAACTCCACTTACTTTAAGTCTTATCTTACTATTAACTATTGCTATATTTTATGAACTGCATTTTCTTTACTGTTTATAGCTTCAATCTTTTTACTTCTATTTCCTAAAGCTATTTATTACTTTCTTTTAAATGCAGATATGGCCAACATCGTGTAATGGAGATAGTGCTAGTTTAAGTTGTACGTGTAATGACTTACCAATAGATGCATTGGTACTCTCTGAATGCCTTCTTGCTGCAGCAAATATATTCAGGCAAGTATATTAATAAACTAAGTAGCTTACTGTATAAATAAAACTAAAACTTGTTAACAAATTGGTGCAGATTTTTAACTTCACTTGCCACTTGTGTGCTAAAATTCATCTCAATTTATTAATTAACTATTTCACTGTAACTTCCCAAGAAAGAATATACAAACTGAACTGTACTCTTCAATGATCATTCTATACTTGGGCATATGCTGTCCTTGTACTGGGGTTAGAATCACTATTACAGTGCACATAGATCTGATTTGATACCTAGGCATATCTTTTTTCTCTGGAAAGCTTTGTTACAGGTAAATTTCAGCCATATGAGTTGCTTGGAAACCAGCTGAGGCAGTAGTTGAGGTCAAAAGGCTAGGAGAGGTAGCATGCTGATCATGTACAACCCTTCCTCCAACTACTGCATTCATGATAGGCAAAGAATACAGCATTACTTGCACACTGTATCTTGAACCCTGGAATTTAGTGGTATCAATGGGCTGGATCAGAAGGCCTGTGCCTTAATATTAAAAAAAAAATAAAAGAAAAGGAAACACTTGCCAAACTTTAAAAACACTTCAGCTCCACAAACATTTTAAAATTAGGACATGTTTCAAGGAACTAGTTTCCTCATCATCAGCTGACATTTGACTAGCTTTCTTCAGGTACCTCCTTGCTTCCTGGTGTTGTTTAATGAGTTTAATGATGTCATTGACTGCTTTGCCAAAATAAAAACTGAGCATTGTTGTCCATAGTTCAGTATTATCGCTTATGCACTTTACTGCATTGCATTACCTTTGTTGTTGTTTTCTTGTATTTCAATAATTTAGTTTTATAATAAATCAATTTGAACCATAAATTTAAGGGAAAAATGTTTAAAGAAAATCCAGAAACCATCAGCATCATCATAATCCAACAATAGCTATTTACTTAACACTAGAAGGTCTGGCGAGTGTGGTCTACCAAGAAGGATCAACCCGTCATTTTGACGTGTGCAGTTTTATTTGCCCCTTTTAAAATAGTAAACAAGTTTGAATGCATACCAGTTTATTTAATATTATTTATACAATTTACCAGTTTATAATTTTACTTTTGTCTGAAGAATTACATAGTAAAATGAACATGATAACCAAGTGTGAAATGGACAACTTCCTTTAGTAAACACATGTGTTTCAACATAAAATTTTGAATACCGCAGTATATAGTATAAAAAACACTTATAAATCTGATTTCGCTCATTCAAAGCCATCTGCAGCATCGCATCACCTAACACACGTGTATTCAGCGTTGCCTAAACATGGTCCACAAACATACTTGCTGCATTTGTTACATAAATGCTTGCTCCTATTCTTCCCTCTGTATCCGCCAATTTGGCAAGTCTTCCAAATGTTGCTCTGCTGAGGAACTGTGTTAGTACCTCATAGGCTACCTTTTGCATCCACATTTCACTGCGTACAGTGGAGCCATTTATAGAGGACGTCAATGCCATACTTGGTGTTATTGTAGTATGCCACTGATTCTGGTAGCTTTTTATGATGTTGTTTATTTATAGTAATTGTGTCATGCCTTGAACTCAAAAGAAGCACAGTTTTGTTCTTTTTCCCCTGATAACATGTTAGATTAATGTCACGTGACTTATAAAGTACAGTTGTGTGCAAAGATGCTGTAGCACATTTTGCTGATTGAGGGATTTCCCTTTTACAGTTCTTTACTGTGCCCACAATGCTTATACCTTTATGCTTCAAACTTTCTGCAATACATTGGGTTTTGAAAAAATTGTCACATGTAGTATTTCTTCCTCCGAATACAAAGGGCTGTATAAGACACATTAAAATATGCTCCGCAAGAGGAACACTTATGGGGCGCTAATTCTCTTTGCCCAGATGAGGAAAACATTTACTAGATACTTTGAATTTGCATCAACTGCAAGCCAAAACTTTATCCAAATTTTTCCAGGTTATTGCTCATATATTGAATGAAAGAGTATCTAGCCTTGCAAGGAAAGTTGCTCATCCACAGTGATATTTTCACTTGGAATGTAACACTGCAAGGAATTGGCAATAAAAGGATTCCAGACAGGAGGAGCAGCTGCAAAGTGATCTGTACTTAGTCTTTAAGAACGTGTGTCCATGTCATCAAATCGCATAATCCACAAAATTTCAGCGAATTTGTTTCTGCTCATTGTGTTCCTGAAAAATGGTGGTCCCCAGGTATTCGACCATAACAACTTCAACGGAAATTATTTTGTTCCAACACCTCGTAAATACATAAATGTTAGCACGAATTGTGCCACTTTGGTAATAAAGCTTTCTTACTCATCGACAAAGGGTCTGCAGAGTACCATAAAACAATCAGGAAGGAAAACAGCCACAGATGTGGACAGATCCGAAGGCTATTGTTCACACTTCCGCACCCGTCAAAATGACAGATGGTGGTCTTTCTTGTAGGAGTTGTTTGTACCAGTTTTTAAAAAGGTCCAAAATGTTTAATTCTTTGTGGACGTGTTTGTCTTAAGTATTTATTAAAAGTCGTAGAGCATGGCATCCGTCAAAATGATGGGTGCAGTCCTTCTAGTGTTAAACCATTGGCTAACCTGAATTGAGGAAACTATAATAGATGTTCTTTTATGATATAGTTTAAAGTACATTGCATAAAAGACATGAAAAATTCTATTGCCGTCTTTGATAGCAGTACCATCTGAAAGCTCATGGTAAAGTGTGCAAGCGGCAGCTGTGGGGTCAGTTTTGTCCTGCCTGAGGTACAAGGGAAACTCAATGGCGGTCTACTGAAAAGAGGTATAATTTATTCATAATGCCAACATTTTAAACACTTGACATCTTAATACTTATTACTAAGGCATTCAAAAAAGAAAGAATAAAGATATTTTTTATGAAGGGACTGTTTGGGATAAGAGAAAAATTTGTGACAACATTTCCCGCCTTGCATTATTAAGAGATAATGAACAAAAAATATGATATTTAGTTAATTGAATGTTGGTTATGTCTTAATTGTACCTCAATTGCCTGTGAAAAGTTTGAACGTACTCCACGAACTTTCGATTCCATTCTCAGCTAACAACTGAGAACAGTTAGTTCTTTTTCCACTTCATGTTAATAGACATAAAAGGTTGTAGACAAAGCTGTATTACATATTTCATTATAGTTACAAAGGAAACAGTGATAGCCAGATGTTTAGGAGCTGGATGTTATATGATGGCCTTATAATTCATACTCCTTTCATGCAATAACAACAAACAACTGAAAATTTAGAGGATTTAAAGGAATAAAATGGAATTGAACAATTAAATCTTTAATAAAATTGATACCTCATGAATCGGTTATGCTACAGAAAAAGTTATTTAAAAGAAATGCTGTGTCTAAAAGCTATCTACAAATTTTGTGTTGTGCATTTTTATCACATAATGTGTACTGGTTGTACAAGATTATAAAACATTCCTTCCAAACGAAGAGGACTTCACATGCTATTCACAGACAATTCAAGACATACATTTTATGTCCTTTCATGTAAATATGTTTAATATATGTTATTTTAATCACTTTCACTATAGCCAATTTTGAGAGAAGAAAAGGTTTTGAAAAGTAATCTATATAAAAGTAATTGGTGGAGTATTTTCTTGAAAATCTTCATATTGCATCTTTGGAAGCTACTACTTTCAAATACCAAGCTTGATATTGAACCAAATTTTTGTTGAGTTATGCTATTATCTGTCCATCCGTATCTCTCATACATTCACAGATGGATCTTTTTTTCAAATACTTTGTTACAGGGTGACCACAGAACATGTATTTCTGTGCAATCGCAATATAAGAATTTTGTATAGAATGCAATACCTTCTTTACATACTATGTACAAGGCAGAGAAAGTAAAACCAAAGCAATAAATGAGGAATAAGGAAAGAAAAAATGAAAAAAGAAAGAAAGAAAAGATTAAATATGTAATACATATGTGTACTGCATACTTGTATAGTTTCTTTTAACAACTTTCAGCATACTTGCTTGTGATTGTTTTCTCCAGCTGCTTACGGGTGGTGTACATTTTTTCTGTGAGTCCTTATCTGGGGCCAATGCAAGTTTCATTGAGCAGAATGGTTATTGACATGGTCAGATTTTTCTTGCTGTTTGTCCTTGTACTCTTTGCCTTTGCTTGTGGTAAGTAATAATAATTGTTTATGTCTTGTTTTACCAAAATGCATAAAACCATTAAGCACATCTGTTTAAACACATTTTGTATGCAAGATCAATGCTTTTCACTCTCACTGGTGTAAAATCTGAAAAATGCCAATGTTCTAGTTAAGTTTTAATTTATTATTTTTTATCAGATAATCCATAAGCCTGCTACCATCAACATGGACAGTAAAAATGACATAGAGCTGTTGAGATATAGATATGAGGAAAATTAGACACGTGCTTAGTCATCCTTCAAAGATGGTAGCAGTAGCATTTAGATGTTTTAGAGCTCTATATTTGTCATCACTTGCCATCAGACCTCCCAATAATATTTAGCAATCTGAAGTAATGTCCCAACTATTTTCTGAAGATCAGGGCAGGACATCAGGTGGTCCTTGTTCATTAACGACTTTGTGTTTTTGCATACTATGCAGTGTAGGGATTCTAATAGCTTAATTTTATGAAGGTCTGCTGCCAAGCAATTGTGACCAGTTTCAAGACAATATTTTTATGTCCTATTGGATTTTATGGGTTTTTATTTTCAATTTGCTATTAAGTTGTACTAATTTATATCATAAACAATTTTTCTTACTTTGTTGGATGAATCTACCTTTTTAGCAAGCATATCAGCATTCTCATTCCCTTCCAGAATATAATGCTCTGGAATCCATTGTAAAACCACGTTTTTGGTTAGATTTTTTAACATTGTGATGTAATTGTCGGCTTCTATTACTTTGTGGTCTTAAATGGTGGGTTGTGGGTTAGTGCTAGTATGGTTGAGCTAGAATCAGAAAGTATTACAGCGTTTTTGAAAGGATTGATATGTAGAAACAATAGCTGTAGTGCTGTGTATTGCTTGTATTTCACCATCATAATATGTTGTATATTTCCCAAGAAAAATGTAAAATGAGAGAAGTTTAAATGTTATTCTTACTGCTGCTACTCGTCTGTTCATTAGTTGCCCATCTATGTAAATATGAAGCCATATTTGTTCTGGTACCTAGTGTTGATTGTTTCTATTGTGTTTCATTACTATTTGGTTAGAAGTTTTTTTGTTGATCCCTGTTGTCAGGTTTAGTGTAGTTGATAATACTATATTCATTGGAGATATTGGGATTTCAAGTTTTTGTGCCATCTGTGGTATTTTGTATTTATCTTTAATGTTTAATACTGTTTGGATGAAACCTGACTGAGTTTTCCGATGTCTATTTTGATTTATGTGTCTATTCCAGTATTTCTTTTATAGAAGTATTCTTAGTTTTTCATATAATATGTTTCCTTTTTCTTCAATATCATCCTCTATTGGTAGATTTTTGGTTAAGATTTGCAATGATAGTGTTGATGTTGTTTTGGTGCCGCTAGTAATTATTCTCAAAGCTTGATTTTGTACTTTTTCCAATTTATTCACTTGCTTGGGAGATGTAACTAAAATTTCAGACTCATAGTATAAAACTGGCTTTATATAAGATTTATATGTTTGGTTTACAGTTGATCTTGAGCAACCCCTTTTTGTGGCATTAAGTCTCTTAAATGGTTTCAGTTTTTCTGTGCTGTTTCAGACATTTTTTTAGTATAGATTTTCCAAGTTAATTTCTTGTTCAGATAATTTCCTAAGTATTTGACTTTGTTTGTTCCTTATATAGGTGTGTTTTTCAAAGAAGTTTGAATTCATGGAACTTTGTGTTTTAAGGTAAACATCTGGTAGTATGATTTTGTTGGGTTTATGGGCATTAAATTTTCATCACACCATATTGTCAGATTTTTTAATGCTTTATTCATATCTCTTGAAAATTTTACGAGTAATTCATCTTCATTGTTCCCTGAGGTCCATATTACTAGGTCATCTGGAAAGAGAACACAGTTAATGCTTTTATTCTTAAGGAGTTTTTGGGGGTAAATAATTGATCATGATGTTAAAAAGGATTGTGTCTAAAACTGATCCCTGTTGGAGGCTGGTACATATAAATCTCTTATTGAGAAAGCTTTGAAACCATCTAAGCATAGAACCTTATATGCCAAGGTTTGTAATTTTTTGAAGTAGTTTTTATTGCCAAATTGAATAACATGCACTTTTGAAATCTATAAATAGTGCTAATGTTGTTTTTGAGTTTTCTAATATATCCTTGATATCCTGGCTAACACTTGCTACATGTTATCTTTCTAGAAACCAATTCAGCCATGCATATATAATTTTTCCATAGATACTTGTGAGGGAAATTCATCTGTAGCTATCAACTTCTGCTGGGTCTGTGTTTATCTCTTTGTATTTTACCTCTAGGTATTGCCCTTTTGGCAGCTTTTAACATAGTAGTACAAAATATCTTACATGCTTTTTCAGGATTGCTTCTACATTCTTCTAGATTAATTTCTGGAAGAGAAGTCTCTAATTCCTTTCTGAAATCACCTCAATAATTATAATAATTTATATTTATATTCTGTTTATATGTTATTTATATTTTTCTTTTAGACCAAACATTGAACTTTCAAATGGTAATACTTTCTATTTTGTATCATTTAATTTTTTAAAATTTAAGTTCTGTTCCTCTTTCTTGTATCCCTTTTAGTATTGAATATTGCTTTATTCTTTGGCATAAATGCAGTTTCTTCTGGCTAGGTACCTAACTTTATATATTCAGCTTCATTTAGCTTACAGCATCAAGTGTTTTCATTTGTAAATTCTTATCATATGCTTCTGTAATCATTTAGATATGTTTCTTTTTACTCATAGTATTAGGTTGTATCATAAGCAATGTCAGCTTTTAATTAAGTTTGTATCATATATGAGGGCCATTTTTTTTCTACCTCTGATAGGCTATAAATAAAACAAAGTTCATGGAAACCAATTATCTTTTTGGCCAAAAGTTTTGCACACTTATGGTTAGTTTTCAACATAATCTCTGAAAAGATTGAGACATTTATCATATCTGTAGACAAGCTTTGCAATACCCTCTTCAAAAACTGCTGCTCCTAATAATTTCATATGAGCATTGGCGTTGTTTTGAAGATGCATCCATTGTTGTGATTGTCATTTTGTTTCTGGTGTGTCGTATTGGATTCAAGTTTCATCTCCAGTAATAACTGATTTCATACAGTTACAATCCACGTTATAATTGCTTGGGTGTTGCTACAATGTGCCTATTTACTGAAATCAGCCAAATACAAACCTGTTTGTACTATATAAGAATTTGCATGCTGTACATAGTGATCTAAATACATTTACGAATGTATCATAAGTCATTTTTGTTCTTTGGGCAATCAGTTTCAATGGCCTTCCCTTGTGCATTCTTATCTAATACTTGTTTGTATGCTGGGAGAGGGTCGGTTGCAACCTGTATAGGGAATGGGAAATGGTACAAACTTCCTAGCTCTGGTGATAATGCTCAAGGAAATTCAAAGCTGACCATTATCATTATGAAGGAGAGAACCTTTTGAAACTCTTTTGGAGATGAAACTTTGATCCAATACAATACACCAGAATCAAAATGACAATCACAACAATGGACCCATCTTCAAAACTATGTCAATGCTCATTTGAAATCATTTTGGCAATATTTTTTGAAGAGGGTACTGCAAAGCTTTTCCAGAGGTATGTTAAATGTCTCAATCTTTCTGGTGATTATATTTAAAAGGAACCGCAAGTGTACAAAACTTTTGGTAATAAAATAATTGTTTTCTATGAACTTTTCCTCTATTTATAGCCTATTGGAGGTTAAAGAAAAGACCTCATATATGTCTTTAGTTTTGAAAATACTACTTTATATGATGCTATGTTTTGTATTGCTAACATTTTGACAGCAAGCAATTGGTAATATAATTTTTTAAAGTAGAGGCAACAAATTTTGTGGTTAGAGTCCTTCTGAAGCACTACTAGAAACAAGATTAATAAAGCTGCTGCTGCAGCAGCTCAATATTTGAAGTCGAGGGTGAGGGTGTTGTTATTGAGCAAATAGCACAAACACAATGATGGTTCCAGTAATTCAGTAATTAAGGTGAAAACATTAAGGGCTTGCAACATTTTTGAAGACCCAAGTTATGGAATATCAAGAATATATGCAGAATTTTGGAATAAATTCACAGAGAAGCACTCAGAGGTTGTCGGAAGAACTTGGTGCTTCAAAAGGTACCACATACATTACCATATTAAAATATGCATAAAATAATTCAGAAGAGTTCTTAAAGTTTTAAGGCAGAGGTGCACAGGATTAGTTGTTAAAAGCAGAGCTCTCTTGCAGTAGGACAATGAGAGGCATCACATAGTTCAAAGAACAATGGAAAAGCTAGAACTGGATTATTTTGAAAGGGGACTTGGTATGGAAGTCCATACTTGGTTTGTTGTACCTGCGCCCTCAATTGAGGCATCCCTGGGAAGGAAGGATAACGCAAGAAAAGACATAGGGCAGCTATCACAAGCAGCCGCAACAATGCAGAGGGCAAGATCCCTATAATTTACTTAGGTGGAAAATTTCCCTGGCAGGCAAGCACAACGAATATCCCACCCTACTGTGGTTTGGAAACAGTCCTACATTGAGACCTAGGTTCGGAGACTGGCAACCATCCTGCCGGAGGAGGAAGTGGTTTACTCAGGGCATATCATCCTTCCATGCACCACTGATACACCCGCCAACACTACTACCCTGAAAGAGACCACCAGATGGAAGATGATATGAAATGATAATGGAGATGAAATGGAGGGACAGGAAATATGGTGGATGTAATTAGCTTACCCTGTAATTAGCTTAGTTTATAATATTGAAGTAGATTAATGGGTTACAAGTACTTCTATCTATCAGAAACTGGTATTTTTATATGATAACAAACTTCACTGAAAGGTGGCTCAGGCCTATAGAATATAAGGATTTTTATTTGGAAAATTAGAATACTTTCCTGTTAGCAACAGATTTGAAATAAAGCTTTGCTTAAAAACTTATATTGCTTATGAGACATCATTTGTATGTAATTGTTTCTGTAACGTGTTTTTCTTTTGTGTTATTCAGGTAATTAAACATTTTATATGTGACGCATTGCTTGTTAATATCATGTTCTAAGTGTTAACAGAGAGGGACACAGAGAGAGATACTGAGAGAGAGGGGGAGAGATGGAGAGGAAAAGGGCACATGAAGGGATGGTAGAGGGAGAGGAAGAGGGAAAAAATGTGTTTATGAACGCTGCTGTCAATTGCCAGGGTTGACACTATAAAAATTTAATTCTGCAGAACTTCTACAAGCCAATACATTTACTGACATGGGGCTGCTACTTTTAAGCACATCTATTTGGGCCAGGTTTGCGTCAATGAACTTGGGATCAGTAGGCTAGCAACTAATCATCTGGGCCATCCAGTCTAAAGAGGTGGAGGGAGGAAGAGAGGGAGTGATATAAAGGGAAAAAAGAGAAGGAAGGGTAGGGAGAGAGGGGAGAGAGGGAGCAAGAATAACTGAGATTGCGGGAGGCAGGGAGAGAGAAAGGGAGGAAGAGAAAGCAAGACACACACTTTCCGTTTATACTTTTACAGTTAGTTTTAACAGAACATTACTGGATAGGTAATATTTTATGCTTGAGCTTCTTTTTTCATAAAAAGGTACTTTTTGCATGCTTTTTGTTAACAGCAATACTAATGCATTTTTTATCAAACTTCTAGGCTGAAATCAGCTGCTCAAGTATTATGCAGCATTAGACAGAAAGGTGTGGACAGAGAAGTATTGTTCTACAAATGAAAATGTTACAAGTACATTGGAGGACAAAGAATGTCCATCTGGATTTGACAATTATTTGAAATTTGCAAAGTAAGCAAGCATATGTAAATTTTATTTTTTCATTGGTTGCTATATGATCTTATGACATTATTTTCAATATTCAGTTGTATCTGCCTGATACATTTTAGTTTTAAATTTATTTATAACAAATGTTCATGCATAAAAAATATATTTTCTTTCACTACAGTAAACCTAACAGATTCCAGATTTCTATAAAGACTTCTTTTAATTTGAAAAAGTATATTGGAACTAACACTGTGAAGTAACGTAATAATTTTAATTATCTCTTTTAATATTTAAGGAGAGGAGGTACCAACCTGAACCACATAACCAGGTGCTATTTGTTTCATCTTTGTTAGATGAAGTGAGTTTTGCAGTTATGCATCGTTTATAGTCCCATTTGCAATAGTGGTAAGAAGTAATTATGATGGTAGCCAGTTTTTTTTTTATCTTGCCTATAACAGATAAATCTCAAGGTAGTAAATTTTGCTGGTGATGCCACAGATTGAAAAAAGTGCTGGTCATGTTTTCACATCTTGTCCTTATGGCAAAGTTCTGCAAAACTGCCACATCATAGAGTGGGCTTCTTGATCACCGAATTCTTCTGTTCTTGTGAAGTAAAATACACTTTCCTATTAGCTGTGACCTTTTGGAGAAGTAATAGTAATAGTAATCTTTATTTCCATTTCAATTACAAATTATTACACATTGACATACTTATTCCTACACTGAGTTGCTGGTTACCCTTGGGCCCAGTAGACTCAAACTCTGAGGTTGTTGAGCTAATGGGTCCCTAATGGTAACTTATCTAAAATAACTTCATCTTCATTTTCATCATATTTACTTATCTTCCTCAACCATTTGGCTCTTACTTTGCCCAAAAAGTTCCCAATTTTAATTACACTTTTCCCACTTTTTACATGCATTAACTTTATTGGTTGAATTTATTTTGGCAGCCTTGCCCATTCTTTTTTACCTAACTTCTCCCTAAGCAACCTAGTTTCTTCACATTCTAAAAAAAATACCATTCTTTATCCCTTTGGTGATACAATGGGCATTTCTCTAGATCCCTCCCTCTTTCCAAAGCCTTCAATTTTACCACCGCTGTTCTGGCCCATGCAAAGCCTTGTCTTGCTGCTTTATCACAAATATCAATGTATTTTTCCCTGTTCTACATTACTTTCATCTCTCTATAAATTTCCAGTGAGCTTTTTAAGTTGAAGCTTCCTAACATTTCTTGCCTTTCAATATCCTCCGTTCGTAACCTAAGTTCTTTCCAAAATTCACTTTTCAATAATTTCCTGTTTTCCCACATGACACCCAACCCTATTTTTAACATCATTTCCTTTATCTTATTTAGCCATGAATCTTTCTGATTTAGTCTTTCCTGTACTATCAAGCATTGACACAGAATATTCTGCTCATCTAAGCTTCTAATTCTCGCCCAATATTTTAACCACTTTCCACCATTATCCCTCTAGTTCCCAGTCTTCCCAATTCTGCTTGCGCCGCTCCATTTGGTGAAGCTTGTGATAAGCCCCAAACTTGTCTGCAAAAGTTTCTATGTATCACATTCATATTTGCAACCCCTCCTCCAAACCCCATATCTCTACCCTACAGAGCATTTTTGCTTCTACTACAGCTGTGTAAATTCTCTCCAGCTATTTGGAGAATTAAAATTACAGGACAAATCCTTCTTGTTCTTGTATACTGTACCAACAAAATAAAGTTGTCTTTTGCCCAGCTCATTCACCAGGAATACACTAATAAACCAGTTATCTACTGTAACATTTCTGCCAGTGTTATAGATTGGTTCAGTCTTAGCACTACAGCTTCTGCGTAATTGTTTTACAAATGTGGTCCTACTGTCCATAATAAATTTCCATATTAGTGGTGTAAAACATTTTGGATCACTTAAGCATAATATTTTTATGCCATACTTGTTTGGTTTAGATAATATATATTGTCTAAAACCACAATGACCACAAAATGCAGGTAATTGCTCGTTGACTGTGATGTTTTGTCCAAAGAGAATAATGCTTTTGATATTTATTTAGAAACATTGTAAATATTTCTCTAATTAGCCAATTTGTCCAATAGCAATGAATTCCATTTGGTACTCATGATGCAGTACTAATAGCTCCTTCCAGTGGCAAAGCAGTATTCCACTACTTAATATCAAAGAAAAATTTCTCATCAACATTTAATGAGAGTAGGCGCAAGGAGCCCGTTAGTCCTGTAAGACACCTAACTGCTGATTCATCTTTCTTGCGGCTACAATAATAAAAAGAAAAAGTTGTTGCCACAGTAAACACTCGAGTAAGATGTAATGTTACATGTGCTAGATAGACAATTATGTAGATGTGCTCATTCATAAAATACAACATTTAAATGAAGCTAGGAGCCTCCCAGACCCCATGCGACTAACAGAGAGGGAGAAGACAGTATACTCACTTTGCTTATAAACAGGTGCAGTTTAACATGTTTTTGGAGAGCATTATACTCAGTGATCAAGCATAAAAGCCCAAACACGAAGAACCAGTTATCATGGCTCCCTAATCATACTCTGGAAGTTTTTCATGATGCAAGTTGTGAATGCGCTCTTGTGTGATAGATGAATGCTACCCTTAGTTAAGGGTAGTTAAGGGACTAGTTTCAGAAGCCATTACCTCCATTATCAACCTCTTTCCAACAAGTTGGAAAGAGTTAGAAAGAAGTTCATAATGGAGGTGATGGTTTTCAAAACTAGTCCCTCAAAAATATAAAATGTAAGTGACAAAGTATCAAAAATCAATAAATAATTTTTTCAATTAATTTTGACATTATTGTTACTAAATTCCTCCAATTCCGTTTAACAAGTCTGTTATATTAGCTATTATATTGTTCAAAGAATATGTAGGAATATGTAGGAAGTTATTTATTTGTTGTTATACTAATGTGTTATTGAAGCAAATAAATGTAGTATTTTTATAACTTTGGAGTTTTAGTTTCATTTACTAACTGAATGATATGGCTTAGGTAATTGTACTTGTGGCTTATAATTACAACAGACTCAGTCCAAAACCCTTCCACTTAGTAGACCCATCAAGGCTCTGTTTGTGGGTTTTCTTAGTTGTCAAAATGAGATTCAATGAGATTTTTAAAATCTTCACAATCGTTTAGTCTAGCTTTTTTGGACGTTTGAGGCTTTATCTGTGGAGTGAAGGTTTGACAGTGAGATAGTACCGTAATATTTGCCTTCTGTAGAATTTCACTTTTATGCATGTAGGACATCACATCAGGATTCAGAACATAGTCACATGAGTTGCTTTCTGTTATTTTGTGATTGTTCAAGATTCAAAAATAATCTTACAAGGTGTGAATTATTTATTTTATTTTATTTTTGGGTGCACTTTCATTTGTTACAGCTTGTTTGAAACAACACAAACATTATTTTGGACAGTGTTTGGAGTCATTGATATGAGTCAGTTCAAACTTGCTAACATAGATAGCTTTACAAAATATTGGGAAAAGTTGATTCTTGGTATCTACACTGTGATTTGCAACATTATCCTGCTAAACCTTCTTATTGCCATGCTCAACAACTCTTATCAACTAATAGCGGTAAGTAACAACTTAAATTGGTTAAATTTATAGTGCATGTAATATCCTTTAGAACATCTAAGTAGTAAAGGTAGCAATAAAAACACTATTATGACAGAAAGAAAGGAGTGAACATCTTAAGTGACAGAAGAGACAACGAGAGGGAGAGAGAGGGGGGGAGAGAGAGCGCATGGGGAGATGAGTAGTTTATCTCTCTGCTCCAAAGTTTATAGGAGTTAAGATGCTCTTTTCTTTTTCTTTATTCTGTTGTGAAGAGGTAAAGAGTTTACTGAAAAAACATCCTCACATTTACAATACACCAGCTAGGGCATGTACGAGTGTGGAGCAGCATGCTACAGTGTGATATTAATCTTGTCTCCATCAAGCAGCATGAAAGTGCACACAATTGTTGCACACAGCTATATTTGTTTAAAGTAAATCAAGACCAAAGCTAAGCAAATGTGAGGTTGAATAAGAGAAGCAGTAGTAACCATTGAATGTAATATTAATAGAATTTGGGATGGACTAGATATATGCCTTCTTACAAATGGAAATCATATTGAGCATTTGTAATGCTTAAAGTTGTACAGAAGTGTTTCTTTCACTCACTTAAGTTTAACATTTTCACAGTTTTATTTTCTTTTTATATAATTAATTTATGACCGTGTATATATAAAATGTAATAATGTTGTCTGATGTACTGAAATATACATAAAAAGAAACAGGAAATTGTAAATAATAAGAGAACACAAAAGGATTAAAAATATATTTTAAAAATTTTCACCATTCAGCCTACCCTTAAATTATCCTGAAGAAGCTGTTTTTCTGAACTAAAGAGGGATGTTAGCATACCTTATTCTCTGTTTTGCTTTTCTTCTGTCCATTTATAACATATATATGTCATTATTTACTTTTGATTTTGATATATACAGGACAAAGAAGATACTGAATGGAAGTTTGCTCGTAGCAAATTATGGACCAGCTTCTTTGAAGATAAATGTGCTCTGCCAGCCCCTTTTAATATTATTCCAACTTTCAAATGCTTTAAACACATTTGTAAACTTGCCAGATGCTGTTCATGTAATGAATCGCCACTCATCAACAGCGAACCAGAGAAGCAGCAGCAGGTAAGCAATATCTTGGCCATTTAAGAAAATGTAAAAGATAGAGTTGGATTTGTTAAGCACTTGTAAAATTTAACTGGTCCAAGAATCATGGCCTGACAAAGTTTCCCTGGCAGCAGAGGCAGAAGCAGATATGAGGTAGGTAACTACCTACATAAGCATGTTCCTACAATATCTATATGGTATGACTATAACTACAACCAGGAAATAGAGGGGTCAACAGCACCTCAACACATGATACAACTTTTATGCTTACCATTCCCGGGAAGACTAAATGGGCAAAGGAACTGTAGGAGGTCACAGGAGCAGGTAGGACAATTGACAGAGATACACAGAGATGTCTATGATTCCAAACTTGATGACTTAATTACACTGGCAGCTGCTGAGAAAAGGGCTCTTTCTACCAGAACAGGGGAGAATTCAACTCACCTGAGCAGCTCAGAGGAAGCTGCTATTTGGCATGACGATAAAGCAATTTCCAATGAACAATCATCTGCACCATATGTATGACACAGATGACACTTCACAGCCCAATACCAGCTAAAACATGAGAAAGAAACGGATTGTGGGGAAGAAAATTCATGGCAGAAGTGAACCCACCCCAGCATTTACCCTATCAATCAGAGAAAACCAGAACAAGATATAAGTAAAGAATACAAAAATGTCAAGCATTTATAAATAAAGTAAGACAAGAAACATAACTGAGGTTTTATTCAGAAATGGCACTATCAGTGCTACTTAATGGAAAGAAAACTTGGAGCATCAGAAAAAGCAGCAGGCAAAATGAGGTTTCATTTTTCAGTTAAGGGATGTACAAGTGCAAAGGAAAGTAAGAAATGAGGCAATCATGGCAATCCCGGCCATTGCACTGAATTTTCATTTTGACTCTGTCTAATCAGAGAAGAATTAAAAGTACTGCCATTACTACGGAAGTGGAAAGCCACAGCAGAAAATGGATAAACTATTTTTGGTGAACAGATAAAGAGAGAATTCCAAAACAAGCACTACACTAAAAATCAATCAGCCCAAGGAATTGAATGAACTGATCTCAAAACTGAGCCAGTTCATTTGGTAGATGTACAGTATATGAAACCTTGTAAGTGTTTAGTCAACTAAAACTCTATTTTTTGTTTGTTTGTGAATTTACTGTGAAAATTTTCTGAAATTCATTTTGAAATAACATATCCCGGTGGCAATTACAATGCTACAAGTACTTTAGGTCCTGCATTTCATAGTTTAACAAACCATTAAGTTAATCGTAGCGATTAATTGTTCTTTCTAATTAGCCATGTGTAGACCAAGGCTGGAAGGGATGAATCAGTTCATTTGGTTTGAGCAACTGGATGAAAAGTAGAAGATAAGGTTCAAGAGAAGAGTGGGCTTAGTGAAAATATGTTTATTTGCATGATTTTACAAAGGTAATGTTATGTTATTCCATTGTGACTGTTACTAAATATAATACATATTCAATTAAGGTATGACTTTTTGGAATGTTTGCTTATTTGTTTAATTTTATATTTTAATGTTGATAATCCTCTTCCAATTATAACGTAGTGCTAATTTATAATTATGAATTTTAATACTCAGATTCTAACAATTGTTTTAGTCCTTCTACACAAACAGAGCAATAAAATAGAAATTCTCTCAGGTCTTCCTCTTTTTCTTAATGTTGGGAAATATTTGTATTTGAAGAATCATCACTGAAAAGTGAAATAGATGTATAATATGTATAAAGTAGTTAAATATGCAGTAACTCCTTATGTATGTATTGGTATGCACTATAAAACTTCTGTAATAAATTTCCTTCATGCAAATATGTAAAAAATCTGAGCTCTACTAATTATTTTCTTACCCTTGCATTCATAGTCCTTAGTGTGAATATGCTGCCTAATATCACCTTTGGCTTTACTTGGTGCCAAATATCCTGATTCTTAAGCCTTACTACATTTTCTTGTGAAACTGGTATAGCTTCACCTGCAGAACATAACTTCGTTACGTTGTCTATTAAGCTGTCATTGTGCCTCAAACAATAGCTGAAATTTATTTTAAAATTCAGCTTCTAATATTGTGTCTTAAGTTTGCTACAGCAAATGACATATGAAAATGGTGTCACAATCATAAATCTAGGGTGTTCAGTTTAACCCTATATGTAGAAATTTTGTTTCCATTAGTTACAATTCATAGAAGCTCTTAAAATTTCACTGTTTTTAATGAATTTTTATTAATTGACTTAATAGTGGTTCAAACTTTGAAGGCCAGGACTTAATCCTAGAATGCATATGCAGGACCTCTTAGGCCCTATAGAATAATAATTCATGACCCACTGTGTCAATTTTAATGCATGGTTACTGAGCATTTATATAATCTTCAAACTTGGGACTGTTTTGTGAAGATTTCAGCAAAACATTTAAATTATTTTTGATATTACTTTCATTTCTTCATCAACACTCTGAGAATGATAAGCAGGGCTTCAGAAGCCATGGACCTCTCTAAGCTTTAATTTATGTTTATTGCAACAGTTAGGCAACAATGCAGTATTAGACATTACTACTATTGGTATTCACTTGTTACAACTGATATTTTGAAAAGAAGTGCTACATTGTTGCGACATTATAGTATTCTTTATTAGTTCAAACTTCTAGATACAGTGCGGAGCTTGTGACATATGCTTATTAAATGGCTTCGTATCTGGCATCTAAATCCAATAAAGAAATTGTGTGTGTTTCAAGTCCCTCTTTTGAGAGAACAGTAACTGCATGGCTAGTAGAGGATGTTGGAAATGATGAGGGTATTTCTGCTGAAGAAAGTAGTAGGATCCAGATTGGAGTGAGGTTAACCAGCAGCAACATGTAAGTGAAAATAGTAATTCAGACAGCAGTATACCAAATGAACAGTGATGTTGTGAAACAAACTGTGAGTGGGCATTCTTATGAATTTACTGATAATTACATTAGTCATAATCGCACAACATGGAATAAAAGTTCTCTTCCAACTTGTCAGATTTGAGCTCATAGTATGATAAGGAGCCTATCAGGACCAGAGCTGCTACTGTAACAACTACTGCTAAAAATACTTGGGACTATTTCATTTTTAAGGAAATACTTGCATAAATCATTGCCTGCACAAATCTGGAGCGAAGGTGAATATATGCTGAAAAAGGTAAAATGTGGAAAATGTCACAGTCTTAGAAATGAATGCATGTTTTGGTTTACTACTCCTTGCTGGTGTTGATAAGAGCTGGGACGTCCTAATGAGAGATGAAAAATGAGAACGTCCTAGCGAGAGTTTACGAAAGAAAAATCAAATCCAATGTATAAGGCTACAATGTCTGTAAACTGATTTGAGAATATCAGGAGAATGATTAGGTTTGATGATAGGCACAGTCGGGCAGCCTGCTCTGAATGAGATAAGTTAGCATTTCTGTGATATAATTGGGAAATATTTCTTGGCAATTGTAGAAAAAGAATATTATCTAATGAATCACTTACAATCGACAAGCAGTTAGTACTATATTGTAGATGTGGATTTACACAGTATATGACCAGTAAACCAGGAAAATATGGATTGTAAAAATTTGTGGCTGTGTGATTCCAAAACAGCATATGCTACAGATGGTATGGTTTACACAGGGCAAAGACCAGATGAAAAAAAAAACAATAATTAATAATAATAGGAATGGATGTAGTAAACTACTAGTAAGAAGTGTGAAAGGATCATCCAAAAATATCACTATGGAGAATTACTTTAGCAGCGTGAAATTAGTACAGGACATGCTAGGAAAGAGAATCACTGTAGTAGGAATAAAAAAAGCAAAACATACCAGATATGGCTGCTAAAATGAAAGAACTACCTTCCAGAGAACTCTTCAGTTCAAAAGTTGGCTTCAAAGAAAATGTGACAATGAGTTATATACCCAAGAGAAAAAAGGTTTCATTCTTATAAGCACCATACATCATGTCAGAACTGTATCATAAGAACATCCTAAGAAAATGCCAGAAATTATAACAGCATAATTCCACAAAAGTAGGTGTCAAACAAACAGATGAAAAGATTAGATGCTACACTTGCAAGAGGAAAAAAAGTAGCAGATGGCCATTTGTTCTCTGGATGAACATAATGGACATTGCTGCATTGAATAGTGAAATTCTGTTTTGCTTCCAGCATACAACATACCATTCCAAAGAAGCGACGAACGATGCCTGTTTCTGAAAGATTTGACAGTGAAATGGTACTTTCTCTAATGGCTTCAAGATCACCAGTGTCTAATTTGTCAAGATGTATTGCTGAAGCAATGAAAAGATGTGTTTGGATCCAGCTTCATCATTTCAAATTCCAGACTCTGTACAAGGGAAAGGAAAAGATGTTGCTACTGCCCATACAACATACACAGGAAGAGTACTTTGATTTGTCTTAAGTGTAATAAGACTATTTGCAAGGAACATTGTTCCTTGGTATGTAATTCATATTTGTAATTTCTAAAATTGCACTGGATAATACAATCTAGAGAGAAAAGGTGCTCTAGTGTAAAGTGTGTTGAAAGTATTTGGAAAAACACTTAATTACTGGATTGTAACTTGTGTTTTTTCCTACATAATTTAATATAATATTATATATATATATAAAGCCAACTGAATATGCATTATGCATTTTGTAGGCCTAAAAGCAATTTAAACTGCTATAAGTAATGTGTACATGTTACTTGCACTAGATAAAATTTCTATGCTCAAAAGTTATCTTCAAATACTGGTAAGTAACACAAAATAAAACATTATTACCAATGTATTGAACCTGCGATCGCTCACATCACTTGTAATGTGATCACTCCTGTGTTAGATTTTTTCTAACAGAATGGGTTTCTCAATGTCTTGACTTTAACATATATATATATATATATATACCCATAAAATAATGCACCACAAGGAACATTAAAGAAGGTTGACATTTCTTCAAGATCGGCTTCAGGAAACTCTTGCATAGTACATGAATAACACAGATCCATTGTCTCTAATTCATGACTTGTACATACCACAATTTGAGCAATTACATTATCAGCAAAGAATAATTTCCAGCAAACAAGAATTGTCTTTGCATTCTTTGCTACACCTTTTACACTGGAAGCTGAGTTATAATATGCTGACGTGTAATTTTTGTTGGAGGAGCTTCGTTCTTGAATCATTTTGTTCTATTTTATGCTCATACATTTTGTGGTTCCTTAGTTGAAAGAGCCATACTATCAGAGTCATTGTCAGATTGTTCTGTTGTTATATCAAGTTCCCTGTGTTCAGATTGGGATCAGATTTGGTGTCCAGACTATCTATGTGCATGTCATCTACTCTTCACTTGAGAAGTTGTTTTTCTAAAGCCATGTTGATAACTGAAAATAGGCATTATGAAGACAACTATCAAAAGTTGGAAGAAATTATGAGAAAAGACCCAGAAACATGATAATTTATGGTACTGTAGCTTGCCATATAGAAATTCACAAATAAATATAACAGTGCTTCAGAATAATCTCCTGTATGTTGGTAAAAATCAACAAGACTGCTATAGTAGCTTTATTTGAACAGCTGTCAGTTTCATTTCTACTGCTACGGAGAAAAGCAAATGCAAGTGCCTGATATATTAATGTGTATACATGGCTTATGTGATGTACACTAGCTATGGAATAGTGTTACACGATAATTTCAATGTTATAAAAAATCTAGTAATGCACATCACTTTGAATAATACAGCTCTCAACAATGTTTGCCTTGTGTTTATATACTTAATTCCACCTGAATGATATTTAGAGATATCATCTGAGGAATTGTTACCTCTACATCTGTTTGAATGAAAACATAAACAAATTAGAGCAATATATTATCAGATGTTAAATTTTATCTAATAACGCGAGTGATCATGATTTAACAGTAAATATGTCTCTTTAAATAGAAAAACTTACTGAAAGTGCAGCAAAGGTGTAATAGGGCTTGAGAGACCCTGCTTATGTATTCTCTGATAATTTAGAGCTTAGGGTTAACGTATTTACAGCATTGTAAGTTGCCATTGAGCTATATATCTTACGTATATATGAAATCTGTCCTGTGCCATGGCGTAGTGGGCTAAGACATCATGCCTTGGTTCCCTGCCATGGATGCGGCTTGGGTTTGATCCCACCCCTGGGGTGCGGATTTTAAGTTCCAGTTATAGGACTGGTGCCCATTCAGCTTTGTGAGGAAACTGAGGAGCTTGCAATAGGTAAGCGACCTTGGTCATGAAAGCCAACTTTCCGGCTGGTGGTGTTGAGATGCTGAGCACATCTCTTCCCTGTTTAGGTTGGATGATATCCCACCTCTACTTTGCATACGTGAGTGTGAGGCCAGCAGTCAGTGATTTCCTGGGATAAATGTGAGCCAGTTAGAGAATTTAATGTTATGCTGTTGCTTTGCCATGTTAGCTCAGTGTTTACAACAACCAGACAGAGACCAGAAAATCCATGGTTCAAATCCAGCTAAGGAATTGAATTTTTCCGTCTGGCTCAACCTTTCTAAACCTTGTTGCTCACACAGCTTTTGTGAAAGAACCATTAATTTCCATTCTACTAAAATATTTCTTGCTCAACACTGAGCTCCAAGCTTGTAATTTATTCACTATCATGTGTACAGTTTTTCTTGCATGTGGTACAGTGTTTGGAAACCTTTCAACAAGCATACACAATTAGTAATTTTCATAATTTCTTTCTTGGAAGTGTTGAAAAGAGTGTTGTAATAAATTAAATTTAAAGAGAGTCGATTAATGACACTAAACAATACTTACTTTTAAATTTTCCTGGAACATGTTTCAGAGACTTTGCCTCCATCGTCAACCAGACATCAACAGGTTCTCAGTAGTGTAGCTGGCGATATTTTGTCATAGGTCTCCTCTTGGGGCAGTTTGAGAAACTTGCTGAACAAATCTTTCTGGGGGATGTCGAAATTGAAGACTTTGTTCCTATTTTTTGAAATGAAGATTTGTTCCCATGTGGACAGTTCTTGTTTTCCTGATGTACATGTTAGTAGTTTTGGTTCTGGATTTATATTGTGGTTTTTTTCCCAGAAATGCGTGGCAACTGCTGATTTTTCTAATTGTTTATATTTTATGTTTCTAAAGTGTTCCTTTGCTCTTGTTTCTAAATTTCTTTTGGTTTTTCCAATATGAATTTAACTACATTCACAGCATTCAGTTTGATATATACCAGATTTTTTGTTAGATGGAATGGCATCTTTGATGTCTGAGCAAATTAGGTTTTTTAAGGAGTAATGGTTGACTGGTCCTAGTTGAATGTTTTGTTTTTTGAAGACTTTTTTAAATTCATCAAAGGCCCATGGATGGAAAGTGAATTTTTTGAAAATCATATTAGTTTCTGTAACGAGAGGGTTGTGGTTTCCTATATTAGCTTCTTCTTTTTTGCTAAGTTCACTTTTTTGTCTACTAATGATTTGGGAAAGTCATTTTTTCTGCTATATCAATAATGTTGTTGTATTCTGTTTTGTATTCTTCTGCTGTGAGAGGGATGTTAACCAGTCTGTGTGTTAAACTATTGAAGATTGCCTGTTTGTGGGATTTTGGGTTGTAGCCATTAGCTTCTTTGTAGTTGTCTGTCTGTGTTGGTTTTCTGTAAATGCCAAAGTTTGTTCTGTTTTTAATTCTGATTATTTTTAGATCCAAAAATGGTAAATACACTTCTTTTTCTATTTCTACAGTGAACTTGATGTGTATTTTTGGTACTATTGCAAAGATGGCAACAATATGTAGATGACATGCACACTTCAAAGGTTCATATGGTGTTTTTGTCTATATCATAATTATTACAAAATATGGGGTTTGTGCAAAAACTTTGGATGACACAAGTTTTGAGTATCATTTTATAATCTAGGAGGTCAAAATGCATAAAGATTGCTTACATTTTAAAAAAAGTTTTTGTGACCTTGCAGTATGTGTCATTTTGTAATTAGAAATAGTTGGTAGCTCTTTAAGATTCAACACCAATGATGTCAACTAATAATTATTAAATGTTCATTATGTACAAATAAAAGCTAACTTCATTTCTGTTTCAGGAACAAATGAAGGCACAGGAATCACATAATGAGGTATATATCTTTAAAACAACTTATTTTAATACAAAAATATCCTGCTTTCATAATAAGTTGTTATCAGATTAGTGACTCATTACAGTTAAACAAATTAACAAAACTGAAAAGTAGGGCTAGGCAGGCTATGTTTATAAATGAAAATAAAAATTACTTCTACATAAAGCTTAGTTGTTCAAAACATTCCACTGTTAACACAGGAACTTATTTGTTCTTAGGATGTCATGAGGCTGCTTGTGCATCGTTATATATTAGCTTCAGAAGGAAAAACAGACTGTAACAATGTTACAGAATATGACATCCATGAACTAAAGCAGGATATCTCTAGTTTGCGCTGTGAGCTACTGGACATATTAAATCAGAAAGGTTTCAGTGTATCTTCATACTGTAGTACAGGTCAGTGGTCAGTCATTATTAATTTTTTTGTGTGTTATAACAGCTTAAGTAGCACTCCAAAAGAAACATCTGTTCAGTTAAAACATTATTTAAGAAATAGTGAAGTCTGCACTGATACACCACTTCCACATAGAAAATCATAAAACAGAAAAAGAAGCAAAACTAATAATCCTAATCCAAAAGCTAGTAGAATTGATTATGTAAAAAAGCTCCTAATGGAAAACAGAGATCATTTAGTACCATCAAATAAAAAAATTTAACTCCAAGTTCATCAGAAAATAACAAAGCCTAGAAAAGCCAAGAAAACATCAGTGGCTTATTGCTCATAATATAAGCAAGTTGATTCCACATCATGTTAAAGATAAGCAGCCAAATAGAGAAGTTTTTGGGTTTGTGATCTACTGAGTTAATTTAATTTAATATTTTGTTAATTTTATGTTATTACCTACCTATATGCCTTCCCAGGTCTATGAAAAATTGCATTAACATTACCCAGGAAAATTATAGGCTATCTTAAAAATATTAAACTAAACTGGGATTTTTAAAGTAGGTTGTTTGCAACAGATCCATTAAAGTTGCAGTGAAGAAAGTCATAAATGACCCTATATCCATCCAACCACACATCCATATGTCTATCTGCATGCCCATCCATCTATTCATCCCTCCCTCCCTCCCTGTGTTCTTCCATACTGTCCGTCTATCGGACTGTACTCTATCTCATATAAAACAGCATACACAAATGTAGCAAATAATCCTTTAACTTAATGTTTTTTCACAATTATATATTTTAAATATTTCATCAAGCACTACAAAAGTGTCCTGTTAGTGAGCAATTCTTTGGTGTATGATTGTAGACTGCTGTAAGCTTTGATGGTACTATGTAGTATACCTTTTGTGCATTTGGTAAGGTTAGTAGATTCTATAGAGATGTAGTTAAATCATATTTTGCAGAAGTGCATATATTTTATGTTTTATAGCTGAATGGTATATAGAAAATTATTTCAGTTTTATCAATGAGTAGAAAGATTCACTTTATCTGCAGAGAAGAAAAATTGCAAGATGTTTAGTTCACTTGAATATTTGTAATGAGCGTTTAAAAATGTTGAAGCTGAAAATATTTTAATATCCCTACTTAGTAGGATTTCTGAATATTTAATTATTCCTTATTACTATTGGAAGATGCTGTGTTTAAACACAGGAAGTTTGTTTGCAGAAGTGTATAATGTAGTTCTTTTTTATTTTATCTACTGTATACCTACATAGTACAGTTTATGTAAAGCTCTTGAAACTCCATGTGCTCAGAGAATTGGGGAGAAGTGGTGAGGGTTGTGGGGGAGGAAGGTGCTAGAAGTGTTTTCAGAATTCAGAGGAAGTCACACATACAATTCATTGTACTTATCACACTTACAGTAAGTACATCACTGATCCTTACTTTTCTTATTATGCAAATTGGCTGGCCAGTCCTATTGCACATCTGTGCTTCACAAGTGGTGGAATGTCATGATGCTTCATATAAGCTTTAGTTAAATAGAATTTATGCACTTTGAGGTTCCCTGAATATTTTTTTATTAGAAAATGGACCATATGTATAATTTAAATGTGAAAACCTAGTTATATAGAGTAACAAATGAAAACATCAATTACTACTAATTGCATTCTATTTAGTTATTAAGCAATTAGTACAGCACTCACTTGGAACTGTCCACTGAACTCTTACTATCAACTACCCATCTAACGATGGCCCAATGAGTATTAGCCAGCTCCTTGTATAGGATGCAAAGACAAAGAAACATTCTGGAAAAGAAATGTTCTTGAAACAGTTGAATGAAATCATCTGTAGTCAAAAGATGGCACATAATAACAATGGTTTTGCCTGGGTTATTGTTCAGTAAAGAGGACTGGTCATTACACATGTAGCAGGTTGGATCATATATGCTGAACCCCTACCCTGAGTAAATAGCATTCGCCATGGAGGCAATACCAAAATTGGTATTTAAATTCTCCATCTTCCAAGGAAGCAACATGAAAATATTTCAGAAGATCCCTGTATACTCAATTATGCTTTATGTGGAATATTGTTTGAAAATTTTACATTTCTGAAAAATACTGAATGAGTTTGATTAAAATACCATTTGTATAAGATACTGTCATGACAAATGAATTGTCGAACTTTAATTTTCCAGGTATAGCCTTTGAAATCCTCTTTATTGTGGTTGATTTTTGCATACGTGGTAAACCATAAGACGTACATAAAGAATGTTGTTGCTAAAACATGCAATTTATGTCAAATACATGATTTTTTATAAATCAACAATTTATAAGGTATTCCTTGTTATTTGTTTATAACTATTTTAAAATGTGTAATCATTAGCCCTTTTCATTATTTTCCCGTCTTGGGCATGTAAACGGAACAGAATTCCAAAGTGATGACATAGAAACCATCTGTTAAAAGATTTGACTATTGATTAATCCCAATTTATTCCCATATATACATTTGCTTACAAGGAAATATATAGAAGAACCATTTATACAAAATTTTATTTCAATTAACATAAAGTGGATAGAAGAATAAGCTTTTCTGAATATGTTAAAGAATACATGGAGTAAAAACAGCTGAGTATAACACATGAGGTTTTTAATAGATATTATCTAATTCCAAATCTTTTATTTCTGTCTTTTAATATTGCCAAATACTTTTCTTTTAGAACCAGGAGGAAGAAAAAAGAGAAGGAGAGAACGCAGCCTGTTGAATGATCTAGATGTAGAAACTTCACGTGATTGTCATGTTGGACTTTGGCCCACACAACCATATCCATACCAGCAGATCTTTACATCAGTAGCTTTATCTTTATTTCCACATGGACAAAAACAGTGTTCTGCGAAGATCAGTGCCTTTACACTAACTGCATTAAATAAGAAGAGAAAGAAACTGTTTGCTGTTGCACCAAAACATAGATCACTAACAGAAAGAAGAACATCTAGGGCTGGATACACTCCCACTAGGGCATCAAAATCTCTGGATCAGCCTTCTCATCATGAAGAATCAATTTATGAGCTTGTGGAGCCAAAGGGATCTCTTACTCCAGCTACAACAAATGAGAGTTTAAGTACAATTTCCCCTGACATGAGTGTGACTAAAGCTGAATCTCATGTCATATTACCTCCCCTGATTTCTAATAAAGATCTTTAAAACTAATTACCTTCAATACTCGTCTACTTCAATGAATCGCTGGGCCACAATTGAAAATATATTATTTTATGAGTATATTAAATTAAATGTGACTGTATCCATTAGTAAATCCTGAGTGGTTCTCCAAGAAGCAAATCTGACATAGAATTATGCTAGTGCTGGCAACCATACTTCTTTTCACAGTAATGGAGGGACAAAGCGAGTCAGACTGGCTGTGTTGCCTATACCTAAATTTGATTTGAAAATCTTCAAGGCTAGTCCATGTTGACCTGAGAATGGTAAGCAAAACGGAAATGAGAATGGGAGAAAAGCACCAGTTAAGATATTTTATAGTAGCCCAGTAATAAAATCCAGAATGTATATTGATGATATATTTATTGAGCACAAAGTGGAAAGTTAGGTTTTCCCATTGGGAAGTCATGTTTTTAATAACCAATTGTACTTTTTCACCAGTTTCATTCTCATAAGGGAACTATCACTATACTCACACTGGTACACACCTGAAAATTTGATGGTATAATGCTTGCTGCATATAAACCTTGTGCACCAAAAATCTGTCCAAAACTGAAGCCTGGAAAGTGACACCTGCGATCACTTGCAAGTAGCTGCCAGCTACTCGTGAGCTCTATGGCAGGTGTGAGGGACGGCACTCCTTACATATGCCATGTGTAGATTGCCGCCCATCAGGGATAAACAATCCCTCCTGCACAATGCTCTGTTATTATGCTTATATTTTCCTACGTATTTGGACTCAATTTCGGGTACCTCCAGCTATACTCCGTACCCAATAGATAGATATATGATTCCACACAGAACAGAGAAGATGCCATCAATTCTCAAGTGAGATGTGAGCATATTATGTGTTAACAAACATCAAAATTCACTTGAGTAAATATTTTATACATAAAGTTAAGTTAACCACAAGCGCGACAGCCCTAAGAAGGCCCAGGCCTACCAACCTGACTGCCAGGGGTGATCATCCAACTGATACAGGGAGGAGATGTGGTCAGCACCTTGGCATCCCCCAGTCGGAACGTTGGTTTTCGTGACCATAAGCTCTTCACTTTCCTCACCAGGCTGAATGGGCACCGATCCTATACCCAGGACCTAAAATCTGCACCCCTGGCTAGGATCGAACCTGGGCTGCTTTCCGTAGCCAGGGACAAAGGCATGCTGCCTTAGCCCACTATGCCATGGTGCAGGACATATTATATACATAAGTAAATTTAAATCCATTGCTATTTCTAATTCCTCTTATTATACCTAGCTTTTTCTTTTTTATTAGCGACATAACTTAAATTTGTAGTTCTTCTTTCCTCTTTTCTGCTGATTTTTGCTGTTCTTTGCAATTATTTTAATTCAAAAGTCAGTTTTGAGTTATAAACCAACAGAACCCTTTGACCCTTTGACTAGAATAACCAGTGCTCAATAGATCTGCATGTTTTTGGACTGAATTTAGGATGCACATATGTTATAATTTCTTCCAGTTTGATTCTGGCTTCCAACTAGAGAGAACTTTAGGCAACTGTTTCATGTCACAGTCACCTAACACAATTTATATACTGAAGAGTTTAATATACACAAAATTGACCTAATATGCTGTGCGCAGAATGAGAGCGAGAAAGTTGAAACTTGGCCAAGTATCCTTTCTTATTCCTAAAACATGGAATGGTTGTTTGAAAATTGTGAGTATTCACATTACAGAACACTTATTTCTATTTTGTTGTCATTTTGGTTACTATTCTCAGTTACTGTGAATAAACCTTGAAGCAATGTATGTATTTTAAGAAAAAATTATAAAATGTATTCCTACATTTGCTGTTATAATGGTACAAGCAATTACCTGAAACAACAAATACATGTTTCAAAATGTATATTACTTATGACACCTTATCTGGGGTCAAGATGATGTTGCCAATACTTTTGGATGAAAAGCACATTCAAATGAGACATGCTTGTTCTGTTCCATACTTACTACAGTAAAACTTAATGTTTATCCTTATAACAAATTTAACATGTGAAAAAAGTAAATCATTACATATAGTAAGCTGCTAATTTTTCTTGAGCTACCACATATCTAGTAAGCAGAGGAAGTAGTGAACTTCAGCTAAAAATTTGATATCAACATTTCACAGAATTACATATTTTGAGGTCCTGCGGTAAACAAAAGATTTTTAGGTAAAGGTGTGTGTGTGTGTGTGTGTGTGTGTGTGTGTGTGTGTGTGTGTGTGTGTGTGTGTGTGTGTGTGTGTGTGTGTGTGTGTGTGTGTGTGCATGGGTGTGCATGTGTGCGTGTGCGGACATCTTCCAAAAATACAAAAGAAAGACTTTCTTGAAGATTGTCTCAACTCAGTTATCTCACACATGTAAAATTATTTTAAATTTTTATTTTCTTAAAAATGGTTTTAACACTTTTGATTAAAATGTACTATGTTTAATGCATTTGTAGGACAAATAAAATCTATATCTTCAATCTTCTGGAAATAACCTGTAAAAACCTCTTCATATCAAACTGAAGTCATGTATACCAATGACCTTTGTATAATTCATGTTATAGTATAAACAAACTCTTACCTCACAAAAACTGCAGATCTTGTTTTAAGCACACAGTTTACTTTAAAAAACTTTCTATGGCATCAGAGATTTCTGAGATATCCATTACTATGAATCTGAATTTTTCAATACATTGACATCTTTTGAAGTGCTCTTACTATTAAGTTGATTTCTCTGATGTCATAGGAAAAATAAGGAATTAAAAAAATTTGTTAATAATGCTTTCAATTGCCAGAATCATATCTGTGCCACGTGCACTTCTGTCCTGATAGAGTTTTTGTACCTGCCAGTAACTCTGTTGATGTCACTTTCAAGCACAATTAAATACTATCAAGCTGGACTATGTTTGAAGTCGTTATCTTGTGATCATTAAGTCTATGCCTAATGAACTGAGTTCACCAGACCACCATGAAATTTCTAAGCCAGTATATAGCAATTCCCTTTTAAATATTTGGTTACTGCTTTGGTTTCCTATATCCAACCTGTACTTATAAAAATATGTTTTGTAAAGCTATTTCTGCAAGCGTTTATCTGAAGGGGATACAAAAGTAACCTTTTCTAAGAATAGTTAGACATTGCTCTGCTTAAATGAATTATGAACTAACTTGAGTCATTGTAGCATATGTTAAACGTGTGTTTATATCATGATCATTAAATGGAGAGACTCCAGCAGAAAAAAAAATTATTTCTGCTTTAAATATATTCTGCCAGTCAATTTAAGTAATTGCACAATGACCACTGCAAATTACTTAACTAATTTATATATTATTTTAATCTCTTTCCTGATATGTACATTTATAAATGACTAATATAAAGTCAGCCTCTTTAGAAAAGCTTTGGAATATCTAAGGTGTGTTGTTTTATTATTTTTATATTACACGGACCTTCAGGACAAAACAAAGTACTTGTAGCTTTTTTATATCATAAATATTTTAAAAGGCCCTCCTGTTTTAGTTTTTAATACTTTAAATATTGTAACGGGAGCTCTGAAACACCCTGTGAGCAGCTGGCAACGGAAGACAGGGGAGGCTCGGTTAGCCACGCCCTTCCCTCGTTTGTCTTATAGTGGTGACAGCCAGTGGTCGGAAAAAAAACATAATTGTGCGTCTGTTTTCCTTCCACCTGGTTCTCGATCTTTCTGTTACTAGAACAATCTTGCAAACACCAGTAGTCGGGATATTCCTATATAAAGAGGGACAGACAGACAGAGTCAGTCAGTCAGTTGTTGTGCTGTGTTGAGTTGGTCAATCAGTTGGTTAGTGAGTGTGAGCGAGAAGACAGTCGCAGTTCTTGGTGTAAGAGTTAGTCAGTGACGTGTTAATGAACGAAAGGATTGTGCAACGGAAGACTGTACGAACTGTGTATGAGTATCGGAGTTTATGTAATCGCGAGTACAAGTGAAGTTGTAACGGACGAACGGGTAAATTGTATTTGTTGCAGCAAGTAATTTTGTGTAATTGGCAAGTGTTTAACTGTAAGTCGGTGGAAATAAAGAACATTGTTGAGTGGTGTAATTGGACTTTTCATTTCACGAACCCACAAAGTCACACTGGTGTCAGGAAGCGGGAAGATAACATCACCGAACATTACAACCATGGACGCGGCATTGGAGAAAATTTTAGAGATGATGATGGAAATGAAGGCGGAACTGAAAGAAATGAGGACGGCAACTGAAAACCTCGCTGCAAAAACAGAGGCGGCAAACGACAACATCATTGGGAAGATGGAAGAAATGACGGCCGAATTAACAGCGAAGACGGAAACGGCTAACAACAACTTGGCCACGACAATGACCTCAAAGATGGCCGAACTGACAACGGAGATGAGGGTGGCGAACGAGGCTCTCACCGCAAAGTTTGAGGAACGTTTGGCCGGCGTGAGGGATGACGTCGCGAACCTGGGCAAGCGGAAGGGTCAAGTAGACGACCGCCTTAATGATTTAGAGGAAAAGGCCGACAACATCGCAAAACCCCTCACCCGCCTGACGGAGGAAAACCGGCCTTATGTGTGGACGGAGGACGCCGAAGACGCTTTCCAGCACCCGAAGGGGACCCTGTGCAGTGCTTCAATTTTGGGTTTCCCACAACCGGGTGGCGCCTTCATTGTGGACACCGACGCTAGCGACCATTACATTGGAGGTGTCCTACCGCAGATCCAGGACGGCCATGAGCGCACAAGAGTGGAAGAGAAGGAGCGTGCCGCAGCAGTCCGAGTAGTTGTGGCAGTGCCTGCTGAAGGCTGGGATAGCGCAGGCCTGAGGAGGGAGCAGCTGGCGGACGCAGACTTGGGGCCACTCGTGAGGGAAGTGGACGCAGGGACGAGACCGACCTGGGAGGACATCGCACCGAGGAGCGCCACCTACAAGTCGCACTGGGCCCAATGGGACTCGTTGAAGACCAGAGAGGGCGTGCTGTTCCGGGTATGGGAGTCACCCGATGGGAAGGCGCAGAGAGGACAGTTGGTACTTCCCCGGAGTAAGGTCCCGGAAATCTTGGAGGAAGTGCACGCCGGTACTTCAGGAGGACACCTGGGAGCGAACCGAATGATTCACAAACTACGGCAGCGCTACTTCTGGCTCAGACTTCGGGCAGATGCTGGTGGTACACCTGGACCGCCTCGCACGCTACGATGGGGCTGTTCGAGACGAACAGCTTTGAGGAGGGAGCAGTGTAACGGGAGCTCTGAAACAGCCTGTGAGCAGCTGGCAACGGAAGACAGGGGAGGCTCGGTTAGCCACGCCCTTCCCTCGTTTGTCTTATAGTGGTGACAGCCAGTGGTCGGAAAGAAACATAATTGTGCGTCTGTTTTCCTTCCACCTGGTTCTCGATCTTTCTGTTACTAGAACAATCTTGCAAACACCAGTAGTCGGGATATTCCTATATAAAGAGGGACAGACAGACAGAGTCAGTCAGTCAGTTGTTGTGCTGTGTTGAGTTGGTCAATCAGTTGGTTAGTGAGTGTGAGCGAGAAGACAGTCGCAGTTCTTGGTGTAAGAGTTAGTCAGTGACGTGTTAATGAACGAAAGGATTGTGCAACGGAAGACTGTACGAACTGTGTATGAGTATCGGAGTTTATGTAATCGCGAGTACAAGTGAAGTTGTAACGGACGAACGGGTAAATTGTAATTGTTGCAGCAAGTAATTTTGTGTAATTGGCAAGTGTTTAACTGTAAGTCGGTGGAAATAAAGAACATTGTTGAGTGGTGTAATTGGACTTTTCATTTCACGAACCCACAAAGTCACAATATTTTAAAAATATGTTAGCTCAGGATCTTAGGAAGATCCTAATGAAACATGCTCTAAGTAAACACCATCAATATATGGAGCATTGAGTACTAGTTCGATTCAAAATTATATTAATTTTGTGCTTTATTGTATCATAGTCCTTCCCTTATCCTTAAACATGAATTTCTTTTATCTCTAAGCTCCATGTACCCCGTACTCATTTGAACATTATTTCAATCATCATACGATGTCTTAACGGAGTGTTTCTCATATCCTCATAGTAAACGTCTGGTAACTCTCAGCTCCATGTACCCTGTACTCATTTAAACATTATTTCATTCATCGTTCATTATGACTTAACGTTGGAGGATTTCTCTTATTCTGAAAGACGAATGTCTGGTAACTCTCGGCTCTATGTACCCTGTACTCATTTGAAGCTCATTTCATCATCGTCCGATATAACAACGTTGGATGTTTTCCTTATCCTGAAACATGAAAGTCTTATAACTCTGAGCTCTATGTACCCTGTACTCATTTGAAACTCACTTCATTCACCGTCCGATATTTCTTAACGTTGGAGGCTTTTCCTTATACTGAAACATCAAAGTATGGTAACTAAGCTCTATGTACCCTGTACTCATTTGAACCTCATTTCATTAATCGTCTGATTTGACTTAACGTTGGAGGGTTTCTCTTATACTGAAACGTGAATGTCTGGTAACTCTAAGCTCAATGTACCCTGTACTCATTTGAAGCTCATTTCATTCATCGTCCGATAAGTCCTAACGTTGGAGGTTTTCCAATATCATTAAACATGACAGTCTGGTAACTCTAACCTCTATGTCCCCTGTAATTATTTGGACCTCATTTAATTCATCGTCCGACATGACTTAACAGTGGAGGGTTGCTCTTATCCTGAAAGATGAACGTCTGGTAACTCTAAGCTCTATGTAGCCTGTACTCATCTCAACCTCATTTCATTCATCGTCCGATATGACTTAACGTTGGAGGTTTACTCTTATCCTGAAAGATGAATGTCTGGTAACTAAGCTCTATGTACCCTTTACTTATTTGAACATTGTTTTATTCATCGTACGATATGACTTAACGTTGGAGGTTTTCCCTTATTCTTAAACATGAATTTCCTTTAACTCTAGGCTCTATGTGCCCTGTACTCATTTGAACTTCGTTTCATAAATCGTCCGATATGACTTAACGTTGGAGATTGCGCTTATGCTAACAGATGAATGTCTGGTAAATCTGGGCTCTTTGTATCCTGTATTCATTTGAACATCAATGCATTCATAGTCCGAAATGGTTTAACGTTGGAACTATTTTTTTATCCTGAACGATGAACGTCTGGTAATTCTAAGCTCTATGTACCCTTTTCCTCATTTGAACATCATTTCGTTCATCGTCCTACACGACTTAACGTTGGATGGTTTCTCTTATCGTGAAATATTGTCGCACTGGCGGTAGACAATATGAATGTCAGGTAATTCTAAGCTCTATGTACACTGTACTAATTTGAACATTATTTCATTGTCCGATATGACTAAACGTTGGAGGGTTTCTCTTATCCCGAAAGATGATTTTCTGGTAAATCTAAGCTCTATGTAACATGTACTCATTTGAACATCATTTCCTTGATCATCCGACGATGGATGGTTTCCCTTATCCTGAAAGATGAATGTCTGGTAATTCTAAGGTCTATGTCCACTGTACTAATTTGTACATTATTTCATTCATCCTCCAATATGACTTAACGTTGGAGTTTTCCCCTTATCGTGAAAGATGAATGTCTGGTAACTTAGCTCTATGTACGCTGTACTCATTTGAACATTATTTCAATCATCGTTCGATATGTCTAAACGTTGGAGGTTTTCTCTTATTCTGAAAGATGAATGTCTGGTAAATCTAAACTATATGTACCCTGTACTCATTTGAACATCATTTCAATCATCGTCCGATATGTCTTAACGTCGGAGGTTTTCCTCTATCATGAAACTTGAAAGTCCGGTAATTAAGCTCTATGTACCCTGTACTCATTTAAGCATTATTTCATTTATCGTCCGATATAACTTAACGTTGGAGGTTTCCCCATAACCTGAATGATGGATGCCTGGTTAACTTTAGGCTCTATGTACCCTGTACTCATTTGAACTTCATTTAATTCATCGTCCGTCATGACTTAAGGTTGTAGGTTTTCTCATGTTCCTGAAAGATGAATGTCTGGTAACCCTAAGCTCAATGTACTCTGTACTCATTTGAACATACATTCATCGTCCGATATGTCTTAATGTTGGAGGTTTTCCCTTATCCTCAAAGTAAATGTCTGGTAACTCTAAGCTCTATGTACCTTGTATGCATTTTAACATCATTTCATAAATAGTCCGATATGACTAACGTTGGAGGATTTCTCTTATCCTGAAAGTTGAATGTGTGATAACACTAAGATCTATGTAACCTGTACGCATTTGAACATTATTTCATTCATTGTCCCATATGGCAACGTTGCAGGGTTTCTCTTATCCTGAAAGATGATTGTCTGGTAACTCTAAGCTCTATATACCCTGTACTCATTCGAACTTCATTTCGTTCATCGTCCGACATGACTTATCGTTGGAGGGTTTCTCTTATGCTGAAAGATGAAAGTCTGGTAACCCTAAGCTCTATATGCCCTGTACTCATTTTATCATCATTTCATTCATCGTCCGATGGACGGAGAGTTTCTTTTATACTGAAAGATGATTGTCTGGTAACTCTAAGCTCTATATACCCTGTACTCATTCGAACTTCATTTCGTTCAACGTCCGACATGACTTATCGTTGGAGGGTTTCTCATATACTGAAAGATGAGAGTCTGGTAACTCTAAGCACTATGTACCCGGTACTCATTTGAACATAATTTCATAGATCGCCTGATATGACTTAACGTTGTAGGTTTTCTCTTGTCCTGAAAGGTGATGTCTGGTAATCCTAAGCTGTATGAACTCTGCACTCATTTGATCATACATTCATCGTCCGATAGGTCTTAACGTTTGAGGTTTTCCCTTATTCTTAAACATGGATTTCTTTTAACTCTAGGCTCTATGTGACCGGTACTCATTTGAACCTCATTTCATTCATCGTTCGAAACGTCTTTACACTGTAGGCTTTCTCTTATCCTGAAAGATTAATGTCTGGTAGCTCCAAGCTCTATGTACCTTGTACTCATTTGAGCATAATTTCATTCATCGTCGGATATGAATTAACGTTGCAGGTTTTCTCTTATCCTGAAACATGAAAGTCTGGTCACTCTAAGCTCTATGTACCCTGTACTTATTTGAGCATTATTTTATTCATCGTCCGATATGACTTAACGTTGGAGGTTTTCCCTTATAGTGAAAGATGAAAGGCTGGTAGCTCTAGACTCTATGTACCCTGTACTCATTTGAAGCTGACATCATAAATCGTCCGATACAACTCAAAGTTGGAGGTTTCCCCTTAAACTGAAAGATGAATGTCTGGTAACCCTGAGCTCTATGTACTCTATAATCATTTAAACATAATTACATTCATCGTCCGATATGTCTTAACTTTGGAGGTTTTCCCTTATTCTAAAACGTGAATGTCTTTTAACTCTAGGCTCTATGTACCCTGTACTCATTTGAAACATTTCATTCATCGTCCGATAAGAATTAACGTAGGAGGTTGACCCTTATCCTGAAAGACGAATGTCTTGTAACCCTAGACTCCATGTACCCTGTACTCATTTGAACATCATTTCATTCATCGTCCGATATGACTTAACGTTGTAGGTTGTCCCTTATCCTGAAAGACGAATGTCTGGTAACTCTAGGCTCTATGTACTCTTTACTCATTTAAACACTATTTGTTTCATCCTTCAGAATGACTTAACGTTGGAAGATTTCTCTTATCCTGAAAAATGAATCTCTGGTAACCCTAAGCTCTATGTACCCTGTACTCATTCGAACATTATTTCATTCTTCGATATGACTTAACGTCGGAGGTTTTCTCTTATCCTGAAGCATGAAAGTCTGGTAACACTAAGCTCAATGGACAGTGTACTCATTTGAACATCATTTATTCCATCTTCCGATATTACTTAACGTTAGCGGTTTCCTCTTATCCTGAAAGATAAATGTCTGGTAACGCTAAGCTCTATGTACACTGGACTCATTTGAACATCAACTCATTCTTCGTCCGAAATGACTTTACGTTGGAGGTTTTATCTTATCCTGAAAGATGTTTGTCTGGTAATTCTAAGCTCGATGTACCCTGTACTCATTTGATCCTCATTTCGTAAATCATCCGTCATGACATAACGTTGGAGGGTTTCTCTTATCCTGAAAGGTTAATGTCTGGTAACTCTAATCTCTATGTTCCCTGTACTCATTTTAACATCATTTCAGTCATCGTCCGATATGTCTTAATTTCGGAGGTTTTCCCTTTTCCTGAAAGATGAATGTCTGGTAACTCTAAGCTCTATGTACCCTGTACTCATTTGAACCTCATTTCATTCATCGTCCGACATGACTTACGTTTAAGGTTTTCACTTATCCTGAAAGATTGTCTGGTAGCTCCAAGCTCTATGAACCCTGTACTCATTTGAAGATTTCATTCATCGTCAGATATGACTTAACGTTGCAGGTTTCCTCTTATCCTGAAAGATGAATTTCTGGTAACTACGCTCTATGTACACTTTTCTCATTTTAACCTCATGTCATTCATCGTCCGATATGATTTAACTTTGGAGGTTTTATCTTATCCTTAAAGATGAATGTCTGGTAACTCTAAGCTCTATGTTCCCTGTACTCATTTTAACATTATTTCATTCATCATCCGAAATATCTTAACGTCGGAGGTTTTCCCTTTTCCGGAAACATTAAGGTCTGGTAACTCTAAGCTCTAAGAGCCCTGTTCTCATTTGAACCTCATTTCATTCATCGTCCAACAAGACTTAATGTTTGTTGCATGTATAGGCTGAGCAAAATTTGGGAATTTCTTGTAATCATTATTCTGTAACATGTATTTTCGATGCCTTGAGTCTTGACACAGCTGTGTATAAAAGTTATATGATCAATCTTAAATTCTGCTGACTGGCAAAACATGTACTTTGGACTGGTGGCTTAGGGAAATAATTCACAGGTGGTTTGTAACAGGCCTCAACTTGTTCTCCATGTTTTAAACAATGAATAACACATCCTGCTGATCAAGGGGAATAATGCTTAGTTGGTCAGTAACAGGTTTAAACATGTTCTCAATGATGTAAATAATATGGTGCAAATTAACAGTTAGCGTGGGAATCGCTGAATTGACTTTTTGGTAGGACCCCTATTTATGCTTGGTTGAGTGAGCCCACGGGGGAGCGACTTCACACAGATTTCAGAGTGGACTTGCTGCCGGTCTCTGTAAGAATCAACAAGAGTTTATTTCAAAGTGCTACCACGAGAAGATAGCCAGCAGGGCGTACCAGATCGTACACCTGTCAAACCATACAAACAACACATCGCCAAAGGTAAAGTTGCATTATGTTATGTATTTAAATATTACCAAAGCTCCCCTGATCTCTTCCAGATCCAGGGAGTGCCTTGTAGAACTACTAGGCTTCTTTGAAATACAGTTGTTCAGTTCAGTTTGACTCGGATGTTTCTTTCGCTCTACCTTTTCAGTAGCTGCACCCCCAGTTGCAGATTGGGTTTGTAAGTGTTTCACCCCCCTTACAATCCTGGCCTACAACTTATGGTCGAACGTCCGGTTTCTACCACCCTTAAGGTCAGAAATATGGTTTCGATCCCTGTACCTCTGAACCTCTTGTAGGTCCTATCAACCCCCCTATCTTCATGTAATAATATGTCAGAGTACCAGGGTGTTCCATTTTGCAATAGTAAATAACGCTTTTCATACCTCAAATTCTCTTAATTTTGCTTAAATTTTATTGCTACTTTTATTAAATATATCATTTTCAAGTTTAATCATAATAGTATTTTAACTACCCTCCCAGCCCACCCTAACGGATTTTAGATTATTTTACAAGTGTGAAATCAGTTTTATTATGAGTAAAATATTGTAATTCACAAATAATTTTTGTAATTATAATTTTGTCACACATAGATTCTCCAATATCAGACATAATAAATGTCAAACACTATGTTTTCTAACTTGAAAAACGTTTTTTGCAAACTCAAAGATCAGAAATTTAGTTCTGCTTGTTCATTGATTTCAGGTTGAAATTGTGATGATGAAATCTTTTTGTGTTATGAATACAGATTATTAATACATAGTTTTTTTCAGGCTTATTGCTTTTGCATTTTCTTGTCCTAATGTAATGATTGTATGTTTTATATTGGCATATGTTTTGTGTGTATTTGATGTTTTGTGCCGTGGACTGACTGCGAGTTCATTGACTTTTGTAAGCACTCCTAAGTTATTGGCTAATTACTCTTATATGGACTTAACGTCCAAAGTCACAAATAATAGAACCGCAACTCAGCAAATTTGTAAACTCCCTCCGGACCAGCAGTTCTCTTTTAATAAGTTAGTTCAAACTTATAACCCAACCTCCGACGACAATCAAGATCTTCCCTCCTTATGTCCTAGAACTTTGTAGATATATGCACAAAGTGGCAGTTAGAACCTCCCGCCGAGTTCGTAAATTATCACGTGTTCCATACATTTTGACAAACGAAGAAATTTAAGTATAGGAGATTTAACTGCATGTTCCTTTGATATACAAACTCCACCAATCCCCTCAAATTCAGCTTCCAAGTCGACACTAAATAACGAAATAATGAATCCTACAGTTCCCCAGAAGAATTCTTCAACTCGGAAGAACGTAAACAATAAATCTCCATTGTCTTTAGAAATGTCGTTCACACGTCCAGTCATTGACCCAGAAATCCTTGAAGGCCGATTAGGACAGGCCATTTTGATTTACTTGTACAACTTTGACTATGCTTAGTTCTCTAAAATCTGATTATGTTTAATTTTAGCCGCGTCTTCCCCATCATTATTCAGTGTAACTCACCCAAACACTCGCTAAATTTGAACTTTTTCAAAATGTAGCTTAATTTTGTTTGAACCAGGTATTCTATTGTTAACTCCACAGGTGTTGTCGTGTTCCCTCAGTTACTTACAAAATCTTTTGGCAGCATTAATATATGTGATTTCGTGTGGTTTTTACAAGTTTTTTTTTAATGTTTCCAAATTTTAAGGTTAAGTGCAATGTTACTAATAACACTGTTTGATATCATGTGTAAGCTGTCTGTTGTCTATTTACAGCATTTTAAAGGCAATATTCAATGTCAATAACGCTTGAGATAAATCCAAATCAGTACAATTGATAGAGCCACTTTGAATAATGTTTTATTATTATTTTTATAACTTCGCAACATAGATATCAATTATGAACTGTTTAAAAATCTGAACTGATGGGAGAAAATGGCGATTATTTTAGAATTCAGCACAAAAAATCCGTTTGGGGTCACCTATCGCATTAAAAGGCAAATAAAATATGTTTAGAAATGCAGGACGCTAAAAATAATATAAACAATTATGAATTATATAAATATAAATTAATAATGGGAATTATCATTATCAACTTTTCATGGTTTAGGCCATCAAGGCTCATACCGGTCTCAAAATTTTAAATTAAAAGTGTTATTATCTCTCTTTCTCTTGTCATGTTCCTTCGAATTGATTTATTTTGTTTTATTCTGTTAGCTTAAAAATATACAATTCATTTCGAATGTCATCACTTCTTTGCTAATCTAGAGGATTATACCCTGCTACATTTCTCAAAATCTTCATTTCTGCTGTTTCAATCATTTGTTCTTCCTTTTTTGCTAAAGTCCAAAATTAACTGCCATATAATAATATGGGAACTGCAGTTCCCTTATAAAACTTTAATTTAGCCTCTCTTTAGGTATTTATAAAGTTCTCTCTAAGGTGCCACATATATTATTAAATTTGTTGATTTTATTTAAAATTTCACTATTATTTAAAATAAGAGGTATTGCAACCAAGATAATTAAAGCTCAACGGGTTTTGCTTATAATACTATTTTGCCTATTAAACTGCACGGTGGGGGCTTAGGTACAAAGCTTAATTAGGGCCGCGACGTGACTCAGTGTTTAGACCGCTTGGCTCTCACCAAGGCGGCCCGGTTTCGATCCCAGGCGACCGCAAAGTGAGTTTTTTGGTGGACAACATCGCGCTGGGGCAGGTTTTCTCCGTGACCTACGGTATCCCCCGTCATCGCATTCCACCGTTGCTCCATCATCATCTCATAAATCATCAGTGTCACCGCCTGCGGTGCCGTATGTAGTAAAAGCGTGCGTTAAACACTACACATTTCATTTCCCAAAACTTAAGACCAAACACAGAAATACTCACCGCGCGCGTGCCACGAAATCTGAGCCACGACTACCCCTTGTCTCACCTGGGCTGAGGTATTCCGGGAGGAAGGCAAGGCATCGGATCCATTGAAGGCTAAAACTTTGGTTTTATTAAAGATATTGCTAAGCTATATTCAAGGACAGTGTTATTTAATATATGTAACGCTTTTTGTAGACCATTTTCTGAGCTAGATATGATAACTTTATCGTCTGCAAATGATAAAGTATCTAAATATCTATTTTAATTATGAAATGCTAATATAATTTTGTCTGCCAATCAGATGTGTCATTGACAATATAAATATTAAAAAGTGACGTGAAAGTATTGCCAAAAATTACCTGGCAGATTTTCAAATATAGAACGCTCTCGTTTGCAGCTACCCTTACCTTCTCGTTTTCCTACTCTCCTATAAATTTGGGTTAACTACTTTTTCCCCCGAGACCATTTTTGCAAAAAGCTAGTTTTGAAATAAAATGAAAAAGAAGAGTTTTTTACTGTAAGTGTGTATAATGCGTAAGTAAGACATGTGACTTTTTAATTCTTTGTTTTATCAAGGTGGAAGAAAAGAAAAAAATGTTCATTTAAATTAAAATAAAGGAATTTCGTTAACAATAGGAAGTAAATGAAATTTTTGTTTTTGTCACTTTTATTTCCAATTAATGTTTTTAGGGATTCAAAGTAGGCTCTTTTGTTTTTAGTTTCTATACAACTTGCCTAGGCTAAACAAGGAATTACTGCATGAAATTATGAAATAATATTTTACTGCTATGCACATTTTGGCTTCATCTGAAGAAAAGGAAAGGCTTTTAAAAAGGTACATAAAAATGTATCCATGTTTGCGAACAGCATAATTAAATACGAAAAGTCGAATGTGCATCACATGTGTTAAGTATAGCATCTTTCAAAAAATTTGAACACAAAGATTTTCATAGAATGCTATTACTTAAACTACACAAAACCCCTTGTTTACGTTCTATTTTCTCAGAATGGCTGTAGCAGTGTTGACTACATCATTTTTAAGATATTTACAATGAATTAAATATATACCTTAAATCTTTGGCAGGTAATTTGTATGTGAGGTATTATAATTTGAAAACCTTTGCGTAACTAGGAGACCGTTAGAGAGACAAAAGCTTCGCAAATAAAATCTAAATATTGTTAAAATTGACGATATATATAACTGAACAGTTACTGAAATTAAACATATCTGTGACACATTCTGTTGTTAGTTGGAATTTTTAGATGATAGCCTGTGTGCCTCACATTCAAGAGGTCCCGAGTTCGATACTCGGTCAGGGTAAGCTACCTGGATAAGGTTTCTTCCAGGGGTTTCCCTTATCCTTAAAAAAATATGTCGGGTACCTCTAAGTTCCGTGGACCCTGGACATATGTGAGCATCATTTCACCCATGTCAATCACCGTCCGATTTGGCTTAACGTTGGAGGTCGTAAAATTACACCAAAAAATGTATTTTAACTTATGTACTTTTGTTTCTTGTGAGAGCATGGAAAACTATTCATTAAAGTACCTTCTCTTTCAAATAAATCCTGTAACTACAAACTTACATGTAGGGAAATCAGTTTGGCAAACTTTTATCCTCTTGAATATATAACAACGCGGAGATTTCGTTTGATCCAATAGCATGTATGACCTTTGTCTTCCCCTTATGGAAGTGATAATTAATATGAATTGGCATAATAAGTTCAAAAAATTACTTTCCCGATTTCGCAAATAAATGTTTGAAAGATCCCTCCGTTCTGCCCATGTGTCGTGGAGTGAGAGCACATTCATATTAGCAGCATGAAGTAATGCGCCCGCTACCGCTAGATGTCGCCACGGATCCTATCAGGCATTGTACATGTTTTTCTAAGCTATATTGTATTCTTTTATCATAAATGTGAATAATATTGTTTTATTTATATTTATATTTATATTTGTATTTCGTATATAAGCGACATCAAACAGAATGTAGATAACAGAGGAATATGTACCGAGGGTGGAGGTCATATCCGGGTATCTACTGCAAAGTAAAAAAATTAAAGCAGCCAATCAAAATTGGGAAACGGTCCCTAGTAGTACAAGAGGTAAGGCTCACAAACATGCCCTTCCTCCAGAACCCTTATCTGTCACCAACAAATATCAAGGGTTACCAGCAGTGCCTGATGATGGCGTAACAACACCGCAAAAAAATAAAAGAAGATGTTCAGATCAGACAGCTCCAACACGTCTGACAAAAGCTTCAGTCCCATCAGAAATGGAAGTTCCTTCCACTTCAAACGTTACACCAACAGTCACTGCTCCAAGTGCTCCTGTTACACGTTCTGCAAAGGCTACCCCTATCTACCTACGGGATCCGGGTAGTGCACGAGGTATCATAGCCTCCATCAGCACAACTCAACCCAACATCAAATATTCCATCCGGAACATGAGTGGATCAGTTGCCTTCATCCCGGATACCCCTGACGATCATAGAGCCCTCCGAAAGTTACTGGATGATAGGAAAATTCAGTTTTTAACCACCCTGCTACCAGAAGAAAAGTTGCTTTATGTGACTTTAAAAGACGTGCCTATCTACATAACAGAGGAGGAAGTCCAAGCGGAACTCAAAAGCAAGAGTTACCCGGTGGAGAGAGTTGGGCAACTGCGTTCCAACCGCAGTACTAATCATGAACCACTCCCTCACTTTCGCGTAGCGTTGAGAAAGGAGGGAAACTACCATGAAATTTATAAGGAGACGAGAATGTTTAACGCAGTCATACGCGTGGAATCCTATCGTCCTCCAGCAAGACCTTTACAGTGCACCAACTGCCAGCAATTTATGCACAGTGCTGCTGGTTGTAGGCTAGAACCTGCATGCTCTTATTGTGGCGAGTAAGGTCACAAGAGGACAGACTGCAAACGTCTTGGGATTACTGGATCCAAAGCCACCTGCTATAATTGCGGTGGTGATCATTCCTGCAGGTACGCCAAGTGCCCAGTTTGGCAAGAAGCCAGGGTGGAAATGCACCTCAACAAAAACGGTCAAAGATCTAAACATGACGCTGCACCCAAGGTACCGAACCCTATGGGGCTTCCCAAAGAAGCCTTTAAGGGTACTAGTTACCCAGGACTACCACCACCAGTGAAGATACAATATGCTAGCTATGCTGCTGCCACCCAAAACATTGTTGTAAACACAGCCCAGCCTGCTGAGAATGCTGCATCTGCAGAAGCAGTTCCTACCGTTGCTACATCTAAGGAGTCCTCAGTTACCCAGAGGAAGCAAAGTCCACCATTACCTCAAAGGAAGGTAGCAAGTAGTACTGCAACTGGTGCCATATCCAAGACTGTGACAATCCCACAGTACAAACCATCATTGCCTTCTGGGACACGTCAACTGGCCCAACAACGACTGCCTACCCATCAATCTCAGGTACCTAAAAACCCATCACCACCGCCACTATGCTCTTCTATCCCTCACGATCAGTTTCTGAAGCTTATGGATAGAATTCCAGTAGAACTTCAACCTGATTTTGCAATTGCTTTGGCTGATGCACTAGAACAGCGACCTGCCAAGATACCACCATCAACTATCTTGGTCCACACTGTATTTACCTTCCTTGGACAATATGGTGGACATCAATAAGATTCTAACCAACATCCAGAATCTGAGAATATGTTCCTGGAATGCTAACGGGTTGCGGCATAAGCTAAAGGAAGTTGCAAATTTCCTTGCAATTAATAAAGTGCAGATATTCCTGGTGCAGGAAACGCATCTTTCCAACCACTTGAAGCTTCCATACCAGGAATGACCTGTCACAGGACAGACAGGGCTGACGGACACGGTGGCACAGCAATATATGTAAACCGCACCTTAAAACACCATCGGCTACATCTGCCTACCACTGGCGTGTTAGAGGCTACAGGGATCCAAGTGGCCACCAATAAAGGACCTCTGAACATCTATTCTGTTTACATACCACCTAGCAGGCCCTTCAACGTCAATGAGCTGGATACGATTTTCTCTGCAGGCACACTCACAATAGCTATGGGTGATTACAACGCCAAAAGCACGCTGTGGAACTCTACAATATGTAATCCGAGAGGTTCTCTTCTTGAGCGTTACTTAGAACGCCAAAATCTTGCTGTTCTTGCTCCTACATCACCCACAATCACTTATGGGAACCGCCGTCCACCAGATTGGCTGGATACTGCCATTCTTCAAAATATCCGCGGTCACCCTCATATTTTATCTATCCCAGAACTTTCCTCAGATCACTATCCTGTTCTCTTTCTCTACCAAGCCCGTGCAACTGCTAAGGCACCCCCTAACTCACCAAATCCACGTTTCACCAACTGGAACAAGTACACCGCAATAATGGCAGAGCAGAATGTGGAGTTAACTCCTTGCAACTCCACTGAAGAGGCAGATCAGCTGGCCTCCACTATCACAGCTACTATGGCCTCAGCCATGGCACAAGCTACTCCCCCTAGACGTGCCAACTTTAGTGCCCAGAAACCATTACCACCACCACTACGGCGTCTCATAGCAGATAAAGACAAAGCTAGACGTCGTTATCAGCTAACACGCGATCCCCAGCACAAGCGTGAATGGAACCGCCTCCAACATCTGGTAAAGCTTGAGATAGCTGAACACTGTAGCGAAGAGTGGGAAAGAAAGCTGTGCACTTTAGATACAGAGGACTCCTCCCTCTGGAGAATGACCAAGGCACTACTTAAGATCCCTTCATCTGATCCACCGTTAATTGATGGAGGAAGAGTAGCTTCGTCTGCTAGAGAGAAGGCTGAAATTATGGCGGAACACTTAGCCTCCACCTTTCACCCGGCAGAGTCCATTGATGATGACCTGTCTGAAGAAATATCAGCTTCAGTACGCCGATATCTTAGTGTTCCTCACGCGGTCCCGGATGTTATCCTCACCTCCTTTGCTGAGGTCCAAAACATCATTAACTCCGTTCGACCCTACAAAGCCGCTGGAGTTAATAAACTCCCTTATGCAGCCTTCAAAGCACTACCACAATCTTGGATCCATCTACTAGTGCACCTCTTCAACAGCTTGCTGTTACTGGCCTACTTCCCAAAGCCATGGAAACATGCAAGGATCATCACCTTACCTAAGCCAGGGAAAAACCCAAGAGACCTAAACAGTCATAGGCCTATTAGTCTCCTTTCTTCTATCAGCAAATTGTTTGAGAAGGTGGTACAGCAACGTCTCCAATGAATTCTGGATGAACATCAGGTGCTACGTCCAGAGAAGTTTGGATTTCGGAGAAAACACTCTACTACTCACCAGCTCCTTCGTCTAGTGGATGAAGTGATTAAAGGCTTTAACAACCGGCACTTTATTGCAGCTCTCTTTCTTGATATCTCGCGAGCCTTCGACTCTGTCTGGCACGAAGGTCTCCTACATCACCTCATCCAATATAATATCCCATCTTACCTTGTACATCTCATACATCATTATCTAAAAAATCGATCCTTTGTTGTCATGAAGGACGACATCCTGTCACAGCCATATGCCATAAATGCCGGTGTACCACTAGGTAGTGTCCTTGGGCCCCTGCTTTTTCTGGCATACATAAATACTCTTCCAACCCTAAGAGGCTGCAACCTGTACCTGTTCGCCGATGATACCGCTATAACAACAGCGTCCAAACGGCATGAAATTGCTGTACAAAGAGTACAAACCTTCGCAAACATGTTGTCCGTCTGGTTTGCGACATGGCGCTTAAAGCTAAATGCCACAAAATCTCAGGCAATCACTTTCACAAGACGAGAGCTGCAGGACGTACCCAACCTAAGAATAGGTGGTGCAGAAATACCATGGTCAACTCAGGCAACATACTTAGGAGTGCTCCTAGACATGCGCCTCACATGGAAGGACCATATAGCAGCAGTAGCTAACAAAGTTAGTAGAAGGATGGCCATGCTATATCCATTATATAACCGAAAGTCGCCAATGGCACTTCGCAACAAGCTTCTGCTCTACAAGCAGGTATTGAGGCCGGCAATTACATACGCCTGCCAAGTCTGGGGTGCAGCAGCCAAAACCAACCTTTACAAACTCCAAGTCCTCCAAAATCGCTTCCTTCCGACTGCAGTTGCAGCCGAATGGTACATTCCAAATCATAACATCCATTTAGACCTATCATTTCCAAAACTTTTCGATTACATCCTACAACTGTCCAACTCTTTCTATTCAAAATTACCAACCTGTTTCAACAGCCTCATCCGAGGACTTGGAGAGTATGACCTAGACCCTGGAGAGTCATACAAGAGGCCAAGACTTGTCCTAGGACCTCCTTAGATCCCAACTATTTCTTCAACAATTATTCAATCCCTGACTGTTTATCCCCTATCCTAAATTAAATAACCACCATCAACCCACCATCATTCTTTAAAAACCTTCATAATGCCAATAAGGGACCTAGTCCCGGTGTGGCACTAGTCGAAGGACCCTCCTTTGCGGAGGAGGATTCCCTTCAACGACACCTCTGTGCTGTGCAACTTTGTATTATATTTTGGAACTGAAAAAGAAGTATGATTATACGAAGCTCTTGACAGCAAATTAAACACAAATTATGAATGAAATAGAATTGCGTGCGCAATTATTTGACAGAAAAAGAGGCAGCATTAAATTTCAACGGCCTTTTAGACCAATCGTCAGGTTTATGTTCTTAAATGTCTAGTTCGCAATTTGTTATTTTTATTAGACCAATCTTTAGAAAGCTTTAGCAACAAACAAAATTGTGAATCACGTTAATGAACATTACTAGAAAGTCATATTTAAATGAACTTCTGCCTCTTTTATACCGCTCGATTTTTGCAAAAGTATTCGTTTCTTCATTCATTTGGAAATACATGATTCGTTACAAAATGACTTTATACGTATTTAGTGTTTGATTCTAATCTCTTATATCTCTGAACATCGACCCAAAATTATATTTATTAAATTCTCGGCACCTCGCGCATACAGGTCGTTCAAGATTCGATCACATATCATTTAGCTTCCAGCTCCACAGTCTAAGCACTGGGCAACGTATAACAAGTGTGTTTTAACTGCTTAATAACTTTAATTTGAAACCGAATGTTTCTCAACTGAGTACCTGGTAACTATTTTTAGACTTGACTTCAGTGAAGGGAAATTTGAGCCCGCGGATGTTTTACTTATGCTATTGTTTGGCCAAGTCATGGCTGGGTGGTTAAACCTCTTCGTTTTCACCAAGGCGGCCCGTATTCGATCCCATGCGAACGCAAAGTGAGATTTGTGGTGGACAACATGGCGCTGGGGCGGGTTTCCTCCGGGTCCTCCGGTTTACCCCAACAGCATTCTACCGATTGCTTCATCATCACCTTTCCTATCACCTCATCTCTCTCGCACTTTCACTTCCGGCGTGGCCGCCTCGGTAACGTGGCGGTAGCATGTCTGCCTCACGTTCAAGGGGTCCCGAGTTCGAATCTGGGTCGGGGCAGGGTGAGTTACTTGGATAAGGTTTTTCCGGGGTTTTCCCTTATCCTGAAAGACGAATGTCGGGTAACTCTAAGCTCTCTGGACCCTGGGCTCATTTGAGCATCATTTCACCCATTCCATTCATCGTCCGATATGACAATGTTGGAGGACGTAAATTACAGGGGGAAAATCTTCCGGCGTTGTGCTGATCACTCCTCCCGGAATCTCTGTGATTAGGAAACCTCTGATTCTCAGCCGGTTGCCTACGGGCCTCGAGGTTGCGTATTGTGGAGGCCCTATGTTCCACATAAGGAAACACAAGAATTCATTCCTTCATGCCATTGTTTACTCTTCCTCTAATTTTCAATGGCACAAGTTGCAAAACCTTAATTATCGTTTCAGTGAGGACTCCAGATATTTTCCCAAATTGCGACAACGTAAATTGTAAATAAACCTTTGGGGAATCTCATATATTCCACTCGTGTAATGCAGTACGCATTCTGATATAAAATTGAAACACTTGCACGGCATTTTGACATTTCTTAACTGACGGTAGAAGAGGTGAAGCTGAGGTGATTTGTCTCAAATTGATAAATATCTCAACTAGTTTATGATAGTAGTGCACAGAGTATGTAAATCGTTTAGGACATTTTCCTAAAATGTTTCCTAAATGCCCAAAGGCATAAACAAAGAACGTTGCAAAACCTTCTTAGTGCTTTTTATTGCGAAATAAGGTAAATAACATGAGTTTTTAACAAGATATCAGAAAAACAATGTCTAACAAGTCAAGATAGGTCTACGAATTTGCTTTGGACTATACAACAAATGCTAAGCGACAAATAATGCAGACGAAAATAAGAGAATGTACGAAATGGAAGCAATAGCTTGATATTCTTGTTTATTGTAAGTGATTTTATTTTATTGTTTCCTTGGACCTTGCCCTCCCTTCCTTTCGAAGCAGGAGTAACCTAGTGTAAGTGCCGGGCGGCAAGCCTATGCTGGAAGATATCTCCTTCATCTAACAGCCAGGTCGGAATTTATGTTTGACAACAAACTAGATCCCGGGGCAAACTCCAAAGCTCTTTACAAGTACAAAAACAGACGTTTGCAAAATAAAAAGGTGAACATCGTGAAAGAAAGAAAGAAAGAAACAATCAAGGTATAGCATTAGGAGATGAAGGGAAAAAAAAAACGTGGCGTGAAAAAGCACCGGCTTAAGAATTCAAACAACAGTTATTAGGCGAAGAGGAGGTATGGAAAATATCTGTAGTAGGAACTGCACTTCTTTTCAATGACCGGTGCTAAATTTTTGTTTCTGGACTAGCATAAACTTGTGAGAAGAAAAGCCACATTTATATACGGAAATAATATATTGCTTCTTTCTAATGGAGAAAAAAAAAGCATGAGTTATCAATACAATGTTTCTTCTAATTTACGTCCCACAGCATTAACTCATGTAACACGAAGAATGAAATGGTTGAAATGGTGCTCAATTGAGCCCAGGGTTCTTAGAGTTTAAGGTTGCCGGACGTTCACCCTTCCTAATAAGGGAAAAGCGTGTAAAACCTTTATTCAGACTACTGAATGTGACCTAGACTCGAACGGGGAACCTCTTGAACAGGAATCAATGAATTAATATGTAGTGTGTAATGCCCGCTCTCACATGCGGCACCGCAGGTGGTGACACTGATGAGACATGTAATATATTGGAACACCGGTTAAATGAGATGGTGGGGGAAACCGGAGATACCGGAGAAAATTCGCCCCAGTGCCATATTGTCCACCCCAAATCCCACCCGCCTCAGTAGCGTAGATGTTAGCGTGTCTGCCTCACGTTCAAGTGGTCCCTAGTGGTCCCTGGATAACGATCCCAGGCGACCGCAAAGTGAGATTTGTGATGGACAACACGGCGTTGGGACAGGTTTTCTCCGGGATCTCCGGTTTCCTCCGCCATCTCATTCCACCGGTGCTCCATCTTCATCTCATGTATCATCACTGTCATCGCCTGCGGTGCCGTATGTAGTAAAAGCGGGCGTTAAACACTACACATTTCATTTCATTCTTTCCGTAAAATAAACATACTAAGAATGTTTATCGAAGAAAATGTATTTTGCCCTCCAGAGAGTTTGAACCAGGAACCTGGGGAACTAACAGCTACTGTTTTACATTTATTCTACAGTAGACGATAAATGTGGTATAGAAACTGATAGTTAAAATACGACAATTTTTTTTACGTCACTGTATATACAATGGAAACCAAAGCGATTTAAACCTCAGTAAATTTGTAGCCCTAGGGATAAATCCTTTGGACTCCAATTATGTACTCGTACCTCGCGGAAAACCATGTGTGTCTCTCCCGTTATATATAATATACCATTCACTTAAATTACGTTTACAGCTAAAACGTACCCTAGGCAATACTGAAGAAATATTAAACATTCCGTTAGTTTGAACCTAAATCACTGACAATAGCAATCCATTATTAAAGGACATCAGAACTTACCAATTATTATATAAGAAACAGATTTCCATATCTAAGGGAGATCAGCGATAGGTGATTGTTCTAACACGCACAAGCCGTGTGCAGGAAAAAATTGAAGGTTAGAATCAGAACTGAAAGTTCAATGTCGAGCAATGTTCCACAATAGGATCTTCAAAACTATAACTTTTTTTTCTAATATTATGCATGTGAGTGCCAGCTGACGTCTGTCTGAACAAAACTGAGCTAAAAATTGGAAATTCGGATATATAGGAAAGTTTCTACTGAGTCAGATAAAGTTAAGATTGGCTAGCCCAGTAGCTCAGTCGGTAGAGCACCTGCCTGCCGTGCGAGCTTCGATTCCCGGCTAGGGGTGGGGATTTTTGTCCAATCAAGATGATTCCCCATCTTCGCTAGAGCCTGGAAGTATGAATGAGAGTGTGAACGTGTGCGTGCTCTAATGATTAAAAAATCCAAGTACTAGCAACCCAGCATCTACGAGATAACACCATCGCGATACGCTACAAAGGAGAACGGACGCTGATAGGCCCATTGCTGTCAAAGGCGGGGTATACATGGAACATAAAAAACTTAGGATTGCTAGAAAAATATTTTGAATAAAGCACCCCCCAGCGCAAACTAACCTTACTGTTACAGATTTTGTTTGTCTTTTATATCTTCTAAACAGCTTCACGGATTTTGTTTCATATGCTATATTTTACATTATGATCTACAAAATCAAATTTGCACTTTGACCTTTCTGCTAATAATATATACTAAACAGTAAAATGCTGAGAAATCTTATGCTAGAAAACATTAAGGTGATGTCAATTATTTTTATGGCATTAATGATTTCTGAAGTACTTTAAATTGTACGGAATTTTAAGGGGTATATATTTTTGACATGCTGAGCAACAATACTTTCTCAATAATTTTTATTTCCTTGTTGTTTTAAAATTCATTCAAATATTCAAAGTTAAAAATTAACGTGAATAAATTACATTGAACGGAAAGTGCACAAGCGCAGAGAACAAACAATTTTCTGATGTGCATTGTGGAATATAACATGTAAAATTACGTTTCTCTTTTCTAGTTTATAACTAAAGAAATGCTCGCTAAAACGGACTACTGTTTTATCAGAAAAAAAAATCAGCATTTGAAACGGCTGGCCACGTAGCTCAGTCAGTAGAGCACCTGCATGCCGTGGTCGGAGTCCCGAGTTCGATTCCCGGCGGTGGGGTTACGGATTTTTCTCCAACCAAGATAATTCCTTATCTTCCCCAGAGTCTGGAAGTACGAATGTGAGTGTGAATGTGTGCGTGATCTAGTAATTAAAACCCAACGAATACGAGTTAACACCTTCGATATATTCCAAAGCAGAACAGTTAAAGGCAGTGGCAGGAAAAAACATTTGGAAGTGATAATAAAACAACGAATTCATACAGATTTTAACCTGTACAGTGATGCTGTTTGTATGGTTGGCCCCAAACAAAAGTTGTTTGTAAATTTTGTTTTCTGAAAATTGAAAAAGAAAGTTAAAATAGTTACGTAATGATGTATAAGTAGCCCGCCTCAGTAGCGTGTCTGCTTCTCGTTTAAAAGGTCCCGAGTTGAAATTTCGGTTAGGGTGATTTACCTGGATAAGGTTTTTTTCCGGGGTTTTCCCTTATCCTGAAAGACGAATGTCGGGTAACTCTAAGCTCTATGGACTCTGAGCTCATTTGAGCGTTACTTCACCCATTTCATTCATCGTCCGATATGACTCAACGCTGTAGGACGTAAATCACAAAATGATGATGCATAAGTATAATTATTGATGAAATAGAAACAAAAGAGACATGAAAAGTTAATATTTAACTAACCAATGGTTACTATAGTAACGGAATAAACTTCTGGGAGACGCTACTAGAAGTGAGGAAGACATATTTCGGAGAACATTACACAAAGTTGTACTTTTCAATGAATTAATTTGTATTGTGAAGTTAATCCAGGAGATTAATCTTTTGTGTTCACCGACTGCAGTTATGCTAGGAAAGAGAAGTTAAACTTCATTATCAAGCTGTTGTACATTACAAACTGGTCACATCACAACACATCCTGGCACAAAACGTGAAATATAATATTAAATATGTAGTGAAATTAATTGTTCTTCCACACTAGCCGTGTGTAGGCAATGATTTGGATAGGTAGAGTTAAATTGAAAAATTCAAAGGCATAGCCGCAATTTGAACCACGGATCGCCCGTCTCCATCCGGTTGCTCTTAACCATTGAGCTACTAACGCCAACACGCCAGCATGATATTAAATTTTCCAACAGACTCGTATTTTCACGGTAAATCACTAGGAGCTCTCATATACAATGAGAAACACATCTTTGGTGGGGACTTACTATGCTGTAAGTACATAAGTCCTTGGCTTCATAATTGCCACTATTAGGTAAATTGATGGAAATAAATCGTTCTTCCACACTAATCACGTGTAGGCAAATTGGCGTCCCAAAACGGCGAGTTTTAAACTGGAAAATGAATTAAGTTATACTACAACAGGAAACAGACATCTTGCATAGTGGTAGCGTGGTGGTAGCATTCCTGCCTCACGTTCAAGAGGTCCCGAGTTCGAATCTCGGTCAGGGTGAGTTACCTGGATAACGTTTTTTCCGGGGTTTTCCCTTATCCTTCAAGACGAATGTCGGGTAACTCTAAGCTCCATGGACCGTGGCCTCATTTGAGCATCATTTCGCCCAATTCATTCACCGTCCGATATGACTTAACGTAGGAGGAAATAAATTACAAAAAAAAAGTCTAGCATAGAAACAGAACGTGCAAGATATACCTTCAGTATTGTTATATAGGGTATTGTTTCTATCGCATAAATTTTCTTTGGATTAGCCGGACTCAGAAATTATATATTCTGCAGTAGATCGAAGCATTGGATTGGGATTGGGATTTCATTACGGAGGGGATTTGGTACGTAGGCCAACATGCTGGGCTCATTGCTCCAATGTCCCCAAGTGGAGCACCCCCGGGAGGAAGGACGAGGCGAAGGAGACAGAGGGCGGCCGACCAAAGGAGCCAGGGCAGTACAGAGGGCAGGGTCCCTACAGTTTACTTTTTTGGTAATTTACGTCCTCCAACGTTAAGTCATATCGGACGATGAATGGAATGGGTGAAATGATTCTTAAATGAGCCCAAGGTCCATAGAGATTAGAGTTACCCGACATTCCTCTTTTGCGATTAGGGAAAGCCCCGGAAAAACCTTATTCAGGTAACTCACCCTGACCGAGATTCGAACTCGAGACCTCTTGAACGCGAGGCAGACACGCTACCACCACGCTACCGAGGTGGGCTACAGTTTACTTGGATAGAGACTTCCCCCGATAGGCCAGGACAACGAACTCACTCCCCTACAGCGGGTCGTCAACGAGCCGAGTAGCCGAGCCCTTATGGTACCAAGGCAGGCGAACCGAGCCCCAAAGATCCCTGACTGGCGGTCCCGAAACGGTCCCACCAGAGGAGCGGAGATCGGAGTAGTTTTCCTCAGAGCATATCATCCCGCCATGCACCGCCGAGACACCCGCCGACACTTCTACCCTGAAATAGACCACCAGGTGAGAGATGATACTAAAGAATAATTGAGGGACACAGAATTCGGGGGATAAAATTAACCTACCCAGCATTCGCCTAGCGACCCAAGAAACCCCCCCAAAAAATCCATGGGTGAGGTAGGTCGGCCACGGGAATCGAACCGGTCGTCTCAAATGCGGGCCACAGATGAAACCGCATGAGCCATCCCGCTCGGTGATCGAAGCATGCACTTAAAAATTGATGGCTAGCCCGTCTTTGCGAACACCCATTCCATTTCGCTCCAGATATATCTTATCAGTGAAGAAAACTCTCATTAAAAAAATTAGGGCATGCCTCCGTTTCGGCTCGGCGTTTAACGCCATCTAATTCGCTTCTCTATCTCCTTCCAATTTCCAGAATAACGTCCAATTCCCCCGCCCCTGTCCCTGGACCTGGCCGTTAATTCAGGTGGCGAAGAGCTACGATGCCTTGATCATTATCTGGGCAACTTATAGGCAGAAACATTTTGGGTAGAGCCAATAAATATGCCCTCTTTGTGATTATCTACTAATAAGATGTGATTTAGTAATTTTAAATAGGAATTTGAACAAGAAGCATGCAACTACTACTTCAGCGTTTGTCGCATTGTACTAAGTATCAGGAATGCTTGATAAAAGCCATCTTGTGTCAAATAAAGTTCAGTAAGGCTCGTGAGGTTCCTAATTTGCCCCAGGTAGTGATCGTTCCATAACATACACAGAACTGAACATATCTTAAGGTGGGTAAACGAAATCCTCCTCTCAGTAACATGTTTATGATTTTCTTTGGAGAATTTCTCATTGTCTTCCGATAGTAAACCACCACCTTAGGTCTGATGTAGAGATGCTGCAACGTTTCTCTCCATCAATACAGTTTGTTCTTATAAGTTGAGCAGTAACACAACACTGCTTTCAGATATCCCAATTATATGTACTGTTGCATATAAATATGTCATAGTTATTCCAAAGAAAGAAATAAAGGTATTGCTATTAGCTACTGTCATCAACCAATATGTTTTTGTCTTAAATCTCTCCCAGAGGCAATTTAAAGGAGTATCTTTCCAATTTGATAAAATCCCTTGGTGTCTTCCATAATTAAGGGACACTAGTGCTTAATTTTCTACCGTTTTAAGTTTGAAACCAATTTTTTTACAATTGTTACACTTAGTATAAATGAATAAATAAATAAAGAGCTGTAAAGAATCTCGAAGCTCATTCCATTAACACTTTCCAAGGTCATACAATTGGCAAAGGGAAGTAAATATATTTCAAAAATACATTCGTATGCATATTTCTTGAAGAAGTACGTCAGTTAAAATAAATTTAAATATTTGGCTAAAATTTAAGTTATTCTTGAAAAACAAATACATCTTCATTTTTGTACTTGCTGGATTTAAAATTGTTGTATAATTGTATAACTCCTTTTAGAGCCAATGATAAAAGCTATTTTAAAATGTATGAACATTTTCATACATATCAGATCACAATGGATATCTAAGGAATAAATTATTACATGCTGAAATTTGAAAACTTTAAAAAAATAACAAACAGAAAGAGGGAGGGCCATTAGGTTTTAAAGGAAATTTCGGGATATTTAAACCTGTTTCTGGGATGTCAAAGGTGTCAGAGTAAAAATAAAAAATTATGGGCAAAATGCTCTCCTAAGGACTATGTATGTATCCTATATCATCAAAAACATCAGACAAATATGGTTATTTCAGTAAAGAAACTCACTCTCCCTTACGTCATTTTTATCATAATTCAATCATTAAATCCAAGCTAACAACATATTTGTATGAAGATTACCTCTTAGTTATTGGAAATCACACTATTTTTTCCAGGATATGTGGCCAAAATTTTGACACCTCTATTTGGATGTCAAAAACGATGATATGCAAATTTTAATTTTTGTCTGTTTTCTTTATTTTAATATGTCATTATCCCTAATTTGAGTGTGCTGAATCAGAATATTTACTTAGTTTTTCTCCATCACATACCAATTTTTGACAATATAGTAAATAGTAAAATATGCACTTTTATACTAGCCTCTATCAAATTTATGTTATATTATTAAATATAAGTTAATAAATCCATAACTGTGAACACAACATTCTTCAGAATTAACTAATGTTTCACATCATCACTTAAATTTGAACATTTTACTAGTTTTTTTACATATTGCCTTGAAATGAAGTGAAAGTTTTGTAGAGTTTCTATTATTGAAAGAATTTGATACATCTCTTTTCAGCGACTAGCAATAATCAGCTATCATATTCACATTCTACTTTCCCAGGTAGCGTCTTTCCATTTCCTTTATGTCCTGGTGAAATCTTTCAGCCTGCTTCTCACTGACACAGCCGAGATTTTCTGGAAAAAGATCCAAATTAGAGCGCAGGAAATGTACTTTCACACTCATATTGCAGCCCAACTTTAGGAAGTTCTCAAGCATATTTTCCCATTATTTTTGTATTTTGGATCCTTGTAATTTCCCAGAAAGCTTTTTATGACACTCCTAAAGCCAATCCATGGCTAATTGATGGAAATTAATAGGAGTCAACTGGAGAATTTAATGTCAGGAAGGCACGTTGGCCATGGTAGCTCAAAGGTTAAGAGCGACTGGACGGAAACCAGTGATCCGTGGTTCAAATCCCGGCCATGGCATTGAATTTTTCATGTTGACTCTATCCAACCAATCCATGGCTGTTTATCAGTATCTGTCATTGTTCCTTGAAATAAGGTATCAGAAATCAACTTCTTAATTTGTGGACCAACAAATACTCCCTCTTCAGCTTTAGCATCAGATATTCCACGGAACTTCTTGCAGATATATTTGTAGTAGGTGCCATCCTTATTCAAAGACTTCACATATTGCTCCATTAAGCTTAATTTTATGTGCAAAGGTGGTAAAAGAACATTTTTGGGGTCTACAAGACACTCATAAATTATACCTTTCATTTCTGGCAAGAGACTGTCTCTCTTCTTCCAATCTTTTCTTGTGCAGTGCTTGGACAACAAAGTCGCCACAGATATGGCAAAATATATCAGGGTCATTTTTACACTTTCTGGATGACAATTACATAAAATTCCCAAAATATGTATGACATACAAGTGCATATCACAAAAACAAATCCTCACTATTTGAAAATATTCACTATTTGAATATAAATATTCAATATTTGAAAATCTTCACTATTGCCCTATTTCCATAGGGCAATACCTAATTTCTTAAATAGCGCCCCCGCTGAGCACAACGTCAAGACGAGATGGAAGTGGATACGCCACTTTCGCGCGTCAACCCCACAGGGAAGACTACCGAAATCCTCGGTGGGTCCGCCTGGTGATCTAGCACACCTTCTGCTAGCTCTGCAGGCTAGTACCGGGGATTTATTAGGCAACCCTCTACCCCCTCCGGGCGGCCGTAGCCTGGAAGCAGGTACTCAATTCCCCTTGGGTGTCGGGAACACACTGCCCCCTCGAGTCTAACCCAATCCGAACAACTCCCCGACGGGAGGGGCTCGGCAATTCGGCCCGAGGTTCCTCTAGTAACGTCAGAGGTACCACGAGTGCTAAGGGTCCGTAGCGCCCGCACCTCGGCAGCTGAAAGGGACGGATCTCCTCCCCTACGGGAATCTAAGTATGTACAACAAGAACAATGGTGTAGGTGTTAAGTGTGTGAGATAAACAGCAACGGTGCTAAAGACACAAAAGTACGCCATAACTGGAGCGCAGCAACTTCACAAGATTCTTAGGAGTTACACCTAACGAGCTTCTCAATTGCTACTCCATGTGCAGCTGGAGGCCTTTACCCTCAAATGATTTACAGGCTTTCCATCCCTCCCTCCCTCCCTCCCTCCATCCATCCATCTGCCTGTCCGTCCGCCCATTCATTCATTCAGTTTAAGATATTTGTAAAAGTATAACATGCATACTTTGAATTTTTTTGCGATTAGGGTCTGAAGCCTATTCATTCAAATTGAACTATTTGCAAAGTTTTATTGATTTGGTAAACCTTAATAAATGGACACTTGCTAAGTATAAATATGTGAATTTCATATTAAACACACCTTCGACGATAGTATTTATGCTGTGGTGAACACTTGTATGTCTTATATTCATTTCTGCTGACATAACCTATTAGGGTGTTTTGTCTATTTTGCTTTGGATGCATGTACATAAACTAAATTAGGTCCTCTAATACTTTATTACTGAATTACAGTTTTTCCTGAGTCTACACATTCTTTTTTGCTAATAATAATTACAATATAGTCCCTACATCTGCTGAGAATGAGCTGCAGGTTATTCATTACTTTTAGGGTCAACAACCATGCGTGGACAATGGATTTCCAGTTCGCCATCATGGTTAATTTGGTGGTCGTGTTCCTGGAAGTACCGTGTCAAGAGACGTTAGTCAATTATTACTTTTATTTTCGCGTACGTATCATTTCTATTATTCATTATTGTGGAAGTTAACGAAAGCACAGTAGGCAACTGCAAGCTTAAGAGCCGAAATCCACATCTGCTTCCTGGCAAATATAAACACAATAATAAAAGATGTCCCTGAAATGTTTAGTACCACCAAAATAGAACGACATCATTGGAGAATACTTAACGCAATCATATGCATACTCATTGTTTTGAAGGAGAGAGGGATGAAGTGAAGTAATCAGAGAGCTCCCGGATCCGTTGCAGCGTACACGAATACAAGTGGGGTTCGTAACGTCACCAGTAGGTATTTGGGTCAGAAGGCCACAACCCTACATCTCCCCAAAGATTTGAGTCTGTCCAATGGGATCCCACTCTTTCATAGAGCGAAAGAATGAAGGAGAGCAAACTGCGTTCAGGCAAATTCGCCCACGCCACTATTCGCCTAAAAACTGGGGAAAACTGCTAAAAGAGCCAAAGGTCGAGGTAGCCAGCTCAACGGAAATCGAACCCGGGACGCTCCGAATGCGAGCTTCAAAAGTTGCTACGGAGCTATCCGAAAGTCTTTCTACTGCCTGCTGTGCTAGGGCTCCCGAGTTCGATTCCCGGCTGCGGGTGGGTTTTTCCTCCAACCAAGATGATTCCCCATCTTCCCTTAAGTATGGAAGTATGAACGAGAGTGCGAATGTATACGTGATCTAATGATTAAAACCCAACGAATACGAGTTAACACCTTTGATATGTTCCAAAGGAGAACGGTCACAGATATGACCATTACCGTTACAGGCGGACTATAAATGGAACAACATAAAAAATAAAATGTCCTTGTATTTGATTGGTGTCAATTTTCAAACCGGGAGAAATTGTTAAACTCACCTTCAACCTTAGTCTTTTACGAAACGCTTTGTGCAGTTAAGGACAGTTTGTGGCTTGCTGTTCATAATGAAGAGCTGCCAATATCTGAACGAAAATCGTACGCGAGGGACTGTGCTTTCTACAGTCGAGTGAGGGGGATTGGGGACCCCAAGGCGGAAATCATATCCGTAAGATTTGGGAAGGTGAAAACCAGTGAAATAGGATTGAGAGGAATTTGCTTTCAAATGGCGCATAATATATATATTGACAACAGGTGTTTTGGCCGAAGAAATAAAAAACTGCTGTTTTTGTGGTATTCAAACCTCACATTTGCATTTATAAATAAATTGTGTATTCGTTTACATTTAGCTATCTTGTTTCCTATATAATAAATTACCTATCTGAAAAGTAAAGGTGGGCGAGTAAGATGTTTCCTAGTTGATGAACTTCAAGACTTCACTGAGGGTAAATGTTTCGAGATCCCTCAACGCAAGAAGGTATTTTCAGGAATAGCCTCACGTGCGGCCTTTGAACAGCGTAATTCAAAAATAAGGTATTGTGAAAGTATAAATCGTAGCGGAGAAGGTCTCAACAATAGTAATGTATGAATATAATCAACAAAGAAAGCAGTAACGACGAGTAAGAGACAATATTCAACATAGATATCGTGAACCACCTTCCACACCAAGAAGATCTGAACGACTTCGAGGACAGAATATGGATACCTAGCTTCAACAACCAAAGAAAGAAGAGGAACTTCACCTAGTCGAAGGATTAATAGAAGAGGACAACAGAAGGATTTGAAGCGACAGAAGAAGAAGACAACATCAACACAAGAACAAAAGAATAGATGATTTGTTAGGGATAGGAAGGTAGAAGTAGCTTAGATTGTGAAAATTCTAAGCTACAATTGTAGCAATTATATTAGTTAGATTAGATAGGTTAGTGTACGTTAGCTTTTCTGCAAAATGTTTGTAAATATCAATATAATTATTATGTTTGAGTAAATATAATATTGTAATACTGTGTCTTGGTATAGCATCTAGAGGCCAAGACATAAGAAATGCAGAGTAAAAAATAAAAAAGGGAGTCACGTACCCCAAGCCACCCTTCATATGGAAAACATGGAGAAAGAATTGATTGTTTTAAAAACTGGCCAACGGTTTTCGTAAAAATACCCTACTGTTAAGATATTTATAATAACAATAAAACATACATCTTTAATGTTCTTTCATTTTGAAGGAATTTAGTAGATACATGAAAGATTGACAAGTCATGTTAATAACTATAAGAAGAAACAATTAAAGATAAGTAAATAATTTGTACATGTTAAAATTAATGTGTCGTGTAGGAAGTATAATTTGTGAATTTTCCAGGAGATAAGAAATCATTGTAAGGCAATTTAAATATGGATTAAAAGACATTATAATGCAGTGTATGAAGTAATTAGGCGTTTCGCTGAACTAAGTAAGAAACAAATCCATTACATGAAAGTTATGGTAATTAAAACTCAGCACGTTTAGAAACTGGAGCATTTTAAGTTCTGAAAGGAAATATGCTTAAATTTAGCAGGTCAGAGAGTAAAATTTACATTTAAGATGCTCATAAGCTGAGGTTTACCAAACGGACAATATATTAACTTTTGGGGAGAGTTCAGAGTTAGACGGAACTTACACTGATAGAGGAACAAGTATTTCCAAAACTCTGATCGTTTATTGACAGTCCGTAGCGCTTAAAGCCCGTGCTCGTTACTTAATATTTGTAACCGTCTGTAACTTACGTTTCGGAGTGTGAAAACAAAATCAATTATTTTAAACAGAAATACATCAATAAATAAAATTTCTCGTGCTCAGGTTTAGAATCAGTTTTAATTCTATATGTTCAGGTACTAGCACATACGTCACATGGTGCACATACGTCATCACTGGTAATTAATAAGCATTTCTACATGAGAAGGCAATTCAGTATAGAGAAATTCTTTTTACATTCAATGATTATGGAACGTGAATAAAAGTGTTAACAGCATGGTAAAGCAAATATTTTACCTTTAATTTAATTATACACCATTTCTGGATTGCTAGGCTACCTTTTGGAGTTACGATTCTCCCAAAGCTCAAACTGTGAACTGCAAGTTAAAATATAGCTGCAAGAGAATATTATTATTTGACAAACACGTCTTGGGCAATATCGAAGCTTACATTTCCAATATCTGTAGTAACACCGCATACTTGTAATGGATGATATTCTCTTGTTCGATTTAGTTGTGCTACAGGAAAAGCGAGAACGCCAAGGAAGAGGAAGAGAAAGCTTTGAATCTTAGCCCCAACAAATAAATTCCGTCCTCTTCTCAACTCTCGACCGTGTCGTATCTCTCAGAAAAATGTTTTTTGTATGAGTAAAGCTGGCCAACTCGCCTCATACCCCTTTCCTCTCTAGCGGAAGGTGTAGAGCCAAGGCGCCGACCCATGCTCAAACAATGGAACAACACTAACCAGAACAATGGCGATGTGCACTCATAAAGCTGCGTGTACAGAGAAGAAAAGGGACATGACGCAATTGCCTTTGTGCCCTTCCCACTAAAATCTCACCAAGAATACGCTTCCAGGTTTTCCGCGAAAAGTGAAGCACTAACATCTTGTACAAAATAGCTCTTTCTGAAGTGGTGGAAGCAAGTGAGCGAAGCCTACATTTCGGCACGTTCATAAACTCCCATAGCAGGCATATACTATCCATTTTATAATTAGACTGACATCGTAGCAGTCAGGCGGAACCAACTCCTATCACGTGATTCTCTCCATCTGGAGAGAAAATTTGTAGGTGTGTCTGATTGACTCAAGCTAGACACGAGTAATTCCTATTGGATAGAAGCGGGGTAGCAAAGGACATTACTCCGGCCAATCAAGGTTGTGACCTAGGTCTTCAGTAATTGTGTCTTTTAGGGTTAACAAATTCAGGATATCTATGACTAAAAATTTGATATCCTGAACTAATAACGCTAGCTTTTTAAGATTTATACGATAGATGTAGCTTAGTGTAAACGTGATACCGCTCAAATTTTATCAATTTAACTTTGATAGTTTGGAAAATATGGTCATATTTATTTATTTTCGGTTACTTCACCTAAAAATTCCCTTGCGACAAAAATAACTTAAATTTTGGTTTAATATTTTAACAGCAGGTTCACAAAACATCCATTTTTTTTAATTTGCACTAGGTTTCTGTGTCTCATAGGCTCCAGAAATATTTAAAGCTATGAATATGGTTTTTTGCCCAACATTTCAAATTTTTGTGTTTTGAAGAAGTGAAAGTGTGCTTAAATGCATCTCAATTTCTATTCATTGTGTCTGTATGAACGTGTATAACAAGTTTCATTAGTCTAATACTAAATCTGCGACGCAAGGAGGTTCTTAAATGATAAAAAATGTTGAAGTTTTCAATAACGAGAAAACAAGGATACGGAATTAGAATTCATATCTAACACTAGCATTCACATAAACTTTAAACTAGATTACATCATTTAAAAATGGCTTGCGGATGCTAACTAAGCATTCTTTGGAATCAGAAAGGCTTACACCATTTTATAGACTAAAAAGAGGAAATTGTGATATTATGAAAATGTTAATGAAATTTAAGTCAAGTATATCCTTAAACAATCAATAGAAAAACGCGCTCCCTGGCAGACTACCTTCATTATCATTTTTGCTTTCAAGTACCAAGCATACACGCCACAGAGCAGAATAATGTCCAATATTTTATTTAAATAAACTCACTTGCACGGAACGGATTAACTGGCCCTTGAATAAAACAGAGACACTGTTGTATCTATCTCCACAAAACGCTAAGTATAAAATAGTCCGCATATTATTTCACAGTTGCCATTTAAGCATAAAGATCACATTGAAATAAATCAACCAAAGAGAATTACTAGAAAATATGTTCTAAATGTGTACAGTTTTATATTTATTTCATTAATTCGATTCTAGTAAGCAGTTCTACTTTTCGCTTCACTTTTCACAACGTAGAAGCGTAAAGAAATCCGCGGGAAGTAGCTTTCTCTTCCTTCCGCATAAAATGCGGCGGGACCGAACCCATTTCTCTAAACTCTCGCACAAGTAATACTCAGTCTCGGACAAAACTCTTTACGCAACCTCACTTAGAGACTGCACTGAATAAGAGCACTGTACGTCGCAGCAAGAACTACTCATTTTATCACTAACTGGATCACTGGCGAAACCACTCGCTTATATAGGCATGGGCTTTTCGAGAATGTTCTAGAATGTTCCGAAGGTGAGGAGAAAGGAGGTACAGGAAAATATGGTTATCTGTATAAAACTATTTTGATGTTAATACTGAGTCAGAGGATATTCTGTCGGGTTATCTTCACCGTAGGTGCTTATATTATACACTGCTAAGTCTACACGTTTTACTTCATATGGTCACTCTGAATCTTAAATTAAATATTTTACATGAATTAGAAAAGTACAGAGAAACCCTCAACAAAAAGGCACACAAGCAATGTAGGACCGCGGTGCGGGCGCTGCGGATCCTAGGCACTCGTGGTATCTCTGACGTTACTAGAGGAACCTCGGGCCAAACTGTCAAGCCCCTCCCGTCGGGGAGTTGTTCGGATTGGTTTGGACTCTAGAGGGCAGTGTGTTTCCGACACCCGCGGGAGATCGGGTACCTCCGGCCAGGCTTCGGCCTCCCGGAGGGGGCAGAGGGTTGCCTAAAACGTCTCGGGTACTAGCCTGCAGAACTAGTAGGTGTGGTAGATCACCAGCCGGCCCTACCGAGGTTATTCGGTAGTCCTCCCTGCGAGTTTGACGCGCGTAAGTGGCTTATCCACTTCCATCCCGTCTTGACGTTGTTGGCGATGGGGGTGGGCCCTCTTTAGGAAACCAGGTATTGCCCTAGGAAAGAGCCCCGGAGTTTCCATCGCTCCCAGGTTGAAGGAGGCCAAGGTCTTCGGAATTTTGGGTAGATCTTCTGCAGATAAAAAAAAAAAACAGTAGGACAATATTACAGAAATTTGTTCAAATGCACATCCCAATGTTTACAAACCAAACACTTTACTGTAGTATCCCTATACCTCATCAAATTTAACATTTTCAACTTACACACTATTTGCCATTATAAGCTCAATTTTAAGACCTACAATAGTTGGTTTAGTACGATTCAATTAAATGCAGTAGCAGTTAAGAGGCTATTGTTAAGCATTGCCAACATATACCGATGGCAATAAATAAGTAAATAAAGAAGGAAAGAAATTGACAAGTAGACACAGGAGGAGGTGAGGAGACGAGACGACGAGAAGGTAGAAAAAGGAAAGAAAGAAAGAGAAAGAAAATTAAGGAGAAATAAAGAAAGGAGAAAAAGGAAAAGAAAGAGAAAGAAAGAGATAATGAAAGAGAGAGAAGAAGAGAAAGAGAGAAAGGAAGAAAGAGAGAAACGAAGAAAGAGAGAAAGAGAAAGAAAGAAATAGAGAGAAAGAAAGAATGAATGAAAGATGTTCTTTTAAGAGTAACAAATTATGTAGTGCTAACATTATCTAATCTAGATACTTAACCGTATAAAATAGATTAGAGAACTGTGATAAGCATCTATCTTTAAAAAGCTTAGGAACATGTTGAGCTAATTTAATTGTGTGGGATAAGACAGGATAGATTCTTGGGGGGATTCAGCACTACCACCAGTCTTGATCTATCATGCCAAGTGGGGCGTCCTGGGGAGGAAGGATACGACGAAAGGAGATATGGCGGTCGATCTAAGGAGTCACGACAGTGCAGAGGGCAGAGTCCCTATATTTGACCAGTAGAACCGGCATCTCACCCCCCGTGAGAACGTCCCAGTAGACAGGCACGGAGACCGTTCTACCAGAGGAGGAAGTATCTACCAGGAGCAGAGCTCTCCGACCATCGTCTCCCGCCGGCACTTCCTACTCTAGAAGAAACTACCAGATGAGGAATGATATGAAATGATAATTAAATGAGGGACAAACGTCAAGGGTTAAAGGCTAACCCAGGTTCCTTGTAAACTTATAAATTATATATGAATCTATAGAGTTTTCTTTACTCCCTAAAAAGGACAATAAATGCTATGATTGTGATGCATTGCGATATTATCTTGGAACATTAAGATTTAAATAATCTTGGTGAAATTTTACACAACCATGTATCCCAGCCGGAATCATTTGTCCATCAAGTGATCTAAGATGTCTGTAGTTAAAGGATTATGCTTTTGAAACAGACGTTGCATGCAGGATCTGAATTTTTTCCTTCCTGTTGTACCAATGTTCTGTCACTGGAAATTAAGCTAAAAATGTACGTGGAACTTTCCTTTCTTCTCTCAGATGGAACTTATATAACGCCCACCTGAGCCGTGCTGTGCGTCAGTACGGGATATTATCAATATGTCCAACGTCATCGCTTCACTGTTTTGCAATGTATAGGGTCCCTGAAAATCCCTGCCGTATTCTGTGTGGCTAGTGGCTCATATGCTCTTACGAAAGAGATTAAAATAACCTTCAATAAAATGTTTGTGCATTTGCATAGTATAAGATGATAGCTATCTCGACGCTGTCCCACTACTTACGATCTACTTCCTTTCTGCAGGCTCTACCCAATTATTATTATAATAGCAAATGCTTTGCTTTCGTTCATCTAATAAATTCTATGTTACATTTGAACGCCCGTATCTTAGGAATCCTGTATGACCCTCCCACGCAAACAAGTGACAAAATTACGACACCAACGTTAGAATGTGAAGTGATATTAAGGTGGCACTATTAATATCTCCATTAACCAATGGCCACGCGGTGGCTGAGTGATTAGACCGCTTGACTCTCACCAAGGCGGCCCAGGTTCGATCCCAGGCAACCGAAAAATGAGATTTTTGTTGGACAACACACCGCTGGGCGGGTTTTCCCTTGGTATTTCTGGTTTCTCCCGCCAACTCATTCCACTGGTGCTCCATCCTCATCTCATGTATCATCAGTGTCACCGCCTGCGGTGCCGCATGTAGTAAAAGTGGGCATTAAGCACTCAATATTTCATTTCCAAGAACCAATTTTATTAGCTGATACCCCTAGCACTTTCTCAAAATAAACTGTACCAACTGTGTGTCTTCACATATCTTTAAATATTGAAAAAGATTCCTAGGCAACTTCCTCTGCCTGCCCCCTACCTCTGTCTCTTTCGCTCTGACTCACAGCGTTTTGAGCATTTGTCTAGTTTCCAAATCGTTGAATTTTGTGCTGGCGTGTGATATTTAGAACTTCATCCAGCAAACTGTGGGTTGTGCTGCTGGCGGATGGCGCTAAAGTTCTCATGTTATGAATGGATACGTTTCGATGTGGAGGTTATGGGTCTGTGCCTCAACTCATTTTAGGTGATGACGTTCCTCGTTAGACGCTGGTGTGAGGAAAGGGTCTCCTCAGTGGAAGGCAAGTGTGCAATAGTATTCAGATCCTCCGTATTAACTCTGCATTCCTAACTGCTTTTGAAATGATTTACTGTCTTGCGGTTTATAAGTTACAACAAACTGCATTGATTTATTATTCCCATGCATCATCAATTTATGTGGCACTTTACTGCTTCATATTACACAGTCTCCATTTTTCTGCATATTTGTCACATGTCTTCCTGATTTCTCCATTGCTTTATATGACAATTTTCAAATGTGAGGTTTTAGGTTTCGATATGGTCATGTTTCAGCTTTGGGTTTGGCTAAGTGACAGGTAACCTGGCGAACGAATGTTTTGAATCCTTCCAGTGGTTTACTCTAAATTGAAGTTGCTGTTTTACTTATGGACGCTATTTAACTTCTGTTCTCATCCTCACACTCTATATTAGGCGTGAAATAATTACTTAATTTTACACAGAGTCCTATCATAAATATTCGAAACGGGACCACCAGATTGACTCCCCTACCGAAGGAAGATCAGACAGCTATTTTACACCCTCCGTTGTTTTTGAGCCCGTGGCCCCACGTATGTTACTCCTAAATGCAGAACGACATCCGCTTGCATTAAATGTATCTGTGCTTAAGTAATTTGCCGTCAGCACTAAGATGTGAAAGAAGGACAGCAGGGCAGAGTAAAAGACGAAGGGGAATAGTGGAAGCCGTTCTACAACAAGCAAACACCAGACAATGTTCAAAACATGCGGGCAGCCCAACAAACGGCCAAAACATAAATGAGAAAATGATGTACAGGCTCCATTTGCAGAGGTATGGCTAATCTGCTATAAATCTTGGCTAAGTGCTAGCCGCTCGGCGCCGTATGGCGCCTTCGTTATTCATGAGAAAGCCCTGACCTTCTGCGGAGGAAACGAGGGTGAATGGAAAATAGGACAGAAGAGGTGCCATCTCGTAGCAGATACTGGTACCAATGGTCACCACGGCGCTGATCCGCTCAACTTTCCATTGAACCTTTCTTTTATATTGTACTTATTAGCGGTTTTGAAAACAAGCATTCATCTCTATTGTAGGAAGTCCTAAAGGCCAACTTAACACAGAGAAAGTTCTGAAGATTATTATAGGAAAAAACCGACGTGGTGGTCTAAAGTTTCTTTTCAATTCTCTGTCTCCTTCTCGCCCGCCTCGGTAGCGTAGATGGTAGCGTGTCTGCCTGACGTTCAAGAGGTCCCGAGTTCGAATCTCGGTTAGGGGGAGTTACATGGATACGGTTTCTCCGGGGTTTTCCGTTATCCTGAAAGACGAATGTCGGGTAACTAAGCTCTATGGGCCCTGGACTCATTTGAGGATCATTTCACCCCTTCCACTCACCGTCCGATATGATTTAACGTTGGAGGCGTATATTCCAATAAGAAAATGTCTGGAAACGTAGAGTCAGACTGAAAAATTCAATGCCATAGCCGGGATTTGAACCACGGATCTTCTGGTTTCCGTCCAGCCGCACTACCATTGTGCTACTATGGCCAACGTGCCGATATGACATTAAATTCTCCAACTGACTCGTATTTTCCCGGTAAACCACTTAGGAGTTCTCATAAACACATGAGACAACTACCTTAATGGCGACTTACTACATGTAAGTACTCTAAGGCCCGGGCTTAATAGTTAACCACTATTAGGTTAATTAATGGAAATTAATTATTCTTTCACACTGGCCGTGTGTAGGCTAAATTGTGGAAACGTCTCATGTGTTTATGAGAACTCCTAAGTGGTTTACCGGGAAAATACGAGTCAGTTGGAGAATTTAATGTCATATCGGCACGTTGGCCATAGTAGCACAATGGTAGTGCGGCTGGACGGAAACCAGAAGATCCGTGGTTCAAATCCCGGCTATGGCATTAAATTTTTCAGTCTGACTCTACGTTTCCACAATTTAGCCTACACACGGCCAGTGTGAAAGATTAATTAATTTCCAAGAAAATGTCTCTTTCTCTGTATCTTTCTCCGTCTTTCTCCTCTCTCTTTCTGTCTATCTTTCTCCCTCTTTCCCTCTATCTTTCTCCCAGTTTCTCTCTTTCTCCCCCTTTCTTCTCCTTCTCCCCCTTTCTTCCTTTCTCTCTTTCTTCCACCTTCTCTCTCCTTCCCTCTTTCTCTCTCCCGTCCTCTCTCTTTCTCTCTCACGTTCCCTCGCTTTCTTTCTTAACCGAGCGGGATGTCTTAGGCGGTATCGATGGGGCCAGCATCCGGGAGGCCCGGTTTCCATCCCCATGGCCAACCTACCTGACTCATGATTTCTTTCGGGGGGTTTTCCCAGTTCACCAGTTGAATGCTGGGTATGTTAATTACATCTCCCGAATTTCCTGTCCCATATCAACTCCATTATCACTCAATTTTATTTCTTATCCGGTGGTTTCTTTCAGGGTAGAAGTGTCGGCGGGTGTCTCGGCACCTTGGTTCGGCCGCCTTATGTATCCCTTTGCTTCATCCTTCCTCCCGGGGATGCCCCACTTGAGGTTTAGGTACAACAAACTGCAGGTTTTGGTGCCGAATCCCCTCAGTACTAATCCTATTCCTCTCCCATTTTTCTCTCTTTCTCGTCTTGTATTGTTTATCCCCCGAGACTTTATTTGTTCTTGTTTTTATTATTTCCTGAATATCTATGTTTTAATGTTTACCTATAATTTATGTGTAATTGTTTTACAAAAATCTAGGTTAGTCAGTATCTGACGCCACCGACGTGATTTAAAGTGAGTATTGTTATATTTTCTACAAATGAAGTTTCTGAAATTTCTCTGCGTTAGCTTGACTGCTTGAATTTTTAAAAAAAGTATTAATAGTATTATTTTTGAAACAGTAAATGTAATAAACCAACGAAGTTTATATCTATATCTATAGATACGCAACAACTAAACTAAATAAAAATTGAGAATTAAAACAAATAATTATACAAGGAAGAACTTAACTACTTTTGCAAAATTAAACATGTTGTTGGCATATTATTAAATAGGAGTACACACAAATTATTTTCACTTTAGTTTTCCTTTCCAATAAGGGTTTCTCTCTCCATATTTCTGTCAGTTCTTTGATACCAGATTTGTGTTTCCGTTTCTTCTGTCCGTTTTCCTGATATTTGTCGCATTCTCTCGAAGGTCCTTTTACTCCGTCGGGCTTCGAAGTTACTATCGGTTTCCTTCGTCGTACTCGTCGACGCTGTGGGTGAGGAGGCGCTATTATCTCAGGGTACGCCTAGACGAGTATCTGCATCACTGCTAAGTGCAATGGAGGAACTTCTGTGGTTGGAGAGAGAATTTGGGTTGTTCTTCGGGTTCTGTAAAAACAAAGTCTTTTACTCTTATGTGTCGGCGTCGAGTTACCCGGATACCTGCAGGTTTTCGGTAATTTACGCACCACTCACGGAATGTAAATATATTTTCTCTAATATTTAAAATATTTATCTTAATAGGAGAATATTCTAAAATATCATTGGATGTACCTCGCGCTTCAATGGATGCAAGTTTATTAACGGCGTTTGATGTTGGGTCAGGATGATACTTCGCCAGACTGCCTCAAATTTCACAGCAACACGTACTTTTCTACCGGGAAACGGTAAATTCTCTTGTTAGTCGCCCTTGTTAGATTATTGGGAGATTATGACCCCACTAGACGCCGATTTAGGCTGTTCCGGGTACCCCGCATGGCTTGCGGGCACCCGAGACAACCCAGGAGCTAATCCTTACAGCAACTAAATCTGAGCTCCACGTAATGTTTCCAAGCTACTTAACATCAAATTTCTCGAACAAAATCAAATTTTAAAGTAAAACACCAGGGTGCATAAAGTTCTACTTACATTTCTACAACTCAGGAACGTAAAATATATGTTAACTTGCAACAACTTCTTCCCCAAAACCCACAAGCTATCCGACAATATTCTGAAGGAAAAAAAAAAAACACCTGCGGTAAAACCGGGTGGGCACGCAGGTAAAACCTTCTGGCTTGATACAGCCAGCCAGTACTTCGGTCGGTCGTTCGGTAAATTCCTTTCTCTCAGTATACAAAGGCAGGACCTTATAGTCAACATTAAAGATAGCAACGGACTTCCAAAAGTTGCCCTGTTACTTGCACTGAAAACTGGCATACATTTGTGAGAAACTACGCCTATGTATTTTATTGGTTATAAGTTTTGAGGTTTATACCATTTATATATCTTTTATACATATGATACCTTATTGTAAATACTACTATAAAATCATAGATATTTTCTATTGACATAAATGTTTACGTATTTGTTAATAACTCCTGAAATAATAACGTCCAGTAGTTTATTTTATATCAGAATGCGCAGGTGGAAATGTCGCCACATTTTTTTTACATTATGCCTCAGCTGTTATGCTTATTATTAAGTTTCAACTGGAATATATTTAAATTAATGTAGATTTACATATTTTCTACCACATTTGTACTCTCATTAGGTTTCTATCCTTTATCTTTTTTTGACCAATTGCCGTATCCATACGTCTTCTCTTTCATCTCCTTTAAATTCATCAAAAACCATATTTAATAAACTCTATTGTTCATTATCTGTTGATATTTAGTAAACGTTCTGTTGTTCGTTTCTGTATCCCTTTTATCTCCATTTCCTTTGTCAACAAATGCTTTGAACCATACTTTTGTAGAAGCTATCAAATTCTTTCTCATGCACTTATTTATGCTACTAGTTTTTTAAGCTATTCGTTGTACGAGTATCTTTACCTCTTTTTCCAGGGTATATTGATGATTGCAGTCTTTTAATGTTTTGGGGGTTTTAGTGTTTTATAAATGGATTTACTTGGGATAACTAAGGATCTAAAACTTCTATACACTCTTCCATCAAATTGAGCTAGCAGATCATTTGAAACTAAAGTTTATTCAGGGGAGGTTTGGTTAAGAGAGGTATGTGATACCGAAATTATGGTTTGACAGAAGCAGTCATGATAGATGTCGAAGGAATGTTGGTTCTTTCTTACGACAACGGGCAAGCCCAGTTCAGTTGGGGAAAGTGTTTGTAACAAAGCCATGAAAGACGCAGTGTCCTTAGAAGGTTTCTAAAGGAATGGTCACTTGACGTATATGAATAGGGAATTCTTTGGATCATTTACAATGGCGACCAAAACAGCCACAAAGGGACTTTGGTTTGAAAAAGGAATTTGGAGAGTGAAAGTTATATAACTACACACGCACAGCTGTGGTAAAGAGAGGAGTCTAAGACGTCAAGCCTATTAGAGCCGTCAACTTGTTCTGTCTTGAATATTTGTCGGGTCATCAAAATTTATCGAGAAATATAATTAGCATTCAGTCACTATAAACCGAGATTGGTAACCCTCGGTCGGCAGCTTCCATTTTGAGGTTAGAAAATAAGCAGTGAATAAATAATTTGGAGACGGGCATTCCAGTGTTGTAAAATTTCCTTCTCACACACATCCACGCATACCCTGAGAGAAACCTCATTGCTCACTATAATATTTGCTACAAACTGGCGCACAACGTGGAGCTGTGGTAACACTTGATCGCCACCATCTACATATTTGCTACATATGTCATATTTCTTGACCGGCTTCCGATGCTATAATAATTTATTGTATTCTCTTTCCATTTTGATCTATTCATCTTAGTATCACTGAGCGCCCTTGAAACTTCTCCATCATCAATATGTATTCCTTATTGTCAGCCGTAATTGTGTGACCCAAGGCAATATTTGTTTAAAGGTGCTTGCCAAATAACATATCTCTTTCGAACCAAACGCTCTTCACATGCTTTGCCATTACATTTATCTCAGTGGTTCATCTTTTCACATCCCAATAAAAGATTTTGGATGGTATTTCACACTGCCCTTGTTGCTATAGTTTCATGAGATAGATCCTGTAGCGAGCCGGGTTTTTACTTGGTTCGGGAAGCTTGGTTCCCAAACTGGTTCCGGTAGGATAATACTACTACAATCCTTATGTATGTTCAGGAATGAACTAAGAACACTGACGCTACAATTTCAAGGTATTCTTGCTTAAATTAGTAAGTAAACTAACTCATTTTTCAAACTTCCATTATTCTAACTAGGAGTTCCAAAAATTAAGTCACTTTTCAGTATAGCAGACAAGAGAGAAAGGCATTAAACAGAATCATCAAAAGTAGCCTTTTCAACTTTTCATGTAACATTAAAAGATATGAAATATAACATTCTTCATGCGTGCTTTCAAGCAGCCGTCGCTATCTATGTAAATATTTCTTCTGTATTTGTTTTCGTCATTATAAGGCGTATTGTACTAGAAGGCATATGAGGCGGAGCTACAGTCTGATTCTTAAAAGAAGATACGTGAAGGTCATAAACCAAAGGACGCGAAAGTAAGAAGGGAAGGTCGTTGCTACTGTAACAAACAAAAGTTGCCAGATTGTTACACTGGTGAATCACATACTCCTCGGGTCAGTTAGTTGCATGCGGGAAAGAGAGTCTTCTTGAGTGTTCAGTTGCGCTGTGTGCTGTTAACCTACTTTGTTTAAATACAATTAAAATACGTTTTTATGGAAGCAAGACGTAGTGGTCGTAGGATTAGAGGTGGACCGAGGAATCATGGCCGAAGGCTTACGGGCGGGTTGTTACATTTCACAGCCAAGCTAGATAATTTGTCTGTTCTCTTAGAGAATTCTTCCAACAGGATGGCGAGAGTTTGCTCCTTATTAATGAACAGCTTATTCCTTTTCTCCAAAAGCGACAGTCCCATGTCAGTAGATATGCTTGCACGTAAAAGAATTCCTGTGGGTCAAAATTCTGGCATATCGGCGGCGTTGATATGAACATGTCAGTTAAAACATGTCCTAAATAATATTATATTGCGATATTAATTTGGCAAACACTTAATACGGAACGAGGAAAGGTTTGAAAAAACGAGCCGCTTGCACCGAGGTTGTCTTTCTTTTCATTTCTAGAGATTCCATTATGTGCTTACCACATGTGTGTTGCACATTATTTTTTGCACTATGTGATTTTACTGATTTTACTAGTGGATTCCGCTATAAGGTAAAAAAATGGAATCCACTAGTTAAGTATACTATAGTAAACCAATGCTTTGAAAAAAAAAGAATAGAATCGAAAAATTGGGCAACAAAAAAATGTTTGGGAGGTGGGCGTTTTGCTCGTTTTACTTAATTTTGTCAATTGTTTTAAAATTTAAAGTGTTTTTTGATCTGGTCCAAAATTTAAAATTTTTCGATTATATTCTTTTTTCAAAGCATTGGTTTTATTTTTGATTGATCCATGATTTATTTATAAATTAATAAGGTTAAGTTTTATTCTTGCCTGAACTGTTCATTTTAACATTAATCTATATGTAAATTTTTGTGATTTGATTTGATTTTCTAGAAGAAAATTAGATATATATAAGCAGTAGATGATTTTATTGATATTAAGTTAATTTAGATTTGGTAAATGTTATTAGGTTTGGTAAAAGTTGTGCCAGCATCCGCGGTTGTACAGCAAAATCAAATGAACGTTATTGGTTTTTAAGTAATTTAATAAATATAAATTTTTAATAGGAATTAGAATATTATAAGGTCAAATATTTATAATATTTTGAGGTTTATTTTTATAGTATGATTGTTGTGAAAGTAAAAATATAAACTAGGATTAGATACCCTATTATTTTTATTGTAAAACTAATAAACTAGTGTATTAGTAGGTATGGTCTTGAAACTTAAAGAATTTGGCGGTATTATAGTCTATTTAGAGGAATCTGTTATGTAATCGATAGTCCACGTTGAACCTTACTTATATTATTTCTTGTATACCGCTGTTTATGAATATACTTTTAGGTAATTTTCTGAATATAATATTAATTAAAATTTCAAGTCAAGGTGCAGTAATATATAAGTTGAATAATGGATTAAAATAAATTATATTTATATGGATTGTTATTGAAAAATAATTTAAGGTGGATTTAATTGTAATTTTATAAATATTATTAAAATGAGGTATAGCTCTATAATATGCGCACATCGCCCGTGGCTCTCGTTACTATTAGTTACTAAGATGAGATAAGTCGTAACAAAGGAGGTGTATAGGAAGGTGTACCTAGAAAGTTATCAGGTTAACCTTAAAGTAAAGGTTTTCATTTACACTGAAATTTATTATCGTGCGATTCGATTTAATCTGAAATTAATAAAATTGTTCTATATTCATAAAGGTAATAATAAATTTAAATTAAACAAATTTTAAGTTATTGTATAATTTATGGATTTAATTAATTTTACTATAGTAAATTAGTACTGTGAAGGAAGTTATAATTATTAAATATAATTATAAAAAGGTATTTTTATTTAGTGTATCTTATGTCTCAGAGTGTATTAAAATAAATTATTAATATTTTTCTCGAATTTAAAAGATTTAATTGGAAATGTTAGTTTTTGTATCATAAAAATTAATAGCTTTTAGTTGGTAATGAGACGTTACTCGTTTTTAAGGATATCTAATTTTTTAATAAACGAATTTATTTCGGACTATGAAAATTATTAAATATTTATATTTATTTAAATATTCTTTGTACTTAATTTTAAAAGGGATTAACTTTTTAAAATATTATTATAATAAAAAATTATTAGAGAATTTTATGAATTTAGAATTTGTTATTAGTTAAAGGATGTTAAAATTTAATTCTTATTTTAAAACGGTTTTTAATTGTTATTTAATTTATATATTAAAATGTTAAATTTATTTTGGAATTTTTAGAAATTATGATTTAATTAGTAAAATTTTAATTTATCTAGTATGTTACAAATTGTAATGTTAATATGAAGAATTAGGCAAATATTTTACTCGCCTGTTTATTAAAAACATGGTTTCTTGAATATATTTAGGAGATCTAACTTACTAACTGAAAATATTTTGAAGGGCCGCAGTATTTTGTCTGTGCAAAGGTAGTATATTCATTAGTCTTTTAATTGAAGGCTGGTATGAATGGCTGGATGAGGTAAATACTGTTCTATGTTAATTGTTTGTAACGGTATACATCGTTATCAAATCAGCGAAGTAAATCTCTTTAGCGTTCATGCTCTTCTGCATTTTGAAAGTCCTTTGTCCCAAAACATTCCTGGCCGAAATAATGCAATAGTTTTCAGACATTGAACTTTTACAAGCACAAAGAAGGCAACGGCTCTTCTTTCCTGTCTCTGCGACGTGTACAGATTTTTACAAGAATATCTTCTCTTTCTTGCCCGGATGCTAGTATGTATGTTATATTAAATTATATTCTTCCCTTCTTATTCTCAAAGTCAACTGCTATTTTAATGATTCTAATATCATATTAGTATAACAAGATTGTTATATTAGTTTAGCAGAGTATTTCTATTAATATATCTTCTTTTTTAATTATTTGACTTCGATTAATTTGCCCGCCCCCTAATCGCTGCCTGATACTGCGGTTACAACAGTTACTTCAAGAAATTTCATCTGAGAAATTGCGTGACCGAATCAACTTTTCACAGAGCCAGGTAAGTAGTAGGGAATGACAGGAATTGGAACAATAATCCCTGTGCCAAAGACTGTCCAATGTATTTTAAATGGGAGAAATATTGTTCCAGAAACCTATGACAGATTTTGGAACAGTCGTATCGTTGTTTTTGAAACACCCTATGCTTCAGTAGGGGCGGAAGTGGTGTTGCGCGGCGGAAAGGGGTCTTAGTGAACCGTTGTGTACGTGTGTGAGCAGGATACGCCCCGATGTTATAGGAAATTAATGCTAATGGTTATTATTGTATGTCGTGACTTTTATATTTTGACTAAGGATGAGCAGGTGTGTGTATACTTTCGTTTTGAGGTCGAGTGACATGTCCAGAGTGTTAAATGAAGCTCCTCTTATCTATCTTGTATACATGTTAAGTTGTACGGTGAGAAAAAGGCTAGCAGGATGATAAATATCGATGTTTTATAACTTTCTGTCGAGGACGGGGCATGGTTATCCTCTAAAATCTCATGTATATAATTAACTTTCGGATACTTGTATGTCATGACTTTTATATTTTGACTAAGGATGAGCAGGTGTGTGTATACTTTCGTTTTTGAGGTCAAGTATATTTCTCTCTGGACATGTCCAGAGTGTTAAATGAAGCTCCTCTTATCTATCTTGTATACATGTTAAGTTGTACGGTGAGAAAAAGGCTAGCAGGATGATAAATATCGATGTTTTATAACTTTCTGTCGAGGACGGGGCATGGTTATCCTCTAAAATCTCATGTATATAATTAACTTTCGGATGTAAGGAGAAACATTTATGGAAGGGCGGATCTCTCGATCCTAACGATGGGCTGAGAATGTGTCCACTCTTTCGAGTTGACCTCCCCTCCGGGCACCTTGAAGAAGGTAATGTGTATAAGTACAAAAAAGAATTATCCAATAGAAATAGATATGCGTGCGCATAGAGAAAGTTTTTCTGTATGGTGGGGTGGAAGTTCCCGCCTCCATATGGAAAAAGACTTTTGAGTATAAAGACGCTGGTCTTAGTACTTTAGACTTTAGTATCAAATTTTGAAATGTAAGAGCAATATTAGGTAGAGACTCTTAAACTATGGGTGGAGTAGTTTCAAGTGTGTCAAGGCTAGTTCCGTAGGTAGTGGGGGGATTTTAACTTGTTAAATCCTGTAAATCTGATCTGCGTGTGTGTCTTTCCTGATAATATAAAAGAAGCCTCGACTGAAATGAAACATCTAATTCAACTGTGACCGCAGATATACACGGAAGGAACGAGCAATGGCTGGTAAGTACTTGAATATGTTATGTGTTTGAGAAGTATAATCATTTTGTATGGATATCATCTTTTTTCAATATTATAATAGCGTGCTTTTTTAAAAAACATATACGTTCTGTTTCCCTTCTATATTAGCTTATTCATGCATGTGTTTCGTGAAAAAAAAGTGTTAATAATTGAAACTCTTTATCTCGTTTTTTGTAAGTTTAAACGTTTCAATTATGATCGAAATTACCAACTTAGTTTGATCTATATAAATGGAACACTTTCAGTTATTTTTTTTGTCAATCATTGAACGGGAGTCATGTTTAACCACATATATCAGTATTCGAAGTCTTCAAAAATATGTTCTTAATATCTGTAAATTGGACTGTACATATATATATATATATATATATATATATATATATATATATATATATATATATATATATATTCTAGACTAAAAGAGTTTGTTTTAAATCGTTATGTTACAGATCAACTCATGCAAGAATTAAATGAATTGGCGGGAGGATGTAAGATTCTTCCAACAAGAAAGCTGAGGGAAGTAGATCAAAATACGCCATTTCAAATCAAGTCACTGAAAACAGTAGCGACCAAATATGGAGACAGGATCGTCTTAGAGCTAGACGAATTCCAAATATTTCTACCGGAACGCTTTAAGAATATGACTGATGTTCAGAAGAAGACAATAAATGAGGGAGGTGTTCAATTGGTCTATATGGGGCAAGAGGCCCTATCCACGGGATACAAGAGGCACAGGATTACTTTTTTACAAGCAAAGGTATGTGTTATGAAAAGAAGCAGTTTTATATACAACACCTGTAAAAACCATTGTTTAAAAGTTTCTAATAATGCATTTTATTATTTCAGACATCTCAGTAAAGTCAGACGGAGGAGTTTCACACAGCGTCACAGCAGTACCATCAGACCGCCAAGGTAAGACAAATTATAAATCTACTTATTTATTGTTTTTTTAAAAAGTAACGTTATCTTTTTTCGCATTATTACTTTTTTTAAAAAATAAAAGTATCTTGCTTTCATTCAGTCTTATATAAATCATCTTAATACATAGTATATAAAAAAACAATAATTTTGTACTTAAAAAACACATACAGTTAGAAAAAATAGAAGTCATAATCAACATTACATATAAACATCTTTAAATTTTGATGTCTGTCATGAGCACAATCGTAGAAAAACTTTCCATTGAGATTTATAATTAATATTGGTTATTATTTATATTATTATCATTACTATTATTTCTGTTTATTATTATTGTTGTTGATGTTATTGTTGTTAAAACATTAGAATGTTTTTCTTATATGTATTTGATAAAACATACAGCATATATAATGTGTGAAGTATAATATTAACTTTACAAAATTTATCTTACCATAAAAAATTATTAAAAAGTTATAATGCATGCATACCTTATATATTTCATGCATAAGAAACAAGACATTTTACTGCATAATTCGCTTCTCTTTACCTGTTAGGCAGGATAATAAATGTGTTTAGAAAAAGGTCATAATGCATGCATATCATATATATTCCGGCTTAAAAATAAAAAAGACATGTTAATGCATAACACGCTTTTCTTTTCAGATTATAGCGGCTAGTAAGGTCGGAATATACTAATAAGATTTGTATTATTTCAGACAGTGTTACGCAGGCTCCTGTTATATCTGGAACGAAGAGAAAATCCTTGGAAACCGATGGGACCTCTGCAAAGATATCTAAAATGGAATCGGTGAGTGAGCAGAGAAAAAAGGATTTGACATGTAACATTATAGAATCAGCATTTAAAAATCGCATTTACACAAGTCAGATAAACAATACATTGAATATGATAGATCCCGAGTTATTTTTGAATGAATGTAAGGCTCTAGTTACCAATGAAATTAGGAATAATCTGACACGATACACTTCGGGAATAAAATTTTGTGGTACGTTAGTATGCCAGTATATAATACAGACTCCTGATGATGAAAAAATTGAATCATTTAATTTTCATAGCAAAATGGAAGCTATATTAAAGAGTACAGATACTACTGAATGGTATGAGAGTAAACTTAAAGAACCTATTCTTTCAAGTATCGATACATTCGAATCAAAAAGTAGTTCCAAATCTCTATATCAGATAAGCTCGTTAGTGCTAAATGCCTGTCAATATGATCCTTTAAATGCAGGATGTTATACAAAGCTTCCGGAATACATAAAGAACAAAAAGGCGGTAACTAATATAAAAAATGAAGATAACAAATGTTTCGGCTATTGTCTGCTTGCATCTAAATATCCTGCAAAGACTAATAAACATAGAGTTAGATCTTACTCTAAGTATAACATGTTTAAAGAATTCGATTTCAGTGGAATAACATTTCCTGTATCTCTTGATGATATTGAAAAATTCGAAAAGCAGAATCAAAATATATCTATTACAGTATACGGCCTAGACGACCATTCAATAACTTTGCTCTATCATACCAGAGAAATAAAAAAACATCATGTAAACCTGTTAAGAATAGGCAATGATAGCAAATCACACTATTGTTTAATAAATGATATATCCCGACTGTTGTCTAAACAGATAAATAAAAGCAAACATAAAATGTGTATATGTGAAAGTTGTTTGAGGAATTTTTCAAATGAGACAAATTTAGCCAAACATAAACTTAAATGCGAGAAATCTCAAGTTTTAACTATGCCTGAAATAGGTGTAAATGATAAAATTGAATTCAATGCATATTCCAAGTGTACAGCGGTTCCATTCGTCATTTACGCTGATATCGAATCGATACTTAAAAAGGTTCACTCATGTCAACCATCTGATGACAGTAGTTGGACAAGAAGCGTGCAGAGACATGAAGCGATTTCAATATCGCTAAAATTAGTATGCGACTATGATGATTCCTTATCAAAATTCAAAATTTTTAGAGGCCCCAATGCGATTCAAGATTTTTTCAAGGAACTTACTGTAATTGCCGATGATGTCATGGAGGTATATTCACATAAAAAAGAACTGAATATGTCCGATGAGGATGAAACCAATTTTCAAAATGCAAATCAGTGTTACCTATGTAAACATGACTTTGAGACTAATGTGACAAAAGTCAGAGATCACTGTCACATTTCGGGTAAATATTTAGGGGCAGCTCACAATTCTTGTAACTTGAACAGAAAACTACCAAACTTCATTCCAATTATTTTTCATTGTCTATCAAATTATGATGCTCATTTTCTTGTAAAAAATCTAGCTTACGATCAAGAGCCTATAACATGCATCTCGCAGACATCTGAGAACTATCTTTCGTTCAGTAAGAGATATACCTCAGGTGGGAAAACCATATATTTCAGATTTCTTGACAGTTATAGATTCTTAGATGATAAATTGAGCAGCTTAGCTGACATGCTAAACCCCGAGAACTTTAAAATTATTAATGAAGAATACAAAAATCCTATACATCGAGAGTTGATGACGCGGAAGGGTATTTTTCCATACACTTATCTAGATTGTATAGAGAAATTGGATGAAAATGCATTACCGGATGAAATATTCTTTGACGACATAAGTCATGAAGATTACTTGCACGCTCAAACAGTATGGAGAACATTCAATATCCAAACTTTAGGAGAATATAGTGATTTATATCTTAAAACTGACACGTTATTGCTCTCAGACATTTTTCAACAATTCAGAGCGTTATGTCTAAATTTATACGAGCTGGACCCTTGTCAATATTATACCATACCAGGATTGGCATTCGATGCGATGCTTAAGACGACAGGCATTCAAATATCACTAATTACCGATAGAGAGATGATGGAATTTTTCGAATCTGGCATAAGGGGGAATTATGTACAGTGTCTAAACGTTACTCCGAGGCAAATAACAAGTATATGACTAATTATAATGAGTCTTTACCGTCTAAATATTTATTTTATACAGATTCGAATTCTCTTTATGGTTCTGTGATGGGACATGAAAATATCCCTAATGGCGAACTTAAATGGTTAACTGAGGTAGAAATTAACGAGATCGATTTCTTAAAAATACCGGAAGACGCTGAAATAGGATATGTATTAGAGGTCGATCTGGAATATCCTAAAGAAATTCACGATGCACATAACGATCTACGACTATGTCCGAGGAGTGAGATTCCTCCCAATGATAAACATAAAAAGTTGCTAGCTACACTGTCGGATAAAGAGAAATACATTATACATTACCGCAATCTGCAACAGTGCATACAGTTGGGTTTGAAATTGAAATGCATACATAGAGCGGTAGCTTATAAGCAATCACATTGGTTGAAAAAGTATATTGATCTAAATGCTAAAAAACGAGCCGAGGAAAAGTCTAAATTTGGTCAGAATCTATGGAAAAAAAATGAGCAATTGTGTTTATGGAAAATTTATGGAGAATGTCCGTTCTTATAAGGACTTCAAGCTCGTTACGAGCTGGAAACAGGCGAGAAAGCTCATATCGCGCCAAACATTTCAACGTTATATAATTTTTGATGAAAATCTTGTCGGAATCGAGTTATTAAGAGAGGAAATTCATATGTGTAAGCCTATATACATCGGTCAGGCGATTCTTGACTTATCCAAATTTATCATGTATGACTTTTATTATAACGTTCTGAAAAAGAACTTAAATGATTTAACTTTGAATTATATGGACACAGATGCATTTCTTTTTGAAACAAGTACTGATATCTATGAATTTATCAAAACTCACATACAGTATTTTGATACATCAAATTACCCGTCGGATAACGTATATGCAATACCTTTGGTAAACAAAAAAGTGCCCGGACTTTTTAAGGATGAACTCTCCGGTAGAGTCATGACTGAATATGCAGGATTACGATCTAAATTGTATGCTTTTCGTTATGACGGTCAGCTTGTTAAAAAATCAAAAGGAATTTCAAAAATGGGAATGCGCTCAATCACATTTGAAGATTATTTGTCATGCCTGCACGACATGAATGCAACACATTTCTCTAAACAAGTGTCTTTCAGGAGTTATAAACATGACGTTCACACGGTAGAAATGAATAAAGTGGCTCTGAGAGGCTTAGACACGAAGCGTTATATGCTCAAACAATCTCATTCCACTTTAGCTTGGAATCATTATTCAATTGACACAAATACCTTTTCCTCTGAGCATGACAGAGTATTAAGTTAAAAAAAAAGAAATAAAAGAAACAAGATATTTAATGTAAAAAAAGGGGGATTAATTTTGAAAAAATGTTTATAACCATTGAAATTAAAAGGGAGATTATTTTTGAAAAAATGTTTATAACCATTGAAATTTTTGTGCAGCTTAAATATACATTGTCATGTTGAGGGGAGAGAGGGAAATATTTACTCTTAAGTGAAAGATGCTGACATAGTCAGGGGAATAAATGTGTGTTACATGCTTAAACAATTTCATTTAACTTTATTAAAATCCTTTTTCATCTGCTCATGACTGAGATATTGTAATGTACCTGTATGTGTGAGCCTGTGTGAATTTGTAAAAAAAAATTGTGCACATTCAGTGAAAAATTGAAGTTTTTGTAAAAAAACTTAAATAAGTGTAGCTTTTTATGCATCAAACAAAAGATGCTAGAGGGGAGGGTGGATTTAAAATAAAGAAAGAAATATTTTCTCTGTTCTTTTCACATTTAACGCATGGATGTTGCATGTCATAGTTATGTTTTCAAGATTTGATGCCATGCTAAAAGTGAAAACAGTTTTGAACACTGAGAAGCTGTGTTCCCCATAGTTAAAAGTCTCTGCCTAATAAGGGCTCTTACATGTCAGAATTTTATACTCAAAAAAACATTTATAAGTATTTTCGTTTATATACATTATATCTTGTAACAGTATAAAACTTTAGATTAATGTTTTTATGTGGTTGTGGGATGTATAGCAATACATGATGATTGTAATTAATATTTCACGATGTGATTGATGTTGGATGGGAATATGGATAAAATTTGATGCCATTGATGCAAAGATTTGATGCCATGCTAAAAGTGAAACAGTTTTGAACACTGAGAAGCTGTGTTCCCCATAGTTAAAAGTCTCTGCCTAATATGGGGCTCTTACATGTCTGAATTTGATACTCAAAAAAACATTTATAAGTACTTTCGTTTGTATACATTAGATTAATGTTTTTATGTGGCTGAGGGATGTATATCAATACATGGTGATTGTAATTAATATTTCACGATGTGATCGATGGTGGATGGGAATATGGATAAAAATAACATGATGGTTGGGAATGTGGGGGGGTAACAAAAATAATAAAACTGAGGTTTATTTGAATAACGTTTCTTTTTATTTCATCCCAAAGATCAAATATACAAACACATCCCGAAATCCTTCATTTTTTTCACAGCTTTTTTTTATTGCAGCTACACTACAGCATCGTGTTCTATCCACTCAGCTTTAGGAAAACCTAACCACTTAACAAGTAACTTATTCCCACGTCGGCGCACGACTTTTTCAATCAGATAGGTATCAGGGTACTGAGTTTTTAATAATTCATGACCATAAACTCCTCCCTGTATTTCCACTCCATCACTGTCCTGAAGAACATAAGTAACCGGAATTGTATTCCTTATCCTAATAATACGAAATATTTCAGTGCTCCAATTGGGTGTGTACCCTTTCTCCAGTAAGCCCTTATGTCTAGATATTCTGACATAATCTCCGATGTTGAATTTCTTGGCATTCCGCTTCTCTTTACCGAAATTGTCACGACGATACACGGTGAGGAGCAGATCATTGTTGCTGACGTCGACAGGTCGCATTCTGATCGTCGAGTGGTAAGTATTGTTGTAGGTATTTATGATTTCCGGTAGGAGATCAAGCCATTTATGAGAACCTCTAGCCAAAAATTCTCTATGCATCATACCTTTAAGTGTTCGTATTAAACGCTCGACAGCAGCAGCCTTTATGACGCTGAATGTACTATAATGATTAATTCTATGTTTAGCCATTAATTGCCTGAAGTGTCTATTGTAAAATTCTTTGCCATTATCCGATTGGATATTCTTTGGTGTCGAATCCAATTGAGCTAATATATTACTCATTGCTTTTGTAACATTAATCCCACTCTTGTCCTTCAGAGGTCTTGCATAAGCCATTTTTGAATAAAAATTAATGGCAATAAGAATGTACTTATAGTTCCTATTTTCTTTTGCATATGGAATCATTTCTATAAGATCTATTTGCAATAAGTCATTAAGACCTTTACTAATTATTTTTCTGCGAAGGAACCTCCGTCTGGCAGGGGAATGTAACTCGCCAGCGATGTTTCGTCTGATCATGCTATTACTTTTGTGGTTTTCAATTCCGTGACGATCTCTTGAATTTCAGATGAATGATTTAAATTTCCAGCCTGCTGCGATGCGATAAGTAATTTGAGTCTATTGACCAGAATGTTAGGGTCAGACCAGTACACATAATCCAGACCCCTATCGGGCACGTGTTCCTTCCATTTGAGACCCGATCCAGTCCTACTAGCAATTAGACCTCGTATTATATTTTTATATTTATATCCCTTGCTCGACCTCAGTCGACCGCTTCTGTTGTATCCCTGTCTGTGAACTAGAGTTTTTTTCTAAATCTCTGAATATGTATCCAGATCATCTTCAGTATACGCTGAACTTCGAGGTACTCGCTTGAATAACAACTCGTACAGCCCAGGGCTAGCCTTATAGGTCTCTTCTCCTATTTGAATAGTGTCGTCTACAAATATGATTCTTTTATTACCTAACTTATAATCAGCATCTTCGTAGCGTACACCATAGGTGGCATCCATATCGCTAGCGCTAGCTGTACGAACCTTCTGCAAATACTTTGAGAGATCGTCATCGTCATAATCATCATCATTTTCTTCTTCTTCTTCTTCTTCTTCTTCTTTAGGATTTTGCTTCTCCTGATTCTTGATTATATTATTTAGAGGATCGGTTACAGGCTGTAGCACCTCGGACATTATACGTTGAGTTTCGAACTTGAGACCCTTTAGGGAACGTAACTTTTCCCTTATTGCCTTACTGTGTCGGGCGATGGATTGTTTGAGTCTGATACCTTCAGCATCCATCTTTATATTGAATGAATATTTAAATATGTGATGTCAATTTATAGGAAATTTTCAGCTCAATACTTAGAATATGCCCATCTTTTGTACGATTGGGTGGAGCGGTGAAGGTTAATTTATCACCTATCTGAATGGGTGCTGGATAACTTTCAATAATTTCATCGTTTATTGACAAAATCGTATCTGATCTCGTATAGGGATGGGGTGGAGATATCATACTGCAGTCGATCACCTCTCCATTTACAGAAGACTTGTAGTATTCAAGTCCTGATGTTAAGGTGTATCTTTGTGAACTTCCTCTGTACGGTTTCGTTTGCAGTTTAATAATGAGCTGTCCCCTCATTTGGTCTAAAATAGCATTTATAACATTCACTTGCGATTTAGGCACACTGACACTATCCATTGTTGAGGTTATGTATTTATCCAGGGAGGACTGACGATTTACTAGAGGCTCGATATTTTTGTCTACTGCCGAAGCAATATCATTAACCATGGAAGATAGAGCTCTGTTTAATGCAGGCTGTGATTCATTTTGTTTCTTTACAACAAATTGTTTAACAAATTTTTTGGTTGCTGCGTCGCTATCGTCCACAGGATCGGCTACCTCCCTGATTCGTTTCTTTTGAAAAGAAACATTACCGTTCGAATCCTGAATGGGCGTTCTTGCATGTATATAATCTAGCATGTATTTTTTATTTGGAACATCGTCGTCGTCAATTGGAGGCAGTAGTACCTTCATTCTTATCGTGTCCAGAATAACATTGTTTTCGGCATCACGTTTGAATGCATATTTACTTAGAAATTGCATTAGGTTTTCATATTGTGCATCGAGTGAGGTTTGCACATGGTTCCTAAGCATAGCTTCAAAGTCACCCATGTGCTGATATGAAGTCTTTTCGGCGAAAGTTTGCATCCGAGTTTCAATGACAGCCGTAAGCGTATCCACATAGTGTTTAGTCGTTGCATCAGCGGCTTCTTCAGGATCCTGGATGTTGCACAATCGTTTCTTACTGAACTGATAGTTTCCCGAGCCATCTCGACTTATGATATAGCGGTTAAGCACACCCCTAGAGGGTATGATTCTCCTAGATCCGAATCTATCGATACTCATAGCTGGAATGAATGATGATGCTTATTTATTCACTCTGATAAAGACGTCAAAACCGTGTCGGTATCGTCCTTCATTCAAAGGAAATTCAGGTACTATAACAACGAAAGGTCTCGTGTTCGATCCCTGATTACTCTCCCACACTTGCTTACACAGCTCTTTAAATTCTGTATAATTCATATCAGTATTTACGTAATCATCATATATATGCTTTAAGTTGAGATTGTCCTGTCTGAAGAGTACTATCATATTTGCATTATCCCTAATTAAGTGTTTGGGTACTTTTGCATATGACTGTGCCAGGTATACTGCATCGACGTTACGATGTCTACCCATGCTGTAATACGATGCTATCTTGCCCTGTTTCTCATTGATGACATCATCGAATACAAATATCGAATTTTCCTTAGCGTCAGAGGTCGGGAGCACTTTTTCGCCGTCCTCAAAAGTATATACTCCTATATCGGGTATGGTTTTCAGTACTTTGAGCAGATATTGATATTTCGATTGATGTAACGATTTCGAGTAAATGTAGAGATTTTCAAACCTTAGACCATTCTCGTGGATTAACAGATTGAGTAGTACGTTCGTCTTCCCGGCATTGGAGCTTCTCAGTATGAGAGCTCTGACGTTGCTCGGGAAGAGAGATCCATGTCTTCCGACGCGGATGTCATCGTCAAAATCCAGGACTTGTATAGGCAGCGAACACTTTTGCTTCACTACTTCCATCTTGCAACTAAGGTTATAAGCCATATCTATTGATTTTTATTTCATAGTATACGATGAACTCTGGACGAGTTCGGAAGTCTAGCAAAAAAGGTTCTGGAATAATTAATTCATTAATTAACTCTCTTCCTTTTGAGGCTCATTTGCCAGGGTACAGATTCTGCGGTCCTGGAACAAAACTACAAAAGCGTTTACAACAAGGCGTCGAACCCCTTAACGGACTGGACACCGCCTGCCGCGAGCACGACTTGGCCTACGCTACACATCGGGACACCGGTTCGAGACATTCGGCTGATAAGGTTCTTATAGAGAAAGCTTGGAAGCGCGCACATTCCGCTGACGCTTCTTTGGGCGAAAAGCTTGCTGCTCGATTTGTAACCGCCATCATGAAGGGAAAGCTAGCCTTAGGTGCAGGTTTGCGTAAGCGTCAAAAGAGGACACTGCCGCCAGCCGCTAGGGGAGGGTTTTTACCCTTAATCCCACTGCTGGCTGCCTTGGGTGCAGCGGGTAGCCTGGCCGGGGGTGCTGCTCAGATCGCTACATCTGTGAATAAGAAACGCGCTGCAGATAAGCAGCTGAACGAGATGATTCGTCACCATCAGCAGATGGAGGCTTCAGCAAAGGGTAGAGGTCTTAAGCACGGACGCAGGCAACTGAAGAAGAAGAAGAGGATGGGTAAAGGACTCTATTTGCGTCCAAAAAACTCGGGGCGAGGCCTGTACATATCCCGGAAAAAGCGTTAAGCGGAGCAGAGATTGAAGCCTATGCTAAACGTCTACGTATTCCCAACTTTAGAGGCGTGTACATGCTAGATAAACTACCTGCTATACCTAGACATACAGAGAGGATTGTCATTAACTTGGACACTTCGTATAATCCCGGAACTCACTGGGTTGCCATACGCAAGGATGGAAATTTAGCATTTTATTTTGATAGTTTCGGCAACCTGAAGCCTCCGGCGGAGATTGAGTCATATCTCGCAGGAGTCAGAATCATGTATAACAGACAAAGGTATCAAGATTTCGATTCTGTAATTTGTGGTCACTTGTGCTTGCAGTTTCTCTCATAAAACGCTTTAGCTACAGTGTTTGCAGGGTCAAAATGAGTTATACTATCACTGTGAGCGGTTCTGATTCCAGCCTCTCTACTTTTCTAAATCCGCCACTCCATCTAGATCCTGATGGTGTTTATGAGATTGCTCTTTTGAATTTTGAGACATTTTACTCGATACCAAATATTGATCAGAGTAATAACCGTTTTCATTTCGTTCGCGATGGAAGGCTGGAGACCATAGTGATTCCGCCTGGCACGTACGAACTGGATGATATAAACAGTTTACTCAAGGAAAGGCTGGAGGTCGGCGATGACTTCATTCTACGCCCCAACAATAACACTATGAAAGCAGAGATTCGATGCCCTTACGCTATCGATTTTACTCAAGAGAAATCGATCGGTTCTATTCTCGGTTTCACCGGGGGACGAATGGTGGAGCCTCATATTCTGACAGAGTCTGATGAACTGGTGAACATCTTTAAGGTTAGCATAATACGCATCGAGTGTAGCCTTGCAAGCGGTTCCTTCATCGACGGCAAAAGCGGTCACTCTCTTTACGAATTCTTCCCATCTGTCCCCCCAGGCTACCACATCTCGCAGGAACCATCCAATCCTATATATCTACCAATCATTGATACAAATCTCATTGATCATCTCAACATTCGAGTGGTAGATCAGAACGGTGATACCCTCGACTTTAGAAACGAGACTATTACCGTGAGACTACACATAAGACGGAATGGGACTAAATTTTAAGAGATCTTGCTATAATAAAAAGCTTATCTCGAGGATGAAGACTACTCGCTCTTCAGCACGCAAACTGCTAACATCATCTAATCGGAAGTTCCTCGAGAGGTTAGGCTTCAAGGTTCTGTAATGGATGTTTTAGATGTGACGGGAGTTCCAGCATTTGACGATAAGATTAGTAAAGAGGAGGAACACATATTCTTACCTTACAACACATCAGCCCTTGAAGCGAATGATGAAATTAGAATACCTTGCCAAGCTGAAGATTTGTACACGCTTCCTAGCAGAAGTTATTTGTACATAGAGGGAACTCTTGCTAAGCCTGAAGGAGGACCCTCTTCTTCAAAGCTGAGCAACAATGCCATGGCGTTTCTGTTTGATGAAATTCGATTGGATATGAATGGTACTACTATTGATAGAACTAGAAATCCTGGCATTTCTTCAACCATGCGCAACTATGCGGCTCTCAACATTCTGTATTCAAATCGTTTGCAGAACGCAGGATGGACCCATCCTGGAGACGATGTTGACATCGTGAACGCATCGAATGGTATCTTCAACGCTATCGTCCCTCTTTCGATGCTCTTGGGTTTTGCCGATGATCACAGGGAAGTCATACCTAATAGCAAGTTTGAACTTGTTCTCATTAGATCGAAAAATTCTAATAATTGTATAGTGGGCAATGAACCGACTGTTATTAAACTAACCAGGATCGAATGGAGGATGCCAGTGCTGCGACTTTCCGATGCCGAGAGAGTGGAGAAACTTAAACTCGTCAAGTCGGATCAGCCTCTACACGTGGCCTTTCGAACGATGGACCTTCATACTCAACCTGCAGTACCACAGACTAAAGCTTTCACTTGGAACGTTGCAACAACAACAAAGCTTGAGAAACCTCGATTTGTCATAATTGGTGCACAAATCGACAGATTAAATTACCTCGCTAAAGATAGCTCTCTCTTTGATCATTGTAATATCACAAACCTGAAACTTTATCTCAACAGTGAATGTTATCCCTATCATGACATGAATTTGGATTTCACAAATTCAAAGTTTGCTTCTCTATATGATCAGTATTCTAAATTTCAATACTCTTACTACGGTAAGGAGAATTATCCCCTTTTGAAGAGAAGTGACTTTCTGAAATATGCACCGCTATTTGTTATTGACTGCTCTCACCAAGCTGAGGAGACAGTTACTGGAGCAGTTAACATCAGACTAGAAGTTCAAGCATCAGCAAACTTTCCTCCACAAACATCATTTTTTTGTTTAATTATTCATGACAAATTGTTCACTTACAAACCTCTAACTCATGTTGTTCAATCTATCATATAGGAAAAATGTTTTATTTTCTTTCTTTGACTGTCAATAAAAAATACATTACCAATTATATGATTTTTTTATTGATTTTAGCATACATGTCCTTAACCTTTTTCCTGATACTCCTACCTGAAATGTCATATGAACAGCCTGATTTATGAGCTTCATGCAATTGAAATAAATGTCTTTCAATGTATGGAATTAGTCTCTTGAGTCCAACTATTGCCGCTATGTCTAGATTTATAATATTTTCGTTTAGACAAGTGTTTCTCAAAACTATTTCACTGATTTTATTCATATGCAATATTATATTATAACCATATATTATATTTTCACTGTATGAAACACTTGGGAGCTTACCGTGTCTAAGATATGTTTCAATCACTGACATATTTTCAAGTATTATCACCCAGTCTTCTTTTGTTATGTATACGAATGTCTCGTCAGCTGCTATGATGTATAGGGTGGGGAGTTCGTAGTGGAGCCCTACATTCACATGACAGTTCACACTGATGGAGATGTTGTCAAGCATATACACGCTATTTGGATTCATCTTTCAAGGGCTTTTCTGGAATGGCATCGAAGATAAGTACTATAATATTATCCAGAGCAGCGTCGTTCACCTTCTTCTTGCTGACGATCTTCGGTTTGCTCCTCTTCTTATCAGGCTTCTTATCGGACCTGGAGACAAATGTACAGACGATTAAAAATGAAAAATAAAACATAGCTTGCTCTTTTGCCACTATGTCTGTCTTGTTTATTTGTACTAACCTGCCTTCTTCTTCTTCTTCTTCTTCTTCTTCTTCTTCTTCTTCTTCTTCTTCTACACATTCTTTCTCGTCCATGGGCTGCACGGTTCTTTCAGGCACAGGCTTCGAACGATCCACATCCTGATAGGGTGGCACATCCTCACCTTCATACATTCTGCAATTACACAGTTTGTATTGTTTTAGTTCTGATACCTCATATAGTAATATCAGTCAAAAATATATTTTTTGCATTATCTTACTTACCCTTTTAACTTATGGTACACATCGCAGTATTCTCCACAACGAAAGAATGTGGTCATTTGATCATGTTGTGAAGGTTCCTTGCAGATGATGCTATGCGTATCACCATTACAATGTTCCTCGTGCTTTTCCAGACAGTGTTGCTTCATCTTCTCGTAATCGGCAAGATTCACCCAGCATGCATTGTCGCTCTCGATAGCACTTTTGATTATTTCACTGTTCATCTTGACGGCTCACAAGTAACTGTGCACACAATTCGATCATACTCTCACCCATCAGACGTGGCTGGATAGGAGACGATTTAAACATGTTCAGTCTTGCATCAAGGTAGGGATGGTGGGGAGGAGGACGTTCTCTGTACACGTGTATAACTTGATGACCTCCTTTTTGTTGACCTTTTTTTCGGTCACGTATTGCTCATAAAGCTATACGAGCAATTTGGATGGAATGGGAAAATGATTTGAACATGTTGATTCTTGCACCGGGGAACGACAGTTTGTGGGGGGAGGGCGATCTTAGTTTTTTTTTCTTTTTCAAAGCGAGGATTGTACATGAAGCATATCTTTTCAACTGCCATCTCTCATGATCATACACACAGGCATACGACTTCCTAAGAGATGATGATAATTCTTATTTTTTAACATATTTATGTCATTCCTTACCCACATAAACCGATTTACACACTCCAGCATTGCAATGATTTTCATACAGATTAGCACAATTCTCTTCATTCACATTTCCAAACTTTCCGATCCCCGAAAAAACATATCGTCCCGCCTACTCTAGCATAGGTTTTTTTTCTACTCCAAAAAAAACAGCAACAACGATTCGACGGTTCCAAAATCCACCCAAGGGATTCTGAAACAATGTTTCAGGCATCTGCGCATCGCTGTGCTGCCTTCCTCTCGTATAGGCTGTTTTCAAAAACAACGACACGACTGTTCCAAAATCTGTCATAGGTTTTTGGAACAATATTTCTCCCATTTAAAATACATTGGACAGTCTTTGGCACAGGGATTATTGTTCCAATTCCTGTCATTCCCTACTACTCAGGTACTCACGACCTGGATGTGCAACTGTGAGTGTGCATACTCTGTCGCATATTCTTAAATAGGGGAAAACTTCTAGCACAGAAATGGGCGAACATTTATTCATTTTACTTAAATGAGCAACTCCTCTACTCTAAGTTGTTTTCAGAAATCTAAGTTACTTTATTTTCAGTAAATAAGCATGTTAATATTAAATGTCACAGTTTTTAAGGCTATTATTATCCTCTGCTGCGTAAGTTTACGTTTTGACAATTTGTGAGACGCAAATGTTACTTTCCCGTTCCCTCCCTTATCTTCCGCTCTCTGGCGCATCAGTTGGCAACAGGGCAGCCACCATATGTACGCATTAGTTTGGCTCATGTGCCTTCTAAATCCGTGCGCCGTATAGATTGAACTGTCGGGACATAAATGAGGGAAGATGTAAGCCCCTAGAAAATAGACATAAGTCAATTAGTCACATCTATGAACATAGATTGGATAGCTAGCTAATTAAAAGTTTAAGTGTTATTCTTGCATTTATTTTAAGTATGATACAGTTATTTAGAGCTAGATAGAGGTATTTGGACTGAAGGTATTTGAAAATATCGCCAATGTCCTACCTCTTTCAGAATGCATTAATCGCAGAAAGATGTTATTATATAATACTTTTTTCATTTATTGATAAAATTCGTTGCTTAAATAGCAAATTTTCCTGAACACCGTTGTTTCAACGCAAGAAAACACTGACAAATGTGTGGTAACATATGATGTGTAAGGATCTGTTTGTATTAAAACACGCGGTAAATGAATTCGATGCAACCATCATGTGTAGTGCCATTCCATAGATCAAGATAAATTGCTATCGTTAACCAAGCAGTTTTAGCACGAGGGATGCCATAATAAATCAAGGCTGCAATGCATGCACTCAAGATGTGAAATTGACCTCCTACTATGTCATATGCCACTGCTCTCTCAGTCAGCAGAACTCGGTAAACTGGCTTTGTCAATCTGAGTGGCGTCTACGGTGTAATTGCCAGGCTTAAATTCATGGATAGCAGTGGGAAGGAATCTGCTCCAGAAATTTTCAATGCACGAGCTCAAGGTCTAGGGGGAGTAAAAGTGAGGCGTGTATTCGCTAGAGAAATAGAATACTTTACACTTCCTTTTTGGTATCAGAGTTCTGAAATACAGAGGTAACAGTTTTCCTTAAATCGAAATACGACATTGTAATAATGAACTAATGATTCTTATAGAAAGTCTGAATAACGTCTGGTATATAGAAAATGTTATGGTACGCTAATATTAAGGTATAAATTAACTACTTACTTTCCTTAACATAAAAAACAGCAAATCAGTTTATGTAGAATGTCATAATACAGATTCGCTCTGATCAATCCATCAACAGTTATAATCCTTGGAGACTTGAGATATATACAGATAAACAAATGTGACAAGGAAAATGTATAGCAGTTTGATTTTTAAAACATAAAGGGGAGCCAGAACGGCGTTCTGGGGTGAAATTTCACAAAATGGGTTATTGCCAAAATTCCCTGAAGCGAATAATGATATTTATTTTCCTGTCCCATAGTTTTAGAATTCCTGAATAGACTCCTTTTGAAAAGTCTGCAAAATGTGCCACGCTCCCTGTAAGCCATTCTCCTTGGTTGTAACCTTATGAGCACACCCTTATTAGGAAAGGAAGTCCTTGTTTTTTTCTATTAATATTAATCCGTGTATCTGATATTAAATCTTCCGTGCTTTGTTTAGTATGTTTTGAACTACCTCTTAGAGCTGTTTTCAAGATGGGAAGAAGCAATAATTTTGGTACATGAAATCGGTACATGTAATCCCGATTACACAATAAAGTTAAAACCCCTAAAATTAAAAAAGTGTAGTAACACATGACAATATATTGACTTCGTCAAACCCAACCTCCAACATTGGCAATGAATTTGAAGTGAAAATTGGTTTTTCAAGGAAAAAATTGGTTTCTTCGTTGTATAATGGAAGTGATGACAATTTAACTAAAGAAAATAATATTATTAAATCAGCAAATTTTCAGTTAGGTAGCACATATATAAACTTCGTTCAGTGTAAACTTTGTAAAAATGAAAATTGTTATCATATGAGTTGACACCAAGAAAAGGAATGGAGTATTGGCTAGATTATCACTCAGTTGCTAAAAGTGTAATAAATAATATACATTTGAAAATCCAGAACTATTAAAAGTGGTGCAGAAGCAAACGTAAGGTTTGCTTATGGCTTGAGAAGCATTGGCAAGTTCTTTGTACTGGTTTTTATCTATCCTTAATTAAAACTAATGTTATCACTTGCTGTCTATATCGCAATGTTTGTTTCCCAAGTTTCATTCCTCTACATCCTAGCTTACTATAATCTAATGTTTCCGTTAATATTTATTTATACTTGTATTTACTTATGCTTAGTATTAGTTGTATCGCTACATCTATCACTATAGTAGAAATTACTGTTCATTTTCACTTTCACTGACACTCTCCCTTTAGAGTTGCAACCACTTGCTTCAATTGAGGTCTGTCACTGTTCTAATCCACTTTGCATCTAGCCCATCCTTGAAATCTTAGGCTCGGACGGCCTCTGCTTCTCCTCCCTTGTCGCACGTTCCATACTGTTATGGCGCATGCCCATCTGTCTTGACGCATTCTTGCCACATGCCCTGCACATTGTCATTTAATTCTCTTCGCTCTGGCGGACGAGTGCAGTTATCTTGCATTAAAGTCATTATCCGAGAAACGTAAATGACATATGAAGTTTGTAACTAATGACAGTAACTTCTTTTAACGTCGCATTAATTTAGCTCAGTTTTAAATAGAGTGCTTTTTGAGCGATTTTAACTTGATCTCCGTTATAGATAAACTCTTCTCAACACTAGAGAAACCGTAATGAAACTACATAAGTTAAGTTTTGCAATGCAATTTCTGGTGGTATTAATGCTTATATTAGCGGTAAGGTGATAAACGTAATTCACGCCTTTTAATTTCGGAAGCCGACGTTGGTGGCCATTTTTTCCCTAACAACAAGATCCACACTTTTTCACAATAGCTTGAGACACAATCACCGGAAGTAATTTGGTTGCCAACAGTGGCCTGGCTAAGGATAGATGACATCAGGAGGCAGAGTGCATAAACACTACAATTTGGGCTCCCTGGTAGAAGCTCGTACAAACAGCTCCCATCTCAACCTGTAAGCTCACACACCCCTGGAGAGTCCGCGATTCAGGTTCCTCCCCCGCACTGTCATCTCTCGTCTGGTGGTGTCTTTCAGGGTAGAAGTGTTGGCGGGTGTCTCAGCGGTGCATGGAGGAAAACTAATTCCTCCTCCGGTAGGTCGGTTGTCGGTCTCCGCTCCTCTGCTGGGACCATTTCGTGACCGCCAGCCAGGGACCTCTGGGGCTCGGATCGCCTGCCTGGGATCTTTAGGGCTCGGCTGCTGGGCTCGTTGCCTTCCCGTTGTGGGGGAGCGAGTTCGTTGTCCTGGCCTGTCGGGGGAAGTCTCTATCCAAGTAAACTCTAAGGACCCTGCCCTCTGTACTGTCGTGGCTCCTTAGGTCAGTCGCCCTCTATCTCCTTCACCTCATCCTTCCTCCCGAGGGGGAGGCGTATGAACAATGGGCTCAGGATGGTGGCTTACGTATCGAATCCCCTCCGTAATGAAATCCAAATCCCCTGATCTGGAGAATAAGCATTTGCAGAGAGTAATGCACATGCATTCTCATAAACACTTGAAATACTGAACCAGAAAACTAGGATGATAGGTGAAATGCAGGAACATGAGTTTCGGATGATGTAATTTTACTTCACAACATTCGCTTAGCGAACCTGGAAGATTCTGGAAAAGAAATCCATCAAATCATCAAGTTCAGCCACGGGAATCCAACACAGGCCCTTTGAATGCTGCCCTTTCCTGCTACTGCTGGAGCCATCCATGTTTCTCAACGGGGCTAAGAGCTTTCGAGTTCCGTAGCGAGTTTTTCGAGACAGATTTCCCTCTTACTCCCTGTATAGTCGAGTGCATAAAATCGAGTGCATAAAATGGGCAGTGTGTACAGGTATTGTTAAGTAAAAACTAAACGCTTTAGCTACGTCCAGTCTCTTCCCTCTTTACAATTCGAGCACTCCACTTAATTTGGTCTCGGTAGCGTAAATAGTACCCCGTCTGCCTCACAGGTTCGAATCTCGATCAAATGAATAATCTCGATAAGGGGTTTCCCGGGGTTTTCCCTTATCCTGAAAGACGAACGCCGGTAACTCCTAAGTTCTGCAAACCCTCGGCCCATTTGAACAACTTTTCACCCATTTCATTCATCGTCTGTTATGACTTAACATTGGAGAACGTAAATTAAAAAAAAAGGTTCCCTTATTTCCCCCTCTTCCTTCGAATCTCAGCCTGAACTCTAACTATTGTCCTCCTAATAGACACTCAATCCCAGAAGTTGGCTGTCGAGTTTATTTTAAATTAAATGTAGAACAATTTAATTGTTTTCACAATTGTTGTTTAAGTGAATGGATATTCGATTCATTTTGCAATTCCCTTTTATAACTAAAAGTAGTTCCCAAGCGTAAGTAATGTTTTAACAGGATTAGCCGACCCTCCCTTTTTTATTTCTAGAATGACCTGATCTGTAAATATATAACTCACCATGTTGAAATACTCATTCCTTGCCTGGTTTCATTAGCTAAGAGAGCATTGTTGTGTATGAATGAAAAACTTATTTAATAGTTGTGGTTTTGTTATAAATTACAGTGTTCATTCATAGATGCAGATTCATTTTTTTTTTTTTTTTTTTTTTTGAAATTTACGTTCTCCAACGTTAAGTCATATCGGACGATGACTTAAATGGGTAAAATGGTGCTCAAATGAGTCCGGGGTCCATGGAGCTTAGAGTTACCCTACATTCGTCTATCAGGATAAGGAAAAACCCTGGAAAACCCCTTATCCTGGTAACTCACCATAACCGAGATTCGAACTCGGGACCTCTTGAACGTGAGGCTATAAAGGCGGTCATTTTGCCTTGGGTAACACAGCTGCACCATGCAATGTATTGTTAGGTGAAAACACAATAGAGATCACTGTCAATTTTGTCCTCAAATTTCTATTATTGGCTCATGATACAATTAGTTGTAATATGAAATATGTTCTGTAAGCGCCTTTGTAGCGTATAACAAAGTTCTGCCCAACTTTCTTAAAAAGCATCCTCTGATAGTGTATCTAATAACTTTGCTGTTGAGGAAAGCTCAAAGAGAAACCAATTAAGGACCAGATGGTTTTGCATAACCTTTAGATTTGGATAACATTCATAAGAAGTTTGAACTAGTCACTTTCTGTAACTTCTTTTGCGGCTGACACAAACTGTAGAGAATTATTTGATTACATTTCATGACGTAACGTTTAGATTTTGAGGTTTCATTGCACATAGTGCAAACATGTAGGCCGATCACTTCATAGATACTTACATTTCGAATTGTCAAGGGAAGAGAGAGATAAGTTTTTTTTAATGCATGACTGACCTTGGCTTATCATTTCATAAGCTCGTTGGCAAAATCATTTACCTAAACTATTACTAGACCCATAACTAAAAATGACTACTACTTTTCATTGATTTGTATTATTCGTGGTTGTTATCTTTAATAAACTTGGTATAAGTTGTACAGCCTCCTGTTACAAAATGCAACGACATTTTAATTCCTCGACTACCATGTGCTTTTAAGATCGGACGTTTTTCTTACATAAGGAGCATAAAAGCATATGGTCAACGAGCTAAAAGGTTACTATTGTCACCGATTGTCTCGTTGGAGCTGCGAGAAGCTCCGGTCACGCGTGGGCAGGAAAGAAAGAGACAGTGACGCGCAGCGCTGAATGCTTGCCGAGAGAGAGAGAGACAGAGTAATGTCTGAATAGCTCCGTCTTTCTCTCGCCGCCGCGATCTTTATCGAGGGCTCGACTGCATTCTAGAATAATGACTGGAGGTTTAAAAGCCCCGCAAAGTGTGAAAGTGTAGTAAGTTGCGAGCTGTCAGTATCTAGTTGAGTTGTGTTGTGCAGCTGTGTTGTAATTGTGCATTTGAACTGTAACGCAGTAACGTGTGTGGGGGTAACGAGACGACCTTGAAGACCGAATGTGTATGTTACGTCATTTTGCTGCTGCCAGGGTTATACAAAGCAGTTTTATTCTAATAAGAAGCACTTTAAATTTCTGGAAACAAGATTTTTGATTCTAGCAAGCCAAGAAATCACAATATATATTCTTTACACTATATTAAAAGGCAGTCAAATTTTGGCCTCTTACTCCTCATATTGAATTTGAGTATTTTTGCGGTGCACATTTGTAACAATTATTTTGATTTATTTTCCGAGAGTTGAAAATATTTAAGTATCTTTAATGGTGGTTTAAGGATTTATATGGAAAAGTTAATATGCATAAGAAATGAAAGTGCGAAATTCAGTGGGTCATGATATGATGAAATATGTAATTGATATGATGTAATATGTATATGATACGATGCAATTTCTTAGTATTGGTGGTTACTTAAAAGTTTGGATAAGAAGATTATGTCCCATGTAATATATATATGTAGCTTTCTGTTTGTTCATGTTTAATTCATTATCTTTTCTAAGGGCCCAATAAATTACGGATAAGCAGTTTTGATTTCTTATTCATCTTACGGCTATTTCAAATATTGAATAAAGTAATTGTTAATCATAAAGTGTAAGTAACTAATCAGATATCGAGTGCTACGGAATCGTCGGCCCCGTTGGCCTCGTATTCCCATTGGGCATTCTCCACCCGATAGGTATCAACTACAGAACTTAGTAATCAACACACCATAATTATGAATTAGCAACAAATTTATTTATATAATTTTACAATTCTCCCGAAAACCCAAGGCACACCTTAACTGATATTTGACACCGAAGGCTCTGTATTTGTCTACTTCCTTAAAGTAACAACTAAATTCCTGAGCTGCCATCTCTTGATACAACTTGAAGTAATGCAGTGCCCTGTACGTAGATTCAACTTCTACTGCTAGCTAACGACTTTTGATGACAACGTTAGATCAAGGAGTTTGCTACCAGGATTAAATGTTGCAGGTTTAATGGACATGATTGATCATACAAAATGTGATGTCAAATTGCACTTGATATTATGTGCTCAATCTTCTGCAACCCACTTCTATCTTCTATCTACTTCACGTCAATGACAAACCTTGGACAAGTGTTTCCTTTAGATATTTATATATAGCCAGAGGTGGAGCCGGGGTAGTACCACCGTAACGTGCAGTCATGTCTTAGCTGTGAACAAAAAAAGAGTATATAGAAACTGATAAGTTTACTATAAGTGCTGCGTATGATCATTTTATGTTACTAACCTATTGGTTCAGAGATATGGAATATAAAATGAGATTTTGTCTTTCTTCTCAATGACTTATGACTTTAGTGGGGAATGGTGCTCAATGGGCTAGGAGAAAAAAGTGGCGGTTATTTGTAGACACGCCTATCGACGGCAGCAGATGTTCCTCAGTAGTACCAATGCTCCTCACGCAAGGAGTAATTCGCGTTTGTTATTAAGTAACGTCAGATAAGGCGCTTACCAATAAGTGTAAGTGCAATGTAACAACAAACTTCTGTTTTCATTCCATATTGTCGCGGCGCTGGGCATAAACGTGTCGGCACAAATCGATAATACACGGCGGATAATGTTTCACGAACGTGTGTAAACCGATCGTACCGGCAGGCAAGATAACTGAGTCAGAGGCCTCGCCGGGTAGATTAGGTTACGCTTCTAGAAGGCGATAGAATGTTCAAATTATGTAACTAGATGCTTGTTTTCCAGAAACCTCTAGTGATTGAGAGAACAATCTGGTAATCATGAATGGAGATATAAAAGGGATTGTGACACGCTAGCAGGACAGTTGTAGTTGTGAAGCAGTTGCAAGTTGTGTAACAGTGAGTGTTGTTGTAACGAGAGCTAATGTAATCAGCTGCAAGTGTTTGTTATTGTCATCGACCTTGGAAGATTGTGTGATGTAATGTTGTTACGTGAGAAGTGAACAGTGTATTGCTACGGAAATAAAGGAGATTTTTAATTTCTGCAACTCGGTCTTTTAATTTTACGAACCCACATTGTTACAATATTATCCTTCTTCATACTTAAAATCAATCATTCTTTATCGTCTGTAAAATATTTTTAATCAAATCCTCCAATATTAAGTCAAATCGGACCTGAAAGAAATGTGTAAAATGATGCTCGAATGAGCCCACGGCACATACAGCCCACAGTAACACGGCATTCATCCTTCAGGATAACGGAAAACCCGGAAATAGCCTTACCTGGATAAATCACTCGGACAGAGATTTCAACTCCGGACCTCCTGAAAGCGACTTTTTAATGTCTCTTGAATTGTATGCCAGACGATTGAAAGAAAAGCTCGTTTCTGCTGGGAATATTAAAAACTTTAGTGTGTATGAGAATTGTACTTTGATATCTTGTTTTCTTAACAAACGCCACTAACGACACTGTTTACCGAGGAGCACAATTCCTAGTTTAATCATTAGTGACTAACTGAAACAGACACAAATGTTAAGATCTGCTTCCAAATTTCTTACAGGTGTAGGTACAAGGCAACAAGGACACGCTGAGAAATTAATTGGACATTTGCACGAAAAACTAAGGTGGCTGTGGCTGTAGAGTTAATAATGTTTTACAACGTTTACCGTGCACCTTGTTTAGTGACTACAACTAAGAATTGAAATAAAGGCTTGGCGATGTGGGTATACGCGTGTTGAGGTAGTGACGACACGGTTATTAATTGATATTGCGTTCAATGGTGATTCGATATTTTCTTAAAGAAGGATTCGGATAACATTCCAAACTCGGCGGACGTGGTAGTTCCGGCGGACTTTGTAGGTGGGGCTTACTGACAGTCGTTCTGCAGTGAAAAACAACTAATCCTTGTTTCACATAAGCTTGCCCCGTATCTCTTAACGGTCACGTTATCTTATCACCTCTCATTGGCTGCTATTGCAGAATAGACTGTTGTGCGGTTAGTTCGTTGCTTAACATGGTGATATATCTTTATATGTTGGAAGAGAATTGTCAAATTTATATTTTCGTAACTGTTTTAATTTTACGCAACAAAGTTGATTTATCAGAAATGCATGTTAATTCTTAATCGAAGTAAAGAGGAGGCTCCTTTGCGCTCAAGCACATGGCACGATAGCACGTGATTTAGCGGTATTGATGACATATTTGTTTATATCACTTTTATCACTGACCTTGTTTTGAACTGGATTAGTTATATATATATATATATATATATATATATATATATATATATATATCGCCATTCGAAGGTGTGTCGTGCCGAGTGCGAGAGCTAAATTATTTTACTGATCGTTTATTGCGCGTGTTCTTATTATATGTATAATGGCAGAGTCCAACGCCAGTTTTTCGCTGAAGTCCCGCAAGGGAGAACCTTTACAAAGCGGCGAAAAATGAATTTTGTTGCATGTGTTTAATGCACTCACAGAGAAGGATTCTTTTTTGTTGGTGAGAGAAGTCGCACAGCTGTGCTCTGACCTTACAGGTGTGTTATATGCGTAGGAACATAGCGGCTAGAAATTGAGAAAGCAGGAAAATGTACCACTCCAGGGGTGATATTGCTGTGTGCTGAAGACGTTATTTAAGGACAATCAGATTGTACCGGGATACAAATCACAAAATATACTACCTCATTGAGAAGACTTGTGTGAATGAAGGACACGTGACAAGTATGGCGTGACACGACTTTTAAGACTGAAAGACAAGCATTTTTGCAAGGTATGTGTGCTGGTTTTAAAAACTGCCAGTGGAAATGGCCGAAGGCCTTTCATTATAAACTTGTTTCAGTTTCATTGCTCATTCATTCAGATTCAACTTACTCACATCATTATAAACTTCATTATTTTTGCATGCCTTCATATTTTTATTTGTATGATTTTATCTATCTTCCTGGCAATTATTATGACGTTTACTGCAGTTTTAAATGTGACGGGAAGGCACCGCCTATGGCCTATGGCGCGAAAGCATTAGCCGATTAGGATGAGGGGGAGGTAGTTGCACGCGGAGTGATACATGTCAGCGGTGCAAGATTATATGAAACAGAGATTACCTATTATTGCTGGCGTGTAGTATATATAAAGGCAACGTAATATAGAAAGCGCAGTAGACATAAGAGACACTTATCTTTCCACAGTTGGTCGCAGTTTAGAAGTCATGTGATTGGCATCACCACTATTTGCTATTTCACGAAAATAAAACTGCATAAAATTCCTAGAAAAATTAGTTCTACAAAAGGAAATAGGTGACGTTACACTAAAATGTCCTGCCCTGCTCCTGTGTAACATAGGCTGAATTGCACTTTTCCTTACTTAGCTGGTATCTCCATTTCCTTTTATGTCCTCAAATATTCCCTAAAAAGCTTTTCTCCAATGAGATATTTGCTCCCATTACCAGATAAAGGATACAAAAAAGAGCCTTATAAATCACTTAAAACCTTATTTAGCGTACAAGTTGAAGTTTATTTAAAAACAAATGTGTTCTTTTTAAGCTTATACCTATGCATAGGAAAGTATCTGTTTTATATTTATTGTCCCATATTTGAAACTCTCGGCATCAGGGAACGCTGAAATTTAGATAATGTTCTCAAATTAAAGCATAGGTGTACATGTTTCTTCCCCCTTTTAGAAGTCCATGATATCCAACTCTAGGGGATATCACATCTTCGCTGTGTAGGGAAATCAGGGATAGGTAACATTTCGTCAAAAAATGACAAAAAACGTCATTTTCAGTTTTTGTGCCCTAAAATTATTTTTAAACATTTTAGTTTCAGAATCTACCGTCAGTTACGCCCTAGCGCCATTTAAAGAGCCACTACATCATTATTTAAATACCCACGCGGGTGGGCTTCGCCATTTATATTGCCTTTGCTAGCCTGTCACAAAGAAATTGATGGAATTCTAACGTTTAAACTACGCGGTTTGATTCCATACACTGTGGTAATCTGCAGAGATATCTTCTGGGTGTGTGTAAAAGCTACTGAACAGTTCTACTCAGCTTCCGCCACAGATTAGCTTCTGCTTTCGGTTTCATACATATGGTTTCTATTTTTGAAAGTAAGCAAACATTTCCAGATGTAGTGTTTGTGAAATATGGTTTACATGCAAGTGAAAGCTGCGGACAGAAGCTTATATTAGATTAATATGGTTTAGAATAGGAATAAAGCCTTATTTAACATTATATTGCTTTCTCGTTGTAACAATAGGTATATAATTCATACCAGGTTAGGTTAGCAGTACGGTGGTTATTTCAAAGCAAAATTTAGTGAAACTTTAAAGTTTGCTAGTCATAACTGTCAGCAATGACACTAGAATGCTCTGCTTGAGGTAAATGTTAAGTGAAAACATAGTATAGCCCAAGAGTTTCCAGTGATTCTGTATGTCAGCTTTTAATGTAAATAGAAGAATGGTGGTTCAATGTCTGGGCATTGGTATGGGTCATATTTCTATGCAGAAGTTTTGTATGACCATGGGAATGACTTGCATTAACTATTTTACTTACAATTTCAATCTCTTAGAAAAAATAATCAGATTAGTTAGTACTATTCTATTGGAGAGTTGCATCAAAGGAGAAACACAGAGTGCTAATGAAAATTTGCATAGAGTAAAAGTCAAAAAGAAGTTTTTGTATCAAGAAAGAAATTGTAAATTGCAATGAATGCAGCTGTTATTGAATTTAATATGGGTTGTAAAGCTAGACCAAATGATAAACAAAAATTGCAGCAAGCAAAATGAGTCCTGTTAGGAAGAAAATTAGGAGTATTACGGATATATGAAAGCTAAAACAAAGTGCTCAAAGTTCATTGAGCAAATATAAATATGCCAGAAAACAGTTAAAATGACAATATTGAAAGAAGAAGAAAAAGATAATAAACTAGCTGAGTGGCCTTCATAGAGTGCAGGAGGGTTTTCAAACATAGAAAAAAAATTTATATTCAGAACTTTTTACTAGATTTATCTTCGTGTCCAATTTTTAATAATTCAGACACCGAAGAACTCCATAAAGTTCTATAAGTTTTGCATATATGTATATTCTCGGATAAAATTTCAATAAAAATTGGTACCAATATGGCTACATATCAAAAACTTAATAATGATTGGTACTGAAAACAGAAATTAGACAGAAAGTCAAGAAAATTCTAACATATTCCTTAAATTTCCTCCTCCAGAACCATTAGACATGGGCAAATGAAAATATACAGTTTTGTAGCAATTATCTAAAGGAACGAGAATCCCAAGTCTCAATCATTTATAACAAAAATTGAAGAGATTGTAACATGTTGCCTGATATAAAGAAATTGCAGCAAAGAATTCAGTTATCTTTATTTTGGTTAAAGCTATTGTAGATAGTAAAATTATAAAGAAATAGCCAATTAAATGGAAGGTAATAGGGTAGTTGTCGGTCTGCATAGGATGCCTGGGGATTTGTAAGTAAAAAAAAGTAGTGTAATTTCCATCTAAATCTTAAGGTTCATTTTTCTCCGAATTAAGGAAAATTTAATACATTCACACATAAAAAATGCTTCTCCAAAGATACTTAACACACTTTAAAAGTATAGCAACTTTTATAATTGATGTACATATAAACCTGAATCTAAAATGTAAACTAATTTGATAATTAATTATTCCTGAGCTATTTTCTGTTTAATTAGGTTTCGGTTATTCTAATGTTATGATAGAACTCAGGCATTAAGTAGGCAATACTTTTTTATGCAAAGAGTAACATCAGCACGGAAATATTGACAGTTTTCATTCATTAGAAGCATTAAATATGTTGAAATCCGAAGTTCTTGGAGTATGACAAATTTTACAGATATTGAACGATTAACTCAATGCCAGAAGTGGCAAATAAATTCTGACTAAATTCTCACAAACCACAATCAAATTTCCAAAATTGTCTGATAAAATTAAATTGTGACGGAACCTTAAGGGACAGCTGTATCAATTAACAAACATTTACAAAGATGTTAATCAACAGGAATTTAGCAAGGTTTATACACTTGCCATTTGGCTTCCTCATATCCATGCGTAGAGACGTTTTCAGTTATAATTTGTTTAACAAGTAGGACGTCTGTAAATCTATTATTGTCTACCACAAATTCTAGGAACCCAATATTCTTAACTGACAAACCGAAAGCCACAAATAGACCCAAACATGCACTTCGCTTTTATTACCGTCTCAATTGATTTTTAAAATTCTTTTATTCATTTAGATTTATATTCAACTATATGTGCAAAAATACGAACTGGAGAGAAAAGTGCAATGTATATACAAATAAAGGAATTAATTTTCTTCGAGTTATACAAATTTCTGAAGACGTATATTCTGAAATGATAGTTCTTGTTGCTTTACTTTGATCTATCTGTGAAATATTGAACCAACTTATTAATGTTCCAATTGCATAATTGTTTTGCATCAAAACAAAACATCAATTTTTCCATGTTCTAGAACAGATTCTTTATAAGTAAGAGATATAGATATATAGAAAGTAATTACAACTTGCGCGACATCTGTAACCCCCACGGGTACTTCCTGTTTCAGGAGACTTCCACTGTCTGGCGCTGTGGTGGGAGAAACCCGCGGAACATTAAAACGTCAATTTTTGATAACAGGGTAACTTCGCCGTGTTTTCTTCTTAGTGTTCAATAATACTTTGTGCACCACGTACATACAGGGTAGGTACAGGAGGTATTGCATTCTATACAAAATAAATTTGAAAAGGATACTGGATATATATTTTGCGATTCCATGTTATCTGAGAAAGCTTTACAGCAAAATTTAAAACTGCATATACAAAACTAGTATTTAAGTTCAGTATATTCAAGGATGACTCACGAATATTTTGAAGAAAATTCAGCAATGATACTCCACCGCTTAAACCAAGTTAATATAGCCGTTGACGTCTGCAAGTTTATTATTTAAATGAAAACTGCATTTTCAGTAATTATTTTCAGTTTGGGATTCTTAAGGGTATGTATGACTGAAATTTCATGAAAATCGTGAAAATAACGACTTATTTATTTTAATTCTATAAAATAATTTAGACATTCCCGAATGTGAAAAATGCATAATTTGCCTCCGGACGCCATTTTTAAATGCTTATTTAAATGTCGGTGGCCTTTAAACTCTGTCAGAGTCACGCCCTCTTTTGCCTACATCCACATTCTTTGTCTGTTTTCCGTTGTTAAATTTTTAATTCAAGACAAGAAAAATAAGGCTTTCAGACAAAATAGTTCTTAAAATGTTGCCAATATATCAGAGGCTTGCTTCTACAACATTACTAGAGAGGTGCAAAACAGGAAAAACACAGAATGCCAATGAATCTTTGGATCATGTCATATGGAATAAGTGCCCAAAGGAAGTTTTCATATCAAAAAAAAAAATTGGATCTTGCTGTTATTAAAAGCATCAGTGAGTTTAACATGGGTAGTCTTAAGTCATTGGAGCTGCAGCGAAATATCAGAGGTGGAAGTGTAGTAGACTCAGCAAGGAAAACTTCTGTGCAGCGAGATCAGACTCGTATCCTGCAAAGCAAGAAGCGAAGTTGTGCAGAAGAAAAGCAACATCTAAAGAAGAAAAAGGTGGAAAAAGCAGCAACAGAGGAGAGGAAAAAGAAATCTGAGGGCCCAACCTATCAGCCTGGTGTATTTTAATGTGAGTTATGCAATCAAATCTTTAATCGCTGTTTTCTCAATGTTCATATTTTCAGCATTTTTCTTCCTGTAAAATGCTCCTTGCGATGCAGTTTTTGTACTACATTCATGAAATTTCCTACACAAGTTCAGAATATCATGAGGAATGGAAATTGCCCTAGGTTTATTTGTGAAATGTATATAAGCATATATTTTTAATTTTCAAACACAAAACTTAGAGTTTTTTAGACAAAGAAAGGATATTTGTAAATTAAAAAAATTTTGTGACCTAAACTAAAGGATACACAGAAAAACCCAGAGCAATTTCAAAAATTATGTGTATTATGAACATAGGGTTAAAATATTAGACCAAAATTCAAAATATTTTGTCGCAAGGGACTTTTTTTTTAGTGATGTAACAAAAACATACAAAATTTATCATAATTTCTAAACTTCTGGAAAGAAATGGTTTAAATTTAGGTTGTAACATGTTTACATTATACTACACCTATGGTGTAAATTTAAAAAAGATAACATTATTAGTTCAGAATTTGAAAATTTCAGTCATACATACCCTTAATTCATATTATACTTTTATATTTTAGAATGTTGGATAGTTTGCTAAAAACAATAGTTTAGCTTTGAATTTTATAATATTAGTAATTTTAATTTGTATATGTAAGACTTCTTTGGATAATAACTGTTGCAACTTGTTATTTTCTTTCTTACTAATACAACGGTCACATAACACATTTCTCCACGAGTACAAAATAGATCATTACTTTGTGCAATAGTAAGGTGGTTAATCTGATCTTGAAAATATCTTAGAGATCTCAGCTTCTCCTAAATTTCCCGGCTATAGCATTCTGATTTAAATATCTACCAATTTACTCTCATTTCTTGTCTCCTTTTAATATAGATACAGTTTACACGGAAAGTGCTCTGTCCAGGGATCTAGATGATTTTGATAATTAACCATTCTCGAATATTCTCTGTTTTACTTCTGTTTCTATTGTACTAATGCTATGATACAATTCAGGCGCGCATTAAGCAGCATTTTATGCAAACAGTAACATAAGCACGGAAATTTTGACAGTTTTCAATTATTAGAACCATTAATTATGTTAACAACCGACGTTCTTGGAGATTGCCAAATGTTACAGATTTTGAAAGATTAACTCAATGTCCGAAATGGCAAATAAATTTTGACTGCATTCTAACAAACCACAATCAAATTACCAAACCTGTCTGATTAAGTTAACTTCTGACTGAATCTTAAGGGACAGCTGTGGCGATTAAATTACATTTTAAAAAGATGACAATCAACAGGAATTCATCAAGATTTATATATTTGTCGTTTTGTATTTAATGAGAACAGATGCCTTCAGTTTTAATTTTTTTAATGTAGGATGTCGGTAATGCTATTAATGTCTACTACTAAAAATGGGTACGCAATATTTTCAAACAGAACGAAATCCACAAATTGACACAAAATGCACTTCGGTTTTGCTACCGTCTCACTTCATTTTTAAAATTCCTTTATTGATTAAGATGTATATCGCAAATATATATATGCTAAATACCAATTGTAGACGCAGGCAAATACCAAAAAAAGGAATTAATTTTATTCGAGTTATAACAATTTCGGGAGACGTATTTTCTGAAATATGATATTTCTTGTCGCTTTATTTTGATTTATCTGTGAAATATTCACCCAACTTACTAAAGTTCGATTTGTATAATTGCTTTGCATGAAAACAAAACATCAATACTCCCGTGTTTTGGAACACATTCTTAATAACCAGTAGATATTGAGATATACAAAGTAATTACAACTTGCGCGACATCTGTAACTTCCCGCGGGTACTTCGTGTTTCAGGAGACTTCCACTGTGTGACGCTGTGGTTGGAGAAACCCCCGGGACATTTAGACATCTATTTTGGTAACTGCGTATCTTCGCCGTGTTTTCTGTTTAGTATTGAATAATACTTTGTGCACCACGGATATAGAGACAAGGTAGAGGAGGAATTGTATTCTATACAAACTTAATTTGAAAATTATACTGGATATATATTTTGCGATTCCATGTTATCTAAGAAAGCTTCAAACCAAAATTTAAAACTGCAAATTCGGTTAAATTTCAAACTGGTATTTTAGTTCAGTATATTCAAGGATGACTCACGAATATTTTCAAGAACATTTTGCAATGCTACACTACCGCTTAAACCAAGTTACTTGGATATGCTTTGTTCAGGGTTTTCCCTTATCCTACCAAGACGAATATCAGGTTACTCTGAACTCTGGGGAACCTGGCCTCAATTGTGCATTATATCATACACTTCATTCATTCGCTCATTCATTTATTCATTCATTGTTCGATGTGACGTACACTGTTGAAAGGACCAAAAAAATATGTTCCTTTACCGTTATTAATTTCATATGATTTTAATAAAGTATATTGACTTACATCTCTTCACAGAGAAACACCATATTATTAGATATTGCTTGCATTTATCCGTCATTTAGTGTTGACATTCATTAAATCCCGCCTTGGTAGCGTGGTGGCAGAATGTCTGCCTCACGTTCAAAAGATCCCTAGTTCGAATCTCGGTCAGGGTGAGTTACCTGGATAAGGTTTCTCCGGGGTTTTCCCTTATCCTGAAAGACGAATGTCGGGTAACTCTAAGCTCCATGGTCCTCGGTCTCATTCGAGCATCATTTCACCCATTCTATTCATCGTCCGATATGACATAACGTTAAAGGACGTAAAGTACAAACAAAACATTCATTAAAACAAACAACAGTTATCATATCTACGCACCAGGCAAATTTACGCACCTTTATATTACGTGGGCAGGACCCACCCCTCAAATAGCATAGTTAACTGCCGGTAGAGGGAGCCCTCAAAACTGCTGTCAGCAGATCAAATACGATCGCCAACCGCTAGGGGAATTGCATATAAACCCGCTGCATCAGCTAATAGTTACGTCACATTTTGCGCAGCATAACTGCAGATAAAAATGAACACCGTGTAATACGGCCGTTTCTGTTGATACATGAAACCAATAATGACGATAACTAGAGCCCGGATTTTATGTAATTACATATTCTGTTACTCTTAATTATAAAGAAACTAAAATTTCGACGAATTAAAATGTAAAGACCATTATTGAAACATCTTAAATTACATATTTTTACATATTTTAAGCTATAATACATGTTTCACACTATAGTACATCATTTTACATACTTTTATATGTTTTTGTGAATTATTATAAATGTTCCTCAATTCCATTAATTTTCGTTATATAGCAAGAAAGAAGAAACTATCGCAATTTTTATTATTGTACTTCTCATTCAATACTACACATTTCCACTACAAACAAAGGTAAATTGTACAAGTCGGATGCCGACAACAATCACTTGTTTTAAACATTCTTCATTCTTTCTTCCTTGTTTTCAAAAGTGAAACGTTTCAAAATCTATAATAGTCATTTACATTTAATTTAGTCATCGCACCGGTTGCGTCTTCGTTGTCTTCATAGCTACACGCGTGGATTTCTGTTAACAGTGCTTTAATAACTGAGGGGAAAACAGTCCTGTGCCAAACTTGAGATAACCTATAGGGTGTACGGTGATATCTCAAATTGAACAATATCTACGAAGCTATCTGCACATTAAATATAAATGAGTTTATACAAAGAAACAGGTATTACTTACGCAGTTGGAAGGATAGCCTACATTATCTAATAGTAAATTTTACAAAGAACTATGTATGGCGTTGGTTGCAGCGAACATACCCCAGAATAAGCTTCAAGTACCTACATTTATACACTTACACAAATGGTGTAACCGCAACATTCTCGACGAGTTCACTCTCACGAAGAATTACTTGCATTTTTTTTACTTGCATATCTGTATATTCTCAGATAGGATATCAATAGAAATTGTACCATTATGGCTGGATGTCAAAAAATAAATAATGATTGGTACTGAAAACAGCAAATTGACAGAAAGTCAAGAAAATTCTATAATATTCCTTAAATTTTCTCCTCCAGAACCATTAGACAGGGGCAAATGAGAATACGAAGTTTTGTAACAATTATCTAAAGGAATTATCCCAAGTCTCAATCATTTATAAAAAAAATTGTAGAGATTGTAACATGCTTCCTAATGTAAAGAAATTGCAGCAAAGAATTCAGTTATCTTTATTTTGGTTAAAGCTATTGTAGATAGTAAAGTTATAAAAAGATAGCCAATGAAAGAGAAAAAAGGTAATGCGGTAGTTGTAGGTCTGCATAAGATGCCTGGGGATTTGTAAGTAACAAAAGTAGTGTAATTTCCATCTAAATCTTAAGGTTCATTTTTCGCCGCTTTAAGGAAAATTTAATACATTCACACTTAAAAAAATGTTTCACCAAAAACGCTTAACACACTTTAAAAGTATAGCAACTTTTATAACTGATGTACATATAAAACTGAATCTAAAACTTAAAGTTTCTAAAAGAAAAACTATATGACTAGGGACTTTTTATATATCATACAAAAATCACACTATAAAAAGAACTACATATATTTTAAAATATAAAAAAACTGTTTAAGATATAAAAATGAATTTTTAAAGCTTAACTGGATTACCTGTACCCAACCAAATGTCAAAATTTCAAGCAGTTCTGATAAGAACTTTGGATTTTAAAATTTTGCACAGATGCCTCCCCAAAAGGAATATAGGGATATATCGTATAATTGGAGGAATATCGACATCTCAATAAGGTGATAGAATTCAGGGAAGCAATGAATGCAACACATTAAGCATAAACCGAAAAGCGCCACCTACCGAAAGCCATCTGCTACATTAAGTGCCCCATTGCAAGTACCAGTAAATCAGTACCCATGCAGTAAGGCATGTGTGATGGTAGTTTTAGATGCGTTGGGTTGGACCCTTACCAAGTCCCACCCCGCTACAAAAATTACATAAGTAGAAGAGTTGTTACACATAATTTAGCTAATGAATTGAAGAAGTTATATGCAGTGTTGTAGCCTTTTAGTGTAGCTTAGAAGGACTTCTTTATCGATAATGTTGCAAATATTAGTTATTTTGGGTACCTATATTTACCAAGCTTCTAGGACACATATATACTTAAAAAGCGTAGAGCACTATTGATATATCTGTAACCGTATACTTTATATTTGTGTGTTCTTTTAAAACAACATATCTTATGATCAATGCTGCCATCTATTGGTGATAGAGCATGGAACAAAAGTTTACCGGCATATGGCGGCTGAACTGACATCTGGTGGCATTTACGGATAACTTTAGAGGTAATGAACCTCTGCCATGCTTCTTATTAAAGTAGTTGCCATGGGCGTGATTCACCGTAAGATATTTGATGTTTGTATTCACATGAGTTTCTCTACTAATCCTTCTACAAGCTATTTTAATAATGCTTAATATACTAATAAGTTCATTCAAATGGCATAAATGCTTGTGCAATGGTTCTTTTAGATGTCGCATTCTAGACACAAAGGCAATTTGAAAATGTAGTAGACTTAAGTGTTAATTAGGTCTTAAAATCTGGTCGCAGCTTAGAAATCGTGCACTGCGTAAGACCACAAAGTTATTGCTACTAGCTATTTGAGGACAGCATAGGTATTTGAAGCTTCTTAGTAAAAATAACGATTCTATGGAAATACAAAAAAGCAAAGTACCTTAATAGGTTGCATGAGTAAAGCATAGCCCTTTAGGAGCATAATAGAGGAGTATGTTTAATTACATTTAATTTAATTTATAATTCATGGGAAAGGGAGAAATTTATTGCACTGTACCTATCCTCTGAAAACTTAACTTATAACTTCATTGCTATTTCCCCCTACGTTCTGGATGTTTTCTTGCACTTTTGCACAAATAAATTCTTAAGCTACCGTCCCTGATACAACCATAATCAATGTTGCGTGCTGCACGTATTTTACAGCTCCATTGCTATCTATCGGCTTTTGCGCAGGCCAACAAAAAGAGAAATTCGTCAGCAGCTTTAAAATGGTATAGCTAATACTATGGCAGAATTCATAGGACCTTCTCTTCTCTTCCATCTGCAAACCATTTCCAATAACATTTATTCCACTTCGTGTGTATGACAGATCTTTGGAGAACTGGAACTCTTTAATTTTTCCTTACGGTCAGAGGTGGCTAAGGAAGTAGTGAGTCTGTGCCATGGCACACACATAAAAGTGGGCACAAATACGATTTTGAATTATTTGCATATTCCTAATGTGGTTATGTGAATGTGTAAAGTTTAAAACCCGCTTTTGCTACACGTGACACCAGAGGCAGTGACATTGACACATGAGATGAACATGGTGCACCGGTGGAATGAGATGGCAGGGGAAACAGGAGATCCACGAGAAACAACATCCTCGCGCTGTATTGTCCACAACCGATCTCACTTTGCGGTCGCTTGGGATTGAAGCGAGCCACTCTCGTGAGAGTCAAGCGCGTCAAACACTAAGCCACGGCTCGGCCAAGTGCGTACAGGCCTAGTTGGCTAAGACGCAGAGGAATGTCACGTGTCTTCTGCCGAGCTTGTGATAAGCTTATTACGTGTATTATGAAATGGCAAATTGAAATGCATTTTCGTTACCATATAAACCTAAGCAATAAACAACCTCGCTTTTCGAAGAAACAGGTACTATTTACAAGCACGTGCATTCCACCTCGTCTAATAGCGAGTTTTACAAAAAAAAAACTGTATTGTATTAGTTTCGGAGAGCATCACCTTGAAAAAAGCAGGACGGTAACTATTTCAAAGCAGAATTTTGTGAAACTTTAAAGTTTACTAGTCACTACTGTAAGCAATGATACTAGAGTGCTCTGCTTGAGGTAAATGTTTAGTGAAAACTTAGTATAGACCAAGAGTTTCCAGTGATTCTCGTATGTCAGCTTTTAATGTAATTAGAAGAATGGTAGTTACATTTGTGGACATTGGTATGGGTCATATTTCTATGCAGAAGTTTTGAATGACCATGGGTATGATTTGCATTAACTATTTTACTTATAATTTCAATCTCTTAGAGAAAATAATAAGATTAGTTAGTACTATTCTATTGGAGAGTTGCATCAAAGGAGAAACACAGAATGCTAATGAGTATTGCGGATAGATGAAAGCTAAAACAAAGTGCTCAAAGTTCATTGAGCTAATATAAATATGCCAGGAAACAGTTAAAATGACTAAATTGAAAGAAGAAGAAAAAGATAATAAACTAGCTGTGTGGTCTTCATAGAGTGCTGGAGGGTTTTCAAACCTAGAAAAAAATTCATAACTAGAACTTTTCACTAGATTTATCTTCGTGTCCCATTTTTAATAATTCAGACACCGAAGAACTCCATACATTTCTATAAGTTTTGCATATATGTATATTCTCAGATAGGATTTCAATAAAAATTGGTACCAATATGGCTACATATCAAAAACTTAATAATGATTGGTACTGAAAACAGAAAATTGACAGAAAGTCAAGAAAATTCTACCATATTCCTTAAATTTCCTCTCCAGAACCATTAGACATGGGCAAATGAGAATATGCAGTTTTGTAACAATTATCTAAAGAAACAAAATCCCAAGTCTCAATCATTTATAACAAAAATTGAAGAGATTGTAAAATGTTTCCTAATATAAAAAAATTGCAGCAAAATATTCAGTTACCTTTATTTTGGTTAAAGCTATTGTAGATAGTAAAATTATAAAAAAATAGCCAATTAAAGGAAAGAAGGTAATATGGTAGTTGTAGGTCTGCATAAGATGCCTGGGGATTTGTAAGTTAAAAAAGTAGTGTAATTTCCATCTAAATCATAAAGTCCATTTTTCTCCGAATCAAGGAAAATTCAATACATTCACAAATAAAAAAAATTTCTCCAAAAATATTTAACACACTTTAAAAATATAGCAACATTTATAACTGATGTACATATAAACCTGAATCTAAAATTCAAACGAATTTGATAGTTAATTATTCCTGAGCTATTTTCTGTTTAATTAGGTTTCGGTTATTCTAATGTAATGATAGAACTCAGGCATTAAGTAGGCAATACTGTTTTTATGCAAAGAGTAACATAAGCACGGAAATATTGACAGTTTTCATTCATTAGAAGCATTAAATATGTTGAAATCCGAAGTTCTTGGAGTATGACAAATTTTACAGATATTGAAAGATTAACTCAATGCCAGAAGGGGCAAATAAATTCTGACTAAATTCTCACAAACCAAAATCAAATTTCCAAAATTGTCTGATAAAGTTAAATAGTGATGGAAACTGAAGGGACAGTTGTGGCAATTAACAAACATTTTACAAAGATATTAATGAACAGGAATTTAGCAGTTTATATATTTTCCATTTTGCTACTTCATATCCATGCGTAGAGACGTCTTCATTTATAATTTTTTTTAACAAGTAGGTCGTCTGTAAATCTATTATTGTCTACTACAAATTCTAGGAACCCAATATTCTTATCTGACAAACCGAAAGCCACAAATAGACACAAACTCGCACTTCGCTTTTATTGCCGTCTCAATTGATTTTTAAAATTCTTTTATTCATTTAGAGTTATATTCAACTACATGTTTTAAATACGAACTGGAGAAAAAAGTGCAATGTATATACAAAAAATGGAATTAACTTTATTCGAGTTATACAAACTTCTGAAGACCTATATTCTGAAATATGATAGTTCTTGTTAATTTATTTTGATCTATCTGTGAAATGTTGAACCAACTTATTAAAGTTCCAATTGTATAATTGTTTTGCCTCAAAGCAAAACATCAATTATTCCGTGTTTTGGAACAGATTCTTTATAAATAAGAGATATAGATGTATAGAAAGTAATTACAACTTGCGCGATATCTGTAAACCCCACGGGTACTTCGTGTTTCAGGAGACTTCCACTGCCTGGCGCTTTGGTTGGGGAAACACGCGGGACATTTAGACATCAATTTTGATAACCGCGTATCTCCGCCGTTTTCTTCTTAGTGTTCAATAATACTTTGTGCACCACGTACATACAGAGTATGTAGAGGAGGTATTGCATTTTACACAAAATAAATTTGAAAATGATAATGGATATATAGTTTGCGATTCCATGTTATCTAAGAAAGCTTTGCAGCAAAATTTAAAACTGCATATTCGGTTAAATACCAAACTGGTATTTAAGTTCAGTATATTCAAGGATGACTCATGAATATTTTGAAGAAAATTCTGCAATGATACTCCACCGCTTAAACCAAGGTAATATAGCCGTTGACGTCTGCAAGTTTATTATTTAAATGAAAACTGCGTTTTCAGTAATTATTTTCAGTTTGGGATTCTTAATTCATATTATACTTTTATATTTTAGTATGTTGGGTAGTTTACTAAAACAATAGTTGAGCTTTGTAATTTATAATATTAGTAATTTTAATTTGTATATGTAACACTTCATTGTATAATAACTGTTGCAACTTGTTATTTTCTTTCTTAATAATACAACAATCACATAACACATTTCTCCACGAGTACAAAATAGATCATTACTTTGTGCAATAATAAGGTGGTTAATCTAATCTTGAAAATGTCTTAGAGATCTCGGCTTCTCCTAAATTTCCCTGCTACAGCCTTCTGATTTGAGTATCTTCCAAGTTATTCTCATTTCTTGTCTCCTTTTAATATAGATACAGTTTACACGGAAAGTGCTCTGTCCAGGGATCTAGATGATTTTGATAACTAACCATTCTCGAATATTCTCTGTTTTACTTCTGTTTCTATTGTACTAATGCTATGATAAAATTCAGGCGTGCATTAGGCAGTATTTTATGCAAACAGTAACATAAGCACGAAATATTGACAGTTTTCAATTATTAGAACCATTAATTATGTTAACAACCGACGTTCTTGGAGATTGCCAAATGTTACAGATTTTGAAAGATTAACTCTATGCCAGAAGGGGCAAATAAATTCTGACTAAATTCTCACAAACCACAATCAAATTACCAAACATGTCAGTTTAAGTTAAATCCTGACTGAATTTTAAGGGACAGCTATGGCGATTAAATTACATTTTAAGAAAATGACAATCAACAGGATTTCATCAAGATTTATATATTTGTCATTGTGCATTTCTATGAGAACAGATGCGTTCAGTTTTAATTTTTTTAATGTAGGATGTCGGTAATGTTATTAATGTCTACTACTAAATATGGGTACGCAATATTTTTAAACAGAACGAAATCCACAAATTGACACAAAATGCACTTCGGTTTTGCTACCGTCTCACTCCATTTTTATAATTCCCTTATTGATTTAGATTTATATCGCAACTATTTATGCTAAACACCAATTGCAGAAGCAGGCAAATACAAAAAAGGAATTAATTTTATTCGAGTTATAACAATTTCGGGAGACGTATTTTCTGAAATATGATATTTCTTGTCGCTTTATTTTGATTTATCTGTGAAATATTCACCCAACTTATTAAAGTTCGATTTGTATAATTGCTTTGCATGAAAACAAAACATAAATACTCCCGTGTTTTGGAACACATACTTAATAACCAATAGATATTGATATATACAAAGTAATTACAACTTGCGCGACATCTGTAACTTCCCACGGGTACTTCGTGTTTCAGGAGGCTTCCACTGTGTGAAGCTGTGGTTGGAGAAACCCGCGAGGCATTTAGACATCAATTTTGATAACCGCGTATCTTCGCCGTGTTTTCTGTTTAGTGTTGAATAATACTTTGCGCACCACGTACATAGAGACAAGGTAGAGGAGGAATTGCATTCTATACAAGCTAAATTTGAAAATTATACTGGATATATATTTTGCGATTCCGTGTTATGTAAGAAAGCTTTAAACCAAAATTTAAACTCCTAAATCGGTTAAATTTCAAACTGGTATTTTAGTTCAGTATATTCAAGGATGACTCATGAATATTTTCAAGAAAATTTTGCAATGCTACACTACCGCTTAAACCAAGGTACCTGGATAAGCTTTGTTCAGGGTTTTCCCTTATCCTACCAAGACGAATATCAGTTTACTCTGAACTCTGGGGAACCTGGCCTCATTTGTGCATTATATCATACACTTCATTCATTCAGTCATTCTTTATTCATTCATTGTTCGATGTGACGTTCACTGTTGAAAGGACCAAAATAAAAATCTGTATCTTTGGTGTTATTAATTTCATATGTCTTTACTAAAGCATATTGACTTATATCTCTTCACAGAGAAACACCAGATTGCTAGATATTGTTTGTATTTATCCGTCACTTAGTGTTCACATTCATTAAAACAAACAACAGTTATCATATCTACGCACCAGGCAAATTTACGCACCTTTATATTACGAGGGCAGGACCCACCCCTCAAATAGCATAGTTAACTGTCGGTAGAGGGAGCCCTCAAAACTGCTGTCAGCATTTCAAGTGCCATCGCCAGCCGCTAGGGGAATTGCATATAAACTCGCTCCATCAGCTAATAGTTACGTCACATTTTGCGCGGCATAACTACAGATAAAAATGAACACCGTGTAATACGGCCGTTTCCGTTGATACATGAAACCAATAATGACGATAACTAGAGCCCGGATTTTATGTAATTACATATTCTGTTACTCTTAATTATAAAGAAACTAAAATTTCGACGAATTAAAATGTAAAGACCATTATTGAAACATTTTAATTACATATTTCTACATATTTTAAGTTATAATACATGTTTCACACTATAGTACATAATTTTACATACTTTAATACTTTTTCAGAATTATTATACTTGTTCCTCAATTTCATTAATTTTCGATATATAGCAAGAAAGAAGAAACTATCGCAATCTTTATTATTGTACTTCTCATTCAATTCTACACATTTTCACTACACTCAAAGCTATATTTTACGAGTTTCTATCGCAATCTTTATTATTGTACTTCTCATTCAATTCTACACATTTTCACTACCCTCAAAGCTATATTGTACAAGTAGGATGCCGACAACAATCACTTGTTTTAAACATTCTGCATTCTTTCTTCCTTGTTTTCAAAAGTGAAACGTTTCAGAATCTATAACAGTCATTTACATTTAATTTAACCATCGCACCAGTTGCGTCTTCGTTGTCTTCATAGCTACACGCGTGGATTTCTGTTAACAGTGCTTTAATAACTGAGGGGAAAACAGTCCTGTGCCAAACTTGAGATAACCTATAGGGTGTACGGTGATATCTCAAATTGAACAATATCTACGAAGCTATCTGCACATTAAATATAAATGAGTTTATACAAAGAAACAGGTATTACTTACGCAGTTGGAAGGATAGCCTACATTATCTAATAGTAGATTTTACAAAGAACTATGTATGGCGTTGGTTGCAGCGAACATACCCCGGAATAAGCTTCAGGGACCTACATTTATACACTTACACAAATGGTGTAACCGCAACATTCTCGACGAGTCCACTCTCACGAAGAATTACTTGCATTTTTGTTACTTGCATATCTGTATATTCTCAATAGGATTTCAATAAAAATTGTACCATTATGGCTGGATGTTAAAAAATAAATAATGATTGGTACTGAAAACAGAAAACTGAAAGAAAGTCAAGAAAATTCTACCATATTCCTTAAATTTTCTCCTCCAGAACCATTAGACAGGGGCAAATGAGAATACGCAGTTTTGTAACAATTATCTAAAGGAATTATCCCAAGTCTCAATCATTTATAAAAAAAATTGTAGAGATTGTAACATGCTTCCTAATGTAAAGAAATTGCAGCAAAGAATTCAGTTATCTTTATTTTGGTTAAAGCTATTGTAGATAGTAAAGTTATAAAAAGATAGCCAATGAAAGAGAAAAAAGGTAATGCGGTAGTTGTAGGTCTGCATAAGATGCCTGGGGATTTGTAAGTAACAAAAGTAGTGTAATTTCCATCTAAATCTTAAGGTTCATTTTTCGCCGCTTTAAGGAAAATTTAATACATTCACACTTAAAAAAATGTTTCACCAAAAACGCTTAACACACTTTAAAAGTATAGCAACTTTTATAACTGATGTACATATAAAACTGAATCCAAAACTTAAAGTTTCTAAAAGAAAAACTATATGACTAGGGACTTTTTATATATCATACAAAAATCACACTATAAAAAGAACTACATATATTTTAAAATATAAAAAAACTGTTTAAGATATAAAAATGAATTTTTAAAGCTTAACTGGATTACCTGTACCCAACCAAATGTCAAAATTTCAAGCAGTTCTGATAAGAACTTTGGATTTTAAAATTTTGCACAGATGCCTCCCCAAAAGGAATATAGGGATATATCGTATAATTGGAGGAATATCGACATCTCAATAAGGTGATAGAATTCAGGGAAGCAATGAATGCAACAAATTAAGCATAAACCGAAAAGCGCCACCTACCGAAAGCCATATGTTACATTAAGTGCCCCATTGCAAGTACCAGTAAATCAGTACCCATGCAGTAAAGCATGTGTGATGGTAGTTTTAGATGCGTTGGGTTGGACCCTTACCAAGTCCCACCCCGCTACAAAAATTACATAAGTAGAAGAGTTGTTACACATAATTTAGCTAATGAATTGAAGAAGTTATATTCAGTGTTGTAGCCTTTTAGTGTAGCTTAGAAGGACTTCTTTATCGATAATGTTGCAAATATTAGTTATTTTGGGTACCTATATTTACCAAGCTTCTAGGACACATATATACTTAAAAAGCGTAGAGCACTATTGATATATCTGTAACCGTATACTTTATATTTGTGTGTTCTTTTAAAACAACATATCTTATGATCAATGCTGCCATCTATTGGTGATAGAGCATGGAACAAACGTTTACCGGCATATGGCGGCTGGACTGACATCTGCTGGCATTTGCGGATGACTTTAAAGGTAATGAACCTCTGCCATGCTTCTTATTAAAGTAGTTGCCATGGGCGTGATTCACCGTAAAATATTTGATGTGTGTATTCACATGAGTTTCTCTACTAATCCTTCTACAAGCTATTTTAATAAAGCTTAATATACTAATAAGTTCATTCAAATGGCATAAACGCTTGTGCAATGGTTCTTTTAGATGTCGCATTCTAGACACAAAGGCAATTTGAAAATGTAGTAGACTTAAGTGTTAATTAGGTCTTAAAATCTGGTCGCAGCTTAGATATCGTGCACTGCGTTAGACCACAAAGTTATTGCTACTAGCTATTTGAGGACAGCATAGGTATTTGAAGCTTCTTAGTAAAAATAACGATTCTATGGAAATACAAAAAAGCAAAATACCTTAATAGGTTGCGTAGAATGAGTAAAGCATAGCCCTTTAGGAGCATAATAGAGGAGTATGTTTAATTACATTTATTTTAATTTATAATAAATGGGAAAGGGAGAAATTTATTACACTGTACCTATCCTCTGAAAACTTAACTTATAACTTCATTGCTATTTCCCCCTACGTTCTGGATGTTTTCTTGCACTTTTGCACAAATAAATTCTTAAGCTACCGTCCCTGATACATTCATAATCAATGCTGCGTGCTGCACGTATTTTACAGCTCTATTGCTATCTATCGGCTTTTGCGGAGGCCAACAAGAAAGAGAAATTCGTTAGCAGGTTTAAAATGGTATAGCTAATACGATGGCAGAATTCATAGGACCTTCTCTTCTCTTCCATCCGCAAACCATTTCCAATAACATTTATTCCACTTCGTGTGTATGACAGATCTTTGGAGAAATGGAACTCTTTAATTTTTCCTTACGGTCAGAGGTGGCTAAGGAGGTAGTGACTCTGTGCCATGGCACACACATAAAAGTGGGCACAAATACGATTTTGAATTATTTGCATATTCCTAATGTGGTTATGTGAATGTGTAAAGTTTAAAACCCGCTTTTGCTACACGCGGCACCAGAGGCAGTGACATTGACACATGAGATGAACATGGTGCACCGGTGGAACGATATGGCAGGGGAAACAGGAGATCCACGAGAAACAACATCCTAGCGCTGTATTGTCCACAACCGATCTCACTTTGCGGTCGCTTGGGATTGAAGCGGGCCACCTTCGTGAGAGTCAAGCGTGACAACCACTAAGCTACCTCGCGTCCAAGTGCGTACAAGCCTAGTTGTCTAAGGCGCAGAGGAATGTCACGTGTCTTCTGCCGAGCTTGTGATAAGCTTATTACGTGTATTATGAAATGGCAAATTGAAATGCATTTTCGATACCATATAAACCTAAGAAATAGATAACCTCGCTTTTCGAAGAGACAGGTACTATTTACAAGCACGTGCATTCCACCTCGTCTAATAGCGAGTTTTACAAAGAAAAAAAACTGTATTGTATTAGTATCGGAAAGCATCACCTTGAAAAAAGCAGGACGGTAACTATTTCAAAGCAAAATTTAGTGAAACTTTAAAGTTTGCTAGTCACAACTGTAAGCAATGATACTAGAATGCTCTGCTTGAGGTAAATGTTAAGTGAAAACTTAGTATAGCCCAAGAGTTTCCAGTGATACTCGTATGTCAGCTTTTAATGTAGATAGAAGAATGGTAGTTGCATTTGTGGACATTGGTATGGGTCATATTTCTATGCAGAAGTTTTGAATGACCATGGGTATGATTTGAATTAACTATTTTACTTACAATTTCAATCTCTTAGAGAAAATAATCAGATTAGTTAGTACTATTCTGTTGGAGAGTTGCATCAAAGGAGAAACACAGAATGCTAATGAAAATTTGCATAGAGTAAAAGTCACAAAGAATTTTTTGTATCAGGAAAGAAATTGTAAATTGCAATGAATGCAGCTGTTAGTGAATTTAATATGGGTTGTAAGGCTAGAACAAATGATATGCTAAAAGTTTCAACAAGCAGAGCGAGGCCGGTTGGCAAGAGAATTAGGAGTATTACGGATAGATGAAAGCTAAACCAAAATGCTCAAAGTTCATTAAGCAAATATAAATATGCCAGGAAACAGTTAAAATGACTAAATTGAAAGAAGAAGAAAAAGATAATAAACTAGCTGAGTGGTCTTAATAGAGTGCTGGAGGGCTTTCAAACATAGAAAAAAAAATTTATATTCAGAACTTTTTACTAGATTTATCTTCATGTCCCATTTTTAATAATTCAGACACCGAAGAACTCCATAAAGCTCTATAAGTTTTGCATATATGTATATTCTCGGATAAGATTTTAATAAAAATTGGTACCAATATGGCTACATATCAAAAACTTAATAATGATTGTTACTGAAAACAGAAAATTGACAGAAAGTCAAGAAAATTCTACCATATTCCTTAAATTTTCTCCTCCAGAACCATTAGACATGGGCAAATGAGAATACGCAGTTTTATAACAATTATCTAATGGGACTAGAATCCCAAGTCTCAATCATTTATAACAAAAATTGAAGAGATTGTAACATGTTTCCTAATATAAAGAAATTGCAGCAAAAAATTCGGTTATCTTTATTTTGGTTAAAGCTATTGTGGATATTAAAATTATCAAAAATAGCCAATTAAAGGGAAGAAGGTAATAGGTAGTTGTAGGTCTGCATAAGATGCCTGGGGATGTGTAAGTAAAAAAGTAGTGTAATTTCCATCTAAATCTTAAAGTTCATTTTGCTCCTAATTAAGGAAAATTTAATACATTCACAAATAAAAAAACTTTCTCCAAAAATATTTAACACACTTTAAAAGTATAGACACTTTTTATAACTCATGTACATATAAACCTGAATCTAAAATTTAAACGAATTTGATAATTAATTATTCCTGAGCTATTTTCTGTTTAATTAGGTTTCGGTTATTCTAATGTTATGATAGAACTCAGGCATTAAGTAGGCAATACTTTTTTATGCAAAGAGTAACATCAGCACGGAAATATTGACAGTTTTCATTCATTAGAAGCATTAAATATGTTGAAATCCGAAGTTCTTGGAGTATGACAAATTTTACAGATATTGAACGATTAACTCAATGCCAGAAGGGGCAAATAAATTCTCACTAAATTCTCACAAACCACAATCACATTTCCAAAATTGTCTGATAAAATTAAATTGTGACGGAAACTTAAGGGACAGCTGTGGCAATTAACAAACGTTTTACAAAGATGTTAATCAACAGGAATTTAGCAAGGTTTATACATTTGCAATTTTTGCCTCTTCATATCCATGCGTAGAGACCTTTTCAGTTATAGTTTTTTTAACAAGTAGGACGTGTGTAAACCTATTATTGTCTACCACAAATTCTAAGAACCCAATATTCTTATCTGACAAACTGAAAGCCACAAATAGACCCAAACATGCACTTCGCGTTTAATACCGTCTCAATTCATTTTTAAAATTCTTTTATTCATTTAGATTAATATCACATGTAAATGTGCTAAATACGAACTGTAGTAGCAGAGTGCAAAGAATATACAAAAAATGAGCCAAGAGCCAAGAGCAGGTGCAGGTCGCCCGGGTTCTCCCGGGTGGAGGCTTACACGCCACGGTACCCATCCGCTGTGCGGATTTACCCGTGCGGTAAAATAGATGTAAGTTATTGCGCAAGCTTGCGTGTCGTTATGTTAGACGGCGCAGTTGGCCTCTACTGATGCTTCTGGTGCCGGGATATTCCCTTTGGGGGAACAGTGCCCGTTCCACCCTGCTTTTGCGGTCGCTAGCGAGCCGACAAGCCGTGGTGGAACCATTAGCGAGAGGCCAGATGGAAATTTGCTTGATGATGTTGGTATTTGCAGGTCGTGCGCGCGTCCCAAAGCACGACTGCAGGTGTTAACCTGCCAGCCGCGGCGAGGGCGCGAGGTGACCTTGCGGTGATTGTTAGGGGGGGAGGAGAGGCAGACTCTACCATCCAAGGGCGTCCTTGGGTAGGCGATAGCTCCTCCATCTCCGGGGGAGACTGTGGTCATTTTGATCAAGTGTGTTCACCAGCTGGTTAGGGTGGGGAGTGATCTTGGCATACAACGTGCGCGTTCGTTCGCGAACGAAGTCTACGACGTATGGTATGCCAGACTGGGTGTGCAGGAAGTGGGATGGGAACCTGCGGTCGGTACCTTAGATCATCCTTAAGGCCCTGTTCTGCATGGCTTGTAGCCTGCGGAGGGTGGTATGAGTCACCGAACCCCAGACCTCGCATCCATACAGGATCAGAGGCGGGACGATCGCACGGTATGTCCACAGTTTGAGGTGGATGTGCATTGTGGATCTGAAGATCGGATAGAGTTGCCTGAGTGCAGCGTGGCCGAGGCGTGCCTTTGCCCTGACGTGCGGAGTGAAAGTGAGGCCGCGGTCCAGTTGGATTCCCAGGTATTTGGCGGTTCGAACCCAGGGGATTCTTCTCCGCCTTAACCGCAGGTCACCTTCTGGGCGCCAGCTACGGGTCTTAGCCAGCATAAGAGCCGAGCTCTTCTGCGGGCTAATGGCCATCCTCCACTTCTCACTCCACCTGCCAATGGCGTGGAGCTGACGCTGTAGAGGGGGGAGACAGTAGCGGACGTTCTTGTTCTGCGCCAGTATGAGGGCGTCGTCAGCATACTGACACAAAACAGTGCGCGGTTCCGTGGGTAGGTCAGACATGTATGCGGCGAAGAGTAGCGGGGAAAGGACACTGCCTTCCGGGACTCCAGCCGCTATGGGTCTGACAGAGGATAGCTTCCCCTCCACCCGCACTATGAAGGTGCGGTCCTTGAGGAAGCTGCTGAATATTCACAGGTAGGGAGGGGGGAATTGTGCTTCTTTGAGTTTGAACAACAACCTCTGGTGCCACGTGGTGGCGAAGGCCTTCTCCACGTCCAAGAGCACAGCTATGGTTTTGAGGCCGTCCTGGAATCCCAGAGCAGCCTTCTCCGCCAAGCGCAGTAACTGCAAGGTGGTGGAGTGGCCCCGACGGAAACCGAATTGGTGTTCAGGGAGTAGGTGCTTTTCTCGAAGAGAGGAGTTAGGCGGGGGAGGAGCAATCGTTCAAAGATCTTTGAGACGATTGTGAGCAAGCTGATGGATCGGTAACTTTCCGGAAAAACTGGATTCTTGCGCGGTTTCAATATGCGTACCACCCTTGCCTCTTTCCAACAAGTTGGGAAGTGGCGCAGGGTGAGCCATGCGTTGTAAATCCGCGTCAAGTGGATCACAGCCTTCCGAGGAAGGTGCTGAACCATGGTGGCTGTGACACCATCGTGCCCAGGGGATTTGTTGGGTTTCAGGCTATTGAATTGGGCGGTCACCTGCTTAAGGGTGACGATGGGGAGGTGGATCTCCGCATGTGGAGGTGGTGTTGCCTCGTAGAGGTACTCCACCGTGTCCTCCACATGTTCGGTGAACTCGTCGTCTTGGGGGTCTTCCCTTGGTTCGAATTGACTCTCCAAGTAGTCTGCAAAACACGTGGCTTTCTCTTGGGGCTCGAACGCGATCCTTCCACGAGTGCCATGGAGTGGATGTCGATGCTCGGTCCGGTCCCTTCTGAGGGAACGGATGATCCGCCGGGGTTGTTTCTCAGTGAGATCAACCCTCTGCATTGTGTGCTCCAAGGCCGCTGAGCGGTGCGCACGTAGCAGACTTCTTGCCAGGGATTTGAACCGCCGGTAGACTGCTTCGATCCTGGGGTGGCGGAAACGCTGCCATAGCTTCCGGACGACTGCTTTAGCTTTAAGCAGCTGCCGGAGTTTAGGAGGTATGTTTCTGGGGTTGTGGTAATCCGATGGATTAGTGTTGAAGAAATGATTATTTCCATCAATATACTTGTTCCTGAGAATTACAAGCCTAATTGTTGATTTATAGTCACCAACTACGTAATATATGAAGTTATGTTCTGTTAATAAACTTCAAGTACATATAGTTTTACTTACATAAAGGAATTCAGCCATATATGTGTCCAACATACCTGAAAGAAAATAAAATAACATTAAAATTATAAAACATGTGTGTACTAAAACAATTACATTATAGTATACTACATATGATCATTGTTAAATCCAAGAATAATATTTCCAACATGCTTCACAATTTCGGGATATTCTATCAATGTGGTGCTTGCATCTTTAGTTTTAATATAAGAATCTCCCATTGACATGCGTTGATTTCTGTGTGCTGCATGTGACAACAAGCGTTGGATCTTTAAAATCTGTCGTCTGCGGTTCAGACCGATAGTTGGCTGAAGCTGAAATTAACCCTCGGCAGTTTAAAAAAGGGATGCCAAATGGGTAAAATGTTAATGAAATTTTCAGTAGGTTGTGCAAAATTAATTGTACATGCAAAATCACGCACGGCTGCTAGTAATCAGAAAACCGTTAACTAAGCGCTGTGAATGTCTGCTGCATAACACTTCGGTTGCCTCGGCTATAAAAAAAAATATGTATCTTCAATTTCTTGTAAATAGCCACTAATATAAAACTAATTTCTTGTAAATTTGAATAACCTACAAGCCACAAGAGATGCACAAAAACTACAAGATAAATGTACTAAACCTTACGCCACACAATTTACTTGAAATAAAACTCTTTGTATTGGTTTTACTCTTTCAATACTTCACATACATCTAGGAAGTGCTAGGTCATCACTCCTTTGTTCCCTAACTTCAACAAATAGCGATGCAGTAAGTATTTACCTATTACGTCAGCCACCTCCATCTCTATTACGTAATGAGAATTTCTGCAAAAGCATATCTCTACTGATATGATGTATACAGAAAACTTAGCTTTGTTATGGGTGGTTTGTGGAAGACCTCAAAATAAATTGCAGTGGCTAGAGAAAGGCATATAAATGTAAGAAATTAGATTTCTATATTGTACTTAAATGTATACTCCAAAAAATTGTCAAACATATTGATTTCTGAACAATAATTTTCCATTGAAGCTTCACTTCATCCCTCAGATTTTATTGGGAAATTTGAGGACTGTCAATTCCAGCTCCATCAGGAAATATTTAGAATTAGCTACTATGTTACATGCTCTATTACTTTGTTCATTTAAATAATATTTCTCTGGCAAGCTGAACAGCATTCATGACCGTAATGAAAAAATAAATCGAAGGTTGTTTTCTATGTGTTTCAGCACGCCACATTAATGCAATTGCTGTTAGTGTGTATTTATTTAAGTTTGAAGTGGCACTCAATGTTATTTGCATTGTTGCTATTTGAATTTTAACTCTTTCTGTTGTAATGCTGTTTAATCGGAAAAAACCTTGCCAGACTTTTGACACTGAAATTTAAACCAACCTCTCTCTCTTTCATAATATAATATATACATACTTTAAGAACTGCAATAATAGCCTGCATGATTTTTGCACTCAAATTATTAAATTAACAATCAAGCAAAGTTGTAGTTTTTATTATTTCTGAAAGAATAGTTTCGGCGTGCTGTTGAGAGATCAACCCTCTCCCCCCTCCCTCTCACCCCCTCTCCCTCTCCTCCCTCCCTCTCACCCCCTCTCCCTCTCCCCTACCCCTCTCCCCTTCTCTCTTCCTGTGTGTGTGTGTGTGTGTGTGTGTGTGTGTGTGTGTGTGTGTGTGTGTGTGTGTGTGTGTGTGGTGTGCGCGCGCGCACGTACTGTTTAGTATGAAATAGCTTTAAATGTACATCAGCGTATACCTAAAGACTGTTGTTTTCTACTGCCTCCTAAAATGCTAATCCTGTGCTTACTTCCCCTATATTATTCATACTCTATACACATTTATATGTTTTATATTGCAACTTATAAACTAATAATCTTATAATTTAAAATATTTTGTTCACATCTTTAGACACATACAGACACACACAGACACACACAGACACACACACACACACGCACACACGCACACACACAGACACAGACACGACGGTGGCAAGACCAATGGGAGAACACATCAAAAGGAAGAATCAGCAAAAAGTTCTTCCCTTCTGAGCAAGAACGACTAAAAATGAGGATCCCACTCAACGGACAGACTACTGCCATCCTAACTGGACATGGGAAGACAAGGGACTACTACAACAGATTAAAAATAACGGAAAGTGGAATGTGCAAATGTGAACTACAAAACCAAACAGTGGATCATTTAATATACAACTGTCCTCTTCTGAACAGTGAAAGACTAGAACTCAAACAAAACATTAGACTGAGGGGTGGACAGTGGCCGGCAACAAATAGTGATCTAATCAAGCACTACCAAAAACAATTTTTAAAATTCATAAACAAAATGGACTTTGAAAAAATGTAAAAGCATAACCAAAAAATTGTATCATATAATGAGAACTTGTAACATTTGTAAAAATTGTAATTACTACAACTCGTTGTAATAAGTTTAAGGAATGCATGTAGTGTTACGATGTAACGGAGCATGCAGTGTAATAAATAAATTAAAAATTAAAAAAGACACAGACACACATACACCATATAGCACTTACTTCAAACTTGAAGCAGAGCAGCCCTTTGTGAAGAGCAGGTTGAGAAAATATTATGAATATAGTAAATTAATACAAACGTGTATGCTAGAGCACTGTTCTTTGGTTCCTTGCCACGGAACGCGCCCGGGATCACTTCTGACCGTGGGAGCTTGCGGATTTTAGGTCCCGTGTATAGGGCCGGTGCCCACTCAGCGTTGTGAGGAAATTAGAAGAATCTGTAACGTGACTTGTTTCTAAGCAAATTCAAGCGCTTGTTTTGAACACATATAAATATGTGCTGACAAATAATGTTGGTAAGCCGTCATGCAATGAACCTGATGATAAATTCTGAGTATTCACAGAAATACAGTAAGAAATATTGTAACGAAAGGAATACGAAAGACGCCGATCAAGTGTGAAAACAAAAGAAAACGTTTCTCTAAAGTAGACCATTTCACATGCAATTTAATTTGCCGAGAAATTTATAGATTCCATGCAAAAGGGAGAGCGCCCACCTTAGACAAATTGGTTGCACTTTTGCAAGAAATTTGTGATAATCCTTATGGGCACTGCACTTTGCGCGGTCTCCTAAAGGAGCTGGGTTTCAAATGCCGCACTTTGAATAAGTTAAGGGTTATTATGGAATAAAATAATATTGTAGCTTGGCTATATGTGTGTGTGTGTGTGTGAGTGTGTGTGCGCGCGTGTGTGTGTCAAAACTAAGGAAGTGTTGCAGTAATGGACATAAGATAATTTATTTAGACGAAACCTCGTACGATACCCATTACGTATCGAGGAAGGTGGCAACCTTGCAGAAAGAACTGGGAGAAGGAGGGTCACTGTTGTAAAACGATTATAAGGGTTCGTCAAAGGCAGCGACCGACGTGCAAACGAGTTAACTAAACAGGCTCTATGCCAGGTACCAAACCCTGGTCTAGAAAGCCAAATTTCCGGCTGGGGGTACCACATCTCCTTCCCGTAAAAAATTGTTTTTTTTTTTTTTTTTTTTTTGTTTTGTTTTGTAATTTACGTCCTCAACCTTAAGTCATATCGGACAATGAATGAAATGGGTGAAATGATGCTCAAATGAGTCCGGAATCCATGGAGCTTAGAATTACCCAACATTCGTATTTCAGGATAAGGGAAACCCCCGGAAAATACCTTATCCAGGTAACTCACCCTGACTAAGATTCGAACTCGGGACTTCTTGAACGTGAGGCAGACATACTACCATCCACGCTACCGAGGCGAGTCCCGTATCAGTTGGATGATCGCCCTGCTTTGCCTTGCGTATATGGGCGTGAGGCCGGCAGTCGAGTTGGCAGGTTCAGGACCCACTTCGGGCTGTTATGTCATGTTAAACACTAAAATTTACAAGAGAGGTTCTTTCAGTTACATTGGTTAACCACCAGGAGGCACACTCTTTTACCGACCGCGTTATCCTGCCTACAGGCTCTACTTGTAATATACGGTAACATAGAAGAATATTTTTAATTATGTGTCAACTCTTGTAATAAAGTATAAATATGTAGTTCAGCTACAGCTAAGTTTCAACTGCCATCTATATCGGTAAGTTAAACAGCAGCTGTGTGTATAATAAGGGAATATTGAACGAAGATATAACTGTGTGTAAGAAAAGAGTTATAACAAAAGAAAATGATTGAAAAAAATGGCATCTGAAATCACGAAATGCAACTCGTTTAAGGCTTCATTTTATTCACTCACTTTCTGCTACGAGAACTTCTATAGCATTATAATCAACAAAACATTCGAAACTTTTATTTATTTAACACGATGTCTACATAATATTAAAACTGTTCAAATGCTTCCTTCTTTCCTTCATGTATGTTTCACTATTTAATTTTTGGCAAGAAGCGTAAATGTTCCACATATGCACGCACACCCCTGTGACCCGCCTCGGAAGCGTTGATGGTAGCTTGTCTGCCTCACGGTCAAGAGATCCCGAGTTCGAATCTCGGTCAGGGTGAGTTATCTGGATAAGGTTTTTCCGGGGTTTTCCCTTATCCTGAAAGACGAATGTCGGGTAACTACGCTCCATGGACCCCGGACGCATTGAGCATCATTTCACCCATTTTAGTTAATTGATGGAAAATAATCATTTCTCCACACTATCCGTATATAGGCTAAGATATTTGATGGATAGTCAACATGAAAAATTCAATGCCAAGACCGGGATTTGAACCACGGATCCCCTGGTTTCCGTCCAGTTCACTCTATACATCAAATATGTTAGCCTATATACGGCTAGTGTGGAGAAATGATTAATTTCCATCAATTAACTAAAATAATAAGAGTTAAATGATGAAGCCTGGGACTGAAGTACTTACGATAGTAAGTCGCCACAGACGGTGTATCTCGGATGCGAGAGCCCCTAGTGGTCTACCGGGGAAATATATGAGTCAACTGGAGAATTTAATGTCAGGACGGCACGTTGGCCATGGTAGCTCAAAGGGTTAGAGCGTCTGGACGGAAACCAGGAGATCCGGGGTTCAAATCCCGGCCATGGCATTGAATTTTTCATGTTGACTCTATCCATCATTTCACCCATTTCATTCATCGTCCGATATGACTAAATGTTGGAGGACGTAAATTACAACAATAACAAACCCCTGTGTATGTTGCACTACTTAACTCGCATATTGACCGAGCGGTATGTTTCAGGCGGTTTCGTCTGTGGTCCGCATTCGAGAATTCCCGGGTTCGATTCCCGTGGCCAACATACCTGACCCATAGGTTTTTTCGGGGATTTTCCGAGACGCCAGGCTAATGCTGGGTAGGTTAATTACATCCTACGAATTATCTGTCCTTCCATTTCATCTCTATTATCATTTCATATCATCTCCCATCTAGTGGTCTCTTTCAGCTTTTTTTTTTTTTTTTTTTTTTTGTTATTCACGTCCTCCAACATTTTAATCATATCGCACGATGAATGAAATGGGTGAAATGATACTCAATGCGTCCGGGGTCCATGGAGCGTGGTTACCCGACATTCGTCTTTCAGGATAAGGGAAAACCCCGGAAAAACCTTATCCAGATAACTCACCCTGACCAAGATTCGAACTCGGGACCTCTTGAACGTGAGGCAGACATGCTACCATCTACGCTACCGAGGCGGGCCACCCTTTCAGCTTAGAGTGTCAGTGAGAATCTCGCAGTGCATGGCAGGATGATATGCTTCTGGTAAACATTTCTTCCGCAAGTAGTACTGTTTCCAATCTCCGGACCGACCTAGTGGATCGTTTCAGGACCACATTGGGTGGATGCCTGTTGTACCGGCCTGCCGGGGAGTTTGCAACAGGTCAATTGTAATAACCCTGCCCTATGTACTGTCATGGCTCCTTGGGACGGCCGTCTCTGTCTCCTCTCACCTCATCCTTCGTTTCCGGGTGCCCCACTTGGGGACATAAGTACAATAAACCAAGTTAGGAAATCCATGCAGAAGCCCCTCCGTAGCATAGTCCAGCCGAGTCCAGTGTATGATAATAGCACCATATTATTACGAGGACTGTTCAATAAATAAAGATCATAATTTTTACGGTCATAATTTGTCGCACTAAAATTCAATCTTATTATATTCGCTTAGCTTAATGTGAAACAAACACACCATAGTACTTTCATCGTTGGTACTCCTGATTCCCGTTGTAAGACCCAGGCAAATTCAGACATGTTCAGTATCACCCACCGCTACAATGGAAGTAACATGCAGTTAAAGTTGATGTTAGTGGAAGATCCGGAGTTTCTTTCAAACGTAATCACTGCTGATGAAACTTGGCTACAACATTTTGATCCTGAGAGCAAACAGCAAAGCTCAGTGTGGAAATCTCCTTCATCACCAACCCCCCAAAAAAGCAAAGGTAGTTGCTTCTGCTGGGAAAGTTATGGTCTACTCATTCTTTGATATTCATGGAATGGTTTATCAGCATGTTGTACTTGCACACACATCAGTAACTGGACAATACTACAGGGACGTCCTGAAAACATTGCAAGTCCATATCAGGTGCAAAAGACCGCATTTCCGTGAAGCAGGCTGGATGCTGCACCACGATGATGCGCGGCCGCATATTGTCAATGTTGTTGCTGAATATCTTGCAAAAATCAACGTGAAGTGCATCTCTCACCCTCCCTATAGTCCGGATTTAGCCCCATGCACTTTTTTCTATTCCCCAACTTGAAGCCTTCGTGGGAGACATTATTCATCATCAGAAGCAGCGGTAAAGGCTGCGGAGGCGATTTTGAAGGATCTCTCAAAAAATGGTTTCCGGCATGTCTTTGAAGACTGGCAGAAACGCTGGGACAAGTGCCTCGCATTCAGGGGAGACTATTTTGAGAAGGAGCATCAAAATTATGAGGTTGAGTAAAGGTACGTTGTCAAAAAAAAATTGTTATCATTCTTTATTGCACAGCCCTCGTATAATAATTTTAATACATAACTCTCACTGCAGCTAATACATTCTAGATTTAAAATCAGTAAAATACTTAATTCCTTCTGAGTATAAGTTTATATTTTGTGACTTGGAAACATTAATGCTATTGCTGACATAATCTTCAAAGTATTCATGAAGAAAATAGTTAATGTAATGTTTAATACTTTATTCTCAAATGTTTCATTTTAAGTGACTTCATTGTACAAATACACATGTTTTTTCAGTATCTCATTATATTAGACAACTGTCTTCAATATACCCAATTAACTGTGTTCGCCACTTTAATTTTTAGAATATATTTTTAGGAAACCAAAATAATGAAAATAGTTCCCATAATTCATTGCAGTGGAAGAGGTTCATGTCGCCTTCAAACCATCCCCTACCATACACAAACATTACTTTTAAGGAACTTCAAAATACGAACTTCTTTCAAAATCGAATATTTGGGGTTGAATATACACAACACATTCTAGATATTTCCATCTCAGATAAACGGTGCAGAAAGTGATAAATAAGATATAATTTCTATCGTGGTGCAATCAAATGTATGATGATCATGATCATCATCAACATGATCATCATCATAAAAAGGACCACCAACATATTTAAAATTTACTTTACAGACATTCATTTACATATGTCCTTAATACATTACACCATTCGTGTTGCTAGTACGCAACATTGTACCGAGTGTGTCATTTTTATTCCCAGGTAACAATATCTGCCAAGTGCTTGGGAAGAATCCATTAATATTCCTCATCATTCATAAAATCAAACTATGACAGCTTAAGAATGATTAATAGTGAAAATTAAAAGCAAGGTAGATATATACGAGTACGTCTTTTGAAACACATGAGCATCACATTGAGGTTTAACATACTTTGTGTTACGTATCTTGTTTTTCATTTGGTTTATTATCATCATCAACTCTTCATGCTTAGGAGAACTCTCCTGTGCCGGCCTCAACGGCCCCGCCGTGACTGAGTTGTTAGACTGCTTGATTCTCACCAGGGCGACCCGGGTTCGATCCCAAGCAACCGCGAGAATGCGAGAGTTATCCATTCCTTGACAAATGGCTTTCCCATTTTTCTCTATTTATTTGCATCTTTTGTTTTAACAGCAATACATATAATTCCTTCGTGACTTCATTTCAAACATGATTTTGCCTCGTACATCCATCCCTTTACTACTCGGGGATATTTCATTTATGCTATTTGTATATGGCTCCAAACTTTATTTCTAGTATTCCGTCTCTCCGATCCGCACAGTGAAACCGGAATTCCATTATTAAAATTTTACATTTTTATCCTTTTTGGTGCTTATTTTCAAGATACGAGCTATTATTCCACGAGTATATTGATTTTTACTCACTTTATTACTTTTTTCTTCACTATTTGGTTTTACGGTTACATTACGACCCCGAAATTAAATTTTTCCATCTGTTCTAGCACTTAAGTATTTAACATTATCTTCAATTTTTCTTTTGTTTTCCTATAAACGCTATGATCTTTGACTTTTCTACCGATATATTTCAATCATAATCCTGGATCAATTTTTCTAACCTGCACATGCTTATTTGCAGTATATCCTCTCTTGCTTGTATTAAGAGCATGTCATCAACAAAGAGTAGCATATTTAATGCATTAATGTTGTTTATCTTTATTACTGATGGTATTTCGTGTATTAATATTCTAGTATTATCTTCCATATAAATGTTACATTACTGTAATTATTACTAATACTTTGTATTTTTCTGTTTACACATATCTGCATATCTATCAACTAGCAGAACAAACAAATGCAAACTTTTTCTCTTGCCTCTTTTCTACTTTCTCTCTTCCTCATGCTCTCCTACGTTCATCTTTCTTACTCTCTCCCATTCTACCCTCTTTCCTAATATTTTTTCTTTCGCTTTTGTAGCTTGCTATAACTCCTACCTGCAACTGGTGCTAAAAAACCAATAAAAAAGCTACTGATATATAAGCAGGGTTAGGGCTCTTAGGTGCGCACCTTTATTCTTAGCCTGGCTCGGTAGCGTGGTGGTAGCATGGCTACCTCACGTGCAAGAGGTCCTGAGTTCTAATCTCGGTCAGGCTGAGTTACCTGGATAAGGTTTTTCCAGGGCTTTCCCTTATCCTGAAAGATGAATGTTGGGTAAATAAGCTATATGGACCACGGGCTCATTTGAGCATCATTTCACCCATTCCATTCATCGTCCGATATGACAATGTTGGAGAACGTAAATTACACATAAAAAACCTTTATTCCTGGGCTAAATTTAAGCTCTTTGGAGAGATTGCGATTGGGATTTCATTACGGAGGGGATTGGTGCGTAGCCAACATGCTGGGCCAATTGTTCCCCGGGAGGAAACATGAGGCGAAGGAGATAGAGGGCGGCCGACCTAAGGAGCCACGACAGTACAGAGGGCAGGGTCCCTACAGATTACTTGGATAGAGAATTCCCCCGACAGACCAGGACAACGGTCACGCACAGCAATGAGTCCAGCAGCCGAGCCCTAATGATCCCAGGGCAGACGATCCGAGCCCCAAACGTCCCTGGCTGGCGGTCCCGAAATAGTCCCAGCAGAGGCGCGGAGACAACCGACCTACCGGAGGAGGAAGTAGTTTCCTACAGAGCATATCATCCTGCCATGCGCCGCCGAGACACCCGCCGACACTTCTACCCTGAAAGAAACTACCAGATGAGAGATAATGTGAAATGATAATTGAGATGAAATGGAGAGACAGAAAATTCGGGGGATGTAATTAACCTACCCAGCATTTGCCTAGCGATCCGGGAAACCCTCCGAAAAACCCATGAGTCAGGTAGGTCGGCCACGGGAATCCAACCCGGGCCTCCCGATTGCGGGACACAAACGCAACCGCCTGGGCCATCCCGCTCGGTCTTTGGAGATATACCACAGCGTGAATGTTTGTTTCTATTTGCCAAGAGAGACAGTTTTTCATACACCTTTTTCACTTAGATACATCGCTTTTTCCCCAACCATGCCCACAATCCCCTTTACTCTCTTTTTTCTTTGAAGTTTACTTCCAGCCTACTCTATATGAGTTTAATCAATGTAAAATATTTAACTTTTAATTAACATCTCCTCAACTTGCTGTGAAGATGTGAAGAGTAAGCCTACCTCTTTTACTAAACGTTGCGCTGGAGTTGAAAGCACACCTACAACAATACAAAATAATTGTGTACGACAAATCCGCTTTCTCTTGCTTTACCGCTATAAAAGCAGCCCTCAATAATGTAGGGCAGAAAGTTAAGCTCATGTTGTTCAAAATATATGAGCTGCAGAAAGTTAATGCCAGTAAAGTAATGCAATCAATTATGGACTTTTGTCAAAAACTGGCCTACTGGTATCGAGTTTGAAAAACTTCTTGTGATTACGAACCAGGCTCCATACATTGTTTCACCTGCTAACCAATTGAAGCATTTATTTCCTAAGTTGGAGCACACCCTTCACAGGGTTTGTGAATCCATAAGGAAGGAAAACAGTTCATCTCTGCCCTGACAAAGATTCTGCTGAAAGCTCCAAATCGTGTTGTGGTTTCCAAGGAAACCGCTAACCCGCACCTTCCAAATTTCCCGGTCATTACTCGCTGGGGATCTTGGATCGAGTGTGCTGCTATGTTGTGTGAAAATCTTGACAATATTAAAGAGTTGTGTTTTCTTTGTATCCAGGCGACGCAAGTGCAATTTCCAATAGATACATATTTACTTTAAACAATGTAGAGATGATTAATGTCTTGAAGTATAATAACTTCATGTCTCCTCCTTCTCCTCCTTCTCCTCCTTCTCCTCCTTCTCCTCCTTCTCCTCCTTCTCCTCCTTCTCCCTCCTCCTTTCCCTCCTCCTTTCCCTCCTCCTTTCCCTCCTCCCTCCTCCCTACTTCCTACTTCCTCCTTCCTCCTTCCTCCTTCCTCCTTCCTCCTTCCTCCTTCCTCCTTCCTCCTTCCTCTTCTTCTTGTGAGTGATAACTTTGATGTACTTTTTTTAATTCAATAAATTTGAATAAAGGAAAGAGAAATTGTTGAGTAAGTTGAAAAAACATCATTTTTTTTCCTTTCTTTACTTTTTTGAACAACCTTTCCCTTCCTTTTTTCATCTTAAATTTGCACCTAAAAATCCTAATCCTGTATATAGGAATTAAAATACACATAAATTTGTGACTCTGCTTATGTTTGCAGTATGAGATGAACCATTCTTTAGTGTATTCCTTTTTATTTATTTTACGTCAATTTAATCATGGTCATATATTTCCCTGTGACCGTTAGTTTTTATTCTAAAAGTTCCATTTTGTTATTTTAAATTTATTAAGAAAATAAGTCATTGGAAATTATTAAAAGAAACTTTAGTGGACAGTAAACGATATTAAGAAACAAATGAAGGTAAACTTGTGATTGAATAGGTAGAAACAAAGGAACAGGAATACTATTAATGTGTTTAACGACGATAATAGTAGTCTAAAATCATAACAAAAGAATGTTCTTTGAATGTTAAATTGTTTAAATATGATTTAAACAAAATATTATGTAAATTACCTAATATGGTTATGAAAAGTGGTTCACTGATAAAGGCGGAAACCATTGAAAAATTATTGAATTGCCATTGCAACGGCCACATCAACACTTCAGATTATCTAGACTTATCATTCTGTGTATGGACGTCGTCGAGTTAAGAAACAAAGTCTTATCACTGTGAGGGAACTCGATTTTAAGTAAATATTTTGAGGGAAACCGACGTTTAGAAGTTCTTTATTAATTTACGTTACAACGCGCTTTTGTTAACTTAATACTGAACTGAAAACTGGAATATTTAAAAAGAAGTTGAACGATTATTTCGTTTCATTTAGTAAATTAGTTACAATTCCCTTACCTTGCGTTTGGTCTCGGACGGGAATTGTAACTAATTTACTACATTTACCTTATCCAGGTAACTCACCCTGACCGAGATTCAAACTTGGGACCTCTTGAACTTGAGGCAGACACGCTACCATCTACGATACCGAGGTGGACGCCTTGATCAGTGAACCACTTTTTATAACCATATTAGGTAATTTACATAATATGTTGTTTAAATCATATGCAAACAATTTAACATTCAAACAAAATTCTTTTTTATGATTTTTGACTTCTGTTATCGTCGTTAAACACATTAAAAGTATTCCTGTTCCTTTGTTTCTACCTATTCAATCACAAGTTACCTTCATTTGTTTCTTAATATCGTTTACTGTCCACTAAAGTTTCTTTTAATAATTCCCAATGATTTATTTTCTTAATAAATTTAAAATTACAAAATTGAACTTTTAGAATAAATAATAACGGTCGCAGGGCGTACTGACCATAATTAAATTGTCGGAAAATAAATAAAAAGGAATGCAGTAAAGAATGGTCCATCTCCTACTGCAAACATAAGTAAAGTCACAAGTTTACGTACATTTTAATTCTTATATGCAGGATTGCTAAAGCGCACAAGTGCGTCCTGAGCATATTTCAAATATAAAAACATGTATTAATAGATAGTTAAGTTAGTTTGTAATTAAAGTAAATCATGCTGCGTGCGCATATTGAAGCTGACAGACGTATCCAGTTGTCTATCATGGCGGAACTGGCGAGTACTGTCAAAAATGGGCGCGGAAAGTCTTTTCGAAGTGGTGAAAAGATAACAATATTGAATGTATTTAACAAGTTCTGTGAACAATTTCCAGAAGTTGTTATTGATGAAGTGGTGAGGTTATCATCTGGGTTTACCGGTGTGTCGGTTTCCAGCATTTATAGTGCACGCAAACAAAAAGTTACATTCAGTGAAGTTTCAACTCCCGGCCAGAAGAGACCACGTGCCAGATGTCTATGATGGGTTTGTGAGGTCAGCAATCTGCCGAAAGCTTCATAAATTCTTTGTTAACAATGAACCTCCCACCTCAAACAAAGTGAAGCTAGTAGACGCAGCATTTCATGTAGTAGCACCTGATAACTGGCGTGCCTGTGTTCAACATGTGATTCGCGAGAAACAAAAGCTGTGGGACTTGGAGGGCATTATTGACACCGTCGTGGAAAAATGCGTGATACCTTTAGGGGATGATGGATCGATCGACAGGGAGACGTCGGACATGAAAGGTATCGAACCAGTTTCCAGCTCAGATTAGAGGATTGCAATTGACGTAAGTCGCAGTTAATTTTCATGCATATTAATAGCGTGCAGCGTGATACTTAGCTCGAAAAAAATGCCTTTAGTGTAGAAAATTTATATTAATATTATACTGAACGAAGCGGTTAAGCGGTTGACTTGAATAAATATGTCTTTTGTGTTGAAAATGCATATTAATATTGTATTAACGAAGCGGTAACAGTACTGTCATTTCGAACGCACGTTGACGGGGAGTGATACAACCAGTGTTTTGTTTACGGTACTTTATTCCCTCGTTATACATAATATAGCAATTAAATATATATCTCGATGCTCATGTTGTACTTCTCTCAACTGGGAAGACATTATTCATTTTTTAAATCTTGGCCATGCAGAGAGAATGTAATTTCAAAGACATCATAGAGCGACCACATTTAAAACAGTTGACTATCGCCTAAAGCCTACTGCAATCTCCTCTTCTCCTTGTAGATACAAGATAACTAATCCTTGTTTCACATAAGCTTGGCCCGTATCTCTTAAAGGTCACGTGACCTTATCACCTCTCATTGGCTGCTATTGTAGTATAGACTGTTTTGCGGTAAAAATTAGTTCGCAACTTAACACGGTGATATATCTTTATGTTGGAAGAGAATTGTCAAATTTATATTTTTGCAGCAGTTTGAATTAAATATATTACGCAACACAGTTGATTTATCTGAAATGCATGTTAATTCTTAAACGAAGTAAAGAGGAGGTTCCTTTGCTCAGAAGCCCGTCTTTCACATAGCATGATAGCACGTGCTTCAGCGGTAGTGATGACATATTTGTTTATATGACTTTTATCACTGACCTTGTTCTGAGCTGGATTAGTCATATATTGCCATTCGACGGTGTGCTGTGTCGAGTGCGAGAGCTAAATTATTTTATTGATCGTTTATTGCGCGTGTACTTATTATATGTATAATGGCAGAGTCTACCGCCAGTTTTTCGCTGAAGCTTCGCAAGGGAAAACCTTTACAAAGCGGCGATAAAATAATTGTGGTGTATGTGTTTAATGCACTCACAGAGAAGAATCCGTCTTTGTCAGTGAGAGAAGTCGAACAGCTGTGCTCTGAACTTAAAGGTGTATTAGACGCGTAGGAACATCGCGACATGAAATTGAGAGAACAGGAGAACTTACCACTCCAGGGGCGATATTACTGTGTAGGGAAGACGTTATTTAAGGCCAATCAGACTATACCGGGGATACAAATCGCAAAATATACTACCTTGACGAGACTTGGGAAAATGAAGGACACACAAGTATGGCGTGACACGACTTTTAGGACTGAAGGACAAGCATTTTTGCAAGGAATGTGTGGTGATTTAAAAAATCCCAGTGGAAAAGGCCAAAGGCCTTTCATTATAAACTTGTTTCAGTTTAATTGTTCATTCATTCAGTTTCAACTTGCTCGGTTTCATTATAAACTTGTATTTTTGCATGCCTTCATATTCTTATTTGTATGATTTTATCTATCTTCCTGGCAATTATTATGATGTTTACTGCAGGTTTAAATGTGAGGGAAAGGCACCGCCTATGGCGCGAAAGCATTAGGCAATTAGGGTGAGAGGGAAGGTAGCTGCACGCGGAGTGATGCATGTCAGCGAGGCAAGGTTATATGAAACAGATTATTGCAATCAGATGTTTATCTCGATTGTCATGAAGTAGAAGAATAAACATTTGCAAGAATAGTTTGGACAAGTGCAGATAAGTCATGTAATTTCAGCACATCAGTATTTTGTTTTTGAGTTACGTTTTTAGACCACACAGAAACACACGCACACTTGCGTATACATATATACGCTTATTACCTGTTCGAAGAAAGAATGCAGTGTTTGGAGAGGTCGCTGTTGTAGCATGGCTCGGTTTTGAGAGGTCACAGAAGGCGAGAATATAGTAGAGTACAGTCTGACCATCAAAATATCAGACAGCGTACGTAACACGATGCATAGTTTTCGCACTTGTGAAACCGATATCCCTTAACTTTAAGTATTCTCCAAAATGGACTCTTTACCTTGAAAAGTGATCTTTTCTTGTACACCATTCATCAGTTTACGTACTGTAGGGGTATCTCTTCTCTGTTTGTAAAGCTCAATAACAGTTCTGAGCATAACATACTTTTCAAATTCCTCGAGTTCGAATCTTTTTGGATGTTAGCGATGTGAACCAGGATTTTTCTCCCTTTCGCCTTGAATTGTGAAGCTCCCTCACCATATTATGCACAGTTTGTTCTCTTATCCCCACTGCCATTGATGTCGTTTCTATAGCATTATTTAACGGAATAATTATACCTTTACGTTTCTCTTCTTTACAGAACGGTAACACATTGAATATTCATTTTCTACTTTGTGAGCGCATGACTTCACGCTGCGCTGTTTACATTTGGCTTGATTCGAACCCGTCCACTGTGAGAGACAACTGCTGTAATACCGAACGGTACATGGTTTGCTGACGTAATAACACCTATCTGTGTGTTTTTATGCATGCTTCCACTGTCGATCGTCTGCATTCATTCTTCAGGCAGATTGTAAATACCTTTTTACTTTCTCGTCTATGTAATTAGAGGAGGTATATTTCACAAATATATTCAATATTTAGATTTCACCGTGTTTTAAGGTCACTGAATCAAAGAAAAGCAAAACATTTTCGGAATATGTGTGTTTCCGTGAACAACGTAACTTACATAATAAATATAACTTAAATATTACACTTAACATTTAACACAATGTCTTTAAATAATGCAAAGCGAAGATTATCAAGAAATTCCCACACCCATGCTTCCCTATATATGAAACATTAAAAAAAAAAATGTAGATCGTTTCAAAAGTTGCCTGGATTAAATTTCAATATACAAGGGGCGTCGAGAAAGTAAGTTCTGTTTCAATTTATCTCCGCTGCAGCGCTGCGATCGCAGTTCCACACATGCGGTGTAGACGCTCTGTATCAAGGAGAACAAACGTGCACCATTGTGAGATCGCTGTCAGCCACGTACGCTTTGTTGTGCTTGTTTACAATGTCGGTGTTGATTGAAAATCCCGCCGCTTGTGAAATCAGGTCTGTGATTCTTTTTCTGAATGCCAGCAAAGTGAAACCAATTGAAATTTACCGGCAAATTTGCGATATCAAAAGGTGTTGTGTTTCTTCACGACAACGGGTGACCGCACACTGCAAATGCGACGAAAAACATCCTACACGGATTTGGCTGGGACGTGTTTAACCAACCCTCGTACAGCCCTGACCTCGTTCATAGCGATTTTCATGTGTTTTTGCATCTCAAATCTTTCCTTGGCGGTCAACACTTCAACAATGACAAATAGCTGAAAAAAATGTTTCCAACTGGTTGAAGTCACAGGCGGGAAACTTCTATGAAGAAGGTATACAAAAAATTGTGCCTAGCTATGACAAATTCCTGCAAAATTTCGGCAGTTATGTGGAAAAGTAGTTTAAGAGTTGTAGAATTTTGTGCAATAAATAATTTTTCTGTATCTGTACACAATTTAATTTTATTACCAAACAGGACTTACTTTCTGGACATATCTCGTTTTAACACGTTGGCATGACAAAGGAATATATTTTCTGGGAATAGCCTTTGGAGTTTTCTTCGTTCTGCATGAAGTTTACATAAAATTTAAGATATAAACCATTTTTTTTTTTTTTTTTTTTGTAATTTACGTCCTCCAACGTTAAGTCATATCGGACGATAAATGAAACTGGTGAAATTTCATTGGTGGAGTTGGTGAAACTCGGTGAAGTAGTGCTCAAATTTATCCGGGGTCCATGAAGCTTAGAGTTACCCGACATTCGTCTTTAAGGATAAGGGAAAACCCCGGAAAAAACCTTATCCAGGTAACTCACCCTGACCGAGATTCGAACTCGGGACCTCTTGAACGTGAGGTAGACACGCTAACATCTACGCTACCGTGGCAAGCATACACAAAAGCTTTATTTGATTAAAGTACTTTTACGTCCAATAAATATATTTGTGTAGAATTAATTATCTCTGAGATATTCTGTGTCATTAGTTTGGATTTTGAAATGCTGATATTCTCTACAAGTGTGAGGTTAATCACGTCGTTCTATCTCTTGGCTTCCATTTAACGAAACAAGCAGTTCCTGCAAATGTTGATCTCGTTTAACATTAACTGTACAGAAGCATGCGAGTTGTAAAGATAATTTATACAAAACAGTGGAGAATACCATGTGAATGTAACATAATACTTTTTATAAAAATGTATTCCATAATGTCGCTAGCCGTTATCTACGATCTCGCGGTTTGTTTATACAAAGGAACTGATAGGCGGGCAGTGTGGAAACAAAGATAGACAGACGGATAGTGTTCTATTGAGGTAAAGAGGTTGCATAAGCAGTCAAACATAGCGCGACTTGCCGACAGATATAATTACATTCTAGAACAGTCAAATTTTATCTGGTGACATGTTAGAGAAACTTCCATAACAGTCTCGAATGAGGTTGACCGAGGTATTTAAGGAAGTGACGACTCGCCAAGAGGGAGTTAGAAAATGTGAGAGTAAACAGCTGTAAAGACATGTAACAAGAGCGTTGAGAAGCTGTTTGTTATTGTCATCGACCTTGGTGTTGTAGATCGTGATATGTGATGTAATTCTGATGCTACGCAGTGTGTTTCTACGCATATAAAGAACATTTAGAATTTCGGCAAATTGGACTTTTAATTCTACGAACCCACAGAGTCAATAATTTGAGTGAATCTTAGAATGCATTTCCAACGAAATCTGGACTTGCCTTGAGGGGATATAGCACGGAGGTCCAAAATTGGTGCATTGTACGAGGGCAGATCATAGATAAATGGGAATTTTAATATAACCCTGCTGTTGGTAATAATTTTGAGGAGGGACTTTGTCAGTATATTGGTGAGGGTATCTCGAGAGGAGGTATTGCGCGCGCACGTACCGCGGAGAACGGGGCTGCGTCAGTACGCCATGAGTAAGAGGTGCACACGTTTGTTGCGCAAAGCATCATCAGATTTCTTGCAAAAAAAAGGCATCAAACCATCGGATATTTTCAGACAGCTCCCCGCACAGTTCGGGAAAGAAACGCTTTCGAATACTGGAGTGCATGAGTGGGCTAAAATATTTGTGGCGGGAAGAGAAGCGGTAGAAAGTGAACCTCATAGGAGGAGACTGTGGACAAGCATTACGACAGACAACTTTGTAGCCATTGGTGGTATTATTGAAGAAGATCGGCGCATACAATTATCCAATTTTTTTACCTAGAAATGATTTATGGAAGTGTTCAAACAATCATCCGAGATGAACTCAATTATAGAAATGTGTCCACCAGGTAGGTTCCTCGTCCCTCAACAAGGAAATTTTTCAGAGACACCTGCATCGCTACGAGGGGAAGGGAGATTTTTTTGAATCGTACTGTGATTTGTGATGAAACGTGGGTGAATCATTACACCCCAGAGTCAAAGCAAGCAAGATGGATGGATGATTTTGTTGAAGGCGCTCAACAGCGTGGTCATCAATGCCCTTAAAAGATCTAATCATGCTAAAAAACAATATAAAACAAAACTTCAATACATCCATCCGTGTACGTCAAGGTCTAAAAGTACGTCAAAACTATAAGACAGATAAAACGGATAAAACTTACATGACTCAATTCTAAAATTTAGAGTTAAAAGTAACCTAAAAACTTTGGCCACCGCTTCGTGGTTATCCGCCAGCACCTCTGTCATGCTGGCCGGCAGGTGAAAAGACTGGCGAAGATAAACCTGGTTAGGACATTCTACTAAAACATGCCTGACCAAGAGGGCATCGCCGCAAAGCGGACAAACTGGGGCAGGGTCCCTTGTAATAAAATGGCTATGTGTAAAAAAGCAGTGGCCAATGCGCAACTGAGCCAACTGTACTTACTCACGACGGGACGAACGGCAGGAGGTTACCCCACAAACAGGATCATCCTTCACTGGCCGTAATTTATTCCAGCGCAGAGTGGACCATTCTGCGCGCCAGGACAGCACTGGTCCCCGGAATATGTGACGGAAGTCCTCCGAGGTAACGATCGCTAGGGTAACCTCGGGCTGAATAGTCGCAAGCGTCAAAGCAAGCAAGCATGTAGTGCCGGCGAGGAAACGAAGCAGGGCCGGACAAGTTAAGAGCACGGCGATCTTAAGGAAGGGTGTTTGCAACCGTTTTCTGGGACACCGTGAGCGTGCCCATCTTGGTAGCGCGGTGGTAGTATGTCTGTCTCACGTTCAAGAGGTCACGAGTTCGAATATCGGTCAGGGTGAGTTACCTGGATAAGGTTTTTTCAGGGGGTTTCCCTTATCCTGTAAGACGAATGTCAGGTGACTAAGCTACATAAACCCCGGACTCATCTGAGCATCATTTCATCCATTCCATTCATCGTCCGATATGACTTAACATTTGGAGGACGTAAATTACAACAACAACAAACGTTAACGTTTTGCAGGTCAGTTTTCTTCACAAATAAAGGACAGTTAATGCAGCCTATTACTGTCACGTTTTGGATGAAGCAAAAGCTGCATATCGCAACAAGCGACGCCATTCTTCATGATAATGCGAGGCCACATAATGTCATTTTAACGTGGGAAAGGGCCGTGCCGTGACTCAGTGGTTAGATCGCTTGGCTCTCACCAAGGAGGCACGGGTTCGATCCCAGGCGACCGCAAAGTGAGATTTGTGGTATACAACACGGCGCTGGGGTGGGTTTTCTCCGGGATCTCCGGTTTCCCCCGCCATCTCATTCCACCGGTGTTCCATCTTCATCTCATATATCATCAGTTTCATCGCCTGCGGTGCCGTATGTAGTAAAAGTGGGCGTTAAACACTAAACATTTCACATTTTAACTCGGGAAAAACTGGATAAAATACATTGGACACCTCTGGAACACACTCCTTACTGTCAAAATGTATCGCCCAGCGACTAACATTTGTTTGAACCACTCAAACATGACCTAGAGGGACAGCGCTTTGACGATGACGCAAGTGGAGAACAGTTCGTGCACAACTGGCTCTGCACGCGTCCTTCTTTCTATAGGGATGACATCCAAATCTTGCCAATACAATGAAGGCAGGACACTATGCAGAGAAGTAATTTGTATATGAACATTTTTCTTTATTGATAATCTAAATTTAAAAAGATAATTCCCGTTGTACTTGATCCCTAAAGTGAGACATCGCCGGGAGGAAGGGTGGTGGAGAAGAGAGAGAGAGCGCCGTCGCAAAGAGCCACGACAATGCAGAGGGCAGTGTCCCTACAACTGGCCAGATGAGAACTGCCGGGCAGGCCAGTACGCCGGTATACCACTCACCGTGGTTCTGAAATGGCCCACTAGGTCGGCCAGGAGACCGGAGACAGTCCTAACGGAGAAGGAAGTGTTTAATAGGGCATAGCATCCTGCCATGCATGGCTGAGACACCCACCGACACTTCTACCCTGAAAGAGACACTAGATCAGAGATGATGAAATGGAGGGACATGAAATTCGGGGAATGTAATGAAGCTACCCAACATTCGCCTGACTACCCGGGAGACCCCCGAAAAACTGATAGTTCAGGTAGGTTGGCCATGGGAATCGAACCCGGACCTCCTGATTTATCCCGCTCGGTCAACAATACCTCAGTACTTTTCTTTTTTTTCTTTTTCTTTTTAGTGGAATATAAGACTTCATTTAATTATTATAGATAAGTCACAGTGAAAGGAAAAGAGCACGTTCCTTAGCTTCATATTTTAACGTGTAGTTCTTGGATACAGGAATCAACTTTCATTACAATTCTAGCTGGAGATACATTTTATCACCATCATCGCTTTTTCAGTGTAGCATTATTAACACACACATCCCTAGGGGTGCTTTAGAAATTCAGTTTTTGGAATGTAAATAACGTGGGAGGATGTGAAATAAAAAGCCAGACACTACGTATATCAACAAATAAAACAAAGGACGGTCGGGAATCAAGAAATTGGCTTCTCATATTACCATGGAAACCGCTTTATAGCAGGAGAGAAACACCTCGCTGTGGATTTCATTTCGACGAGAGAGGTCACTTCAGAATCTCAACATCGTGGTTTACAATGAAGGGGGTGTTTTAGCTTATGCACACAGCATTATCCCCACTCGATTTTAATACTCCCAGCTCCTCGTTAAGAACAATCAATAGTTGAAGGATTAATTAGATTAATTTACATTCCTAGCAATGTGTTTCTTTGAAAGTATTGACTTAAACGAGCAACTGGTGCCCTTCAGGTTTTGTTCCAACCGACTTGCGCGTCAGCCGTTACGTGCCCCTCGATAGGGACCTCTCAACCAATCCGTTAAAATCAGTATTTCATTAAGAACATTACTTGTCAAATAAGCTACAGAATAGTAGAGATTATGTGTGTTTTACATATATTTTTGACGCAGAATCGCTGTGTGCTGGTGAAATACCCTCAGTTGCGCAGTCGACTTTCCCTTTTTATTTGTGTTATGTCATAAAATGTACTTTACAACTGTAGTATTGAACAAAGAAATTGTAGTGTAAAAAATAAAACTTTATAACAATATAAATGTGTACAAAGTATAACATTTCAGGTGGATTCCAACTATGTGTATGACATTCCAGTATTTAGTATATGATGCAGGAAGCAATACTAATATTTCCTGACTTCGTAGCTCAGTCGGTAGAGCACCTGCCTGCCGTGCTAGGGATCCCGGGTTCGATTCCCGGCGGTGGGGGTGGGGATTTTTCTCCGATTAAGATAATTGGCCATCTCCCCCAGAATCTGTAAATATGAATGAGTGTCCGAATGTGTGCGTGTTCTAATGATTAAAACCCAACGAATATGAGTTAACACCTTCTATATGTTCCAAAGGAGAACGGCCGCCGATATGACCATTGTAGTTGACGGCGGGGTGTAAATGGAACAAATAAAAAAATTCTAAACACTATTTTTTAGTATTTATTTATCATTCCTAAACATACTTCATTTTCATTACTGAAATAACTCCACCATAACCAACAACATGTTTGATTACATACCAACTGCACACTTTGCATTTTTAAAGCTTGCCTGCATAGAATTTTACCATTGCCATTTTGAAAATCTTATGATACCTTCTGTTTTGGTATAATTTTTAAGCAAACCTCAGGGGTAGATATAAAACGTTAGTATTTTTAAAGAAATGCCGAGAGAACTAAATATTTCAAAGGTATCCATTAATGAATATAAATTATACACGCCTCCCAAAATTAGATCACCAATCATTGGGAGCTGATAGGAAACATTATTTCGAACACTTTTTGTTAAGGTGAGCTTCTGCTGCGATGCTTGTTTAACAGCTAGAAGAGTTAATGTCTCAGCAAATTAACGCACGCCCAATGAGATTAAAAAAAAGAGTGCATCAGTGTGCCATATTCTGCCGTACTCTTGCAAAGACACCGGCCACTGTCCATGGATAGACGAGCAGAAGGTCGAGGACGGCCAAGTTCTGTACGGAACCCTGAGAACGAGGAAGGTGTGTTGTGGTGCATTGAGAACAATCCTGCAGGTAGTACTCGCACCATCGCTCAACAACTGCACGTAAGTCGTAGTACTGCGGGAATAATTCTGCAGGAGATGTTGTTGCGCCTTTTTCACCTTAAAAATGTCCACGCAATGTGGCCTGAAGACTGACCTCTGCCACATCAATTTTGTCAGCGTTATCTGGACCAAATTGAAAACGATGAGCTGTTTGCATTCCATGTAATGTTCACACATAAAGCAATTTTCACACGTGAGCACTATTTTAACTGTAGGAATTCACATGTTTAAGCCTTCGAAAATTCCCAAGCTACATTTCAGAGGTCACATCAACTACGATTGGGTGTTAATATGTGGGCCGGTATTGTGGGTAACTTCTTAATATGGCAATATGTTTATAATTTCTTATTATTTCTTCAACAAGTTATGCCTGATCTAATGGAAACAGTTTCCCCTTCATATCAAACAAGACAATGTTGGCTCTACATGGGGCATCAGTTCACTTTGCTGCTGAAGTACGTTATCTTACAGTGACATATGGCAATCACTGGATAGACAGAAGTGGAGCCACTGCTTGGACTGCATGCTCCCCTGACTTTACTCCACTTCACTTCTTTTTGGAGGGGCACATGAACACTGTACTGTATGAATCACCACCTGTTGATTCTGAAGAGTACCTTGTAGCACAAATAACCTACGCAGATGGTGAAATCCGAGAAATGGCCGTCTTTGCGAGAGTACGGCAGAATATGGTACGCCCATGCACTATCTATGTTAATCGCAATAAGCGTGCATTCCGACATTTCATCTGATATTAACTCCTCTAGCGCCTAAACGACCGAGCGCAGCAAAAAAACTTTCCGTAACAAAAAGTGTTAAAATAGTGTTATCTATCAACTCCTGAAGTTTGTCGGTCTAATTTTAGGATACTCTGCATATTAACAGCGTATGTGTTACACTCACATAGCATTCTATACTTACTCTTGATCAAAATATGTCTAAAATGCTTATTATTCTATCTGATTCATGTTAATCGCGAGAGGTATTTGTAGAATAATTTTATCATGTTTAATATAGGTAAAACTGAACAGGAAGATATAGTATACAAAAGAAGGTCGGAATATTTTAAGTGTCAGTCGCTATGCGATGGTTTGAAATTCTATTCTCTGTGTATGACGAGGGGGAAAAAACGTATCATATTTTACAAGGTAGGTCCAGTGAACCAGGACCGCAAGGTACAGAGAAAAATAGAAAAATATTGCCAGACGAAAACTGAAAAGAATATTAAAAAAAGAGGGAGTAATTCCTAAGTTCAATATCAGTGAAGCGTACAAAGACTATTGCAAATTGCAAAGGTTGATGTGGACACAAGTTATTAATTATTGATAAAATAATATAGGACATAATCAAAGATAAACATGTGCCGTTTATTTTCCCTCCGGGACCTTTTTTTACTTGACCTTCCGGTTCGAGGAGTTACTGTCACGCTGCTTTGGTTTTCCGCTGTTCCTCTTTGGGGGCGCTGCGGTGTCCGAGGCTCGTTGGGTGGCTCCCTCAAACCGGTAGGGGAGTAGTGTGCCTGGCTCGCGTCGCGTCTGTGTCTCTGGGTAAGTCCTCCATGTTCGGGTTTCCTTATACTCTCTTTGGGTTTTCATGCGTTGCCTTTTGGTGAGCCGTGTTGTTTTATGGGGCTCTTTCCTCTCAGTTCGGGACCAGAAGTTGATGGTTACTTTATGTGTCTGGGTTGATCAATACAAAATGTAGCTGGAAGTAAATACTATATGAAGATAGGACAGAAGTTTATTGTTATTGTATGTTTATGTACTGGTGAGCGCAAAGTGTAGCAATAAAACAAATTCAAACTAAGGATTGATAAAAGCTTTATGGTTTTAATTAATTTCATGACCCTGGTTTGGCCCGCACAAACAGTATAATATAGGGAATAGACATTAATAAAAACGTAGTTCATAGAAGCAAGCTTACAGTGATGAACTCACCCTTTAAGCAGCACCGATCTCACCCTAACGGCAGGTAGGAGACCCTTGTCCTTCAAAGGGATATTATGGGCTACCTGTGACTACTGAAAGATACAAACCAAAATTCAGCGCTTAAAAAGATCTACTTTTTTGTATTATAAAACTCCATCTTATAGAATTTACCATCTATGCAGAAGCCATTCAAAATGAAGAGGACTTTATAGGGTATTCCCAAAAAGAGCATTATATATATATATTTAATTTTTAATTAAATTATCTTAAACATATGGTGATTTGATCAAAGTCATTAGAGCCATTTTTCAGAAAACCATTCTTTTTTTGCATATAATGGCTAGTTCGGTTTAAGGAATATTAAAAAGAAAGTTTATTGCATTCTTGAAAGACGCTGAACTTAAAATGCCGAATTTCATATATAACCAACTTTTCAAGGTATGTGTTCAGACACCAAGTCGCGTGCGCGTGGGTGCATGTGCGCTCACAAATGCATACTATACGACCACGCGGTTCGATCCCAGGCGACCGCAAAGTGAGATTGGTGGTGTACAACACGGTGCAGGGGCGGATTTTCTGCAGGATCTCCGGTTTCCCCCCGCCATCTCATTCCACCGGTGCTCCATCTTCATCTCATGTATCATCAGTGTCATGTATCTGCGGTGCCGTATGTAGTAAAAGCGGGCGTTAAACACTACACATTTCACATTTCATACGACCACGCACAGTGAACACTTTCTTATTGGTTCTTCTTAATTGAGGTAGTCTCAAAACATGCTTTTCCGGTGTTATTTTGCGTAGGACATAATACCTTTTCTGCTTACCATTAGTAGGCGAGGTAGTCTCAAAACATGTTTTTCCGGTGTTATTTTGGGTGGGACATAACTTTTCTCCTTACCATTAGTAGGCGGTACAGAAGTTTATAAAATGATAGAAAACAAACAAAAAGTACTTTTGAGTACTGTGCTTTGAACCTATTAATTAAATTCCATTTTGATTCCTAAATAAGGCAATGAGGTGGCACTTTGCCTCTCGTGTACCACCAATATAATATTTATTCGTTTATAGCTTAGATGGTGTAGAACGGACGACCAACCCAGTCTAGAGAGAACCATGAACGACCTTTTGACCAAGCAGGCCGCTAGTGTCCACCGGGTAAAGTCAAGCATTCGCGCCATTGTTCGACATCATAAGCAACGGAACTCAAGAAGCCTCTTGAAAGATAGAAAAGAAATGGAACGAAAGGAGCACATAGAAAAGAAACCATGGTACATGAGGAGGCACTGTTGACTATGAAAAACTGAAGGTGAAAGTGGATGGTTAACGAGAATCGAACCAAGAACATCCCTTATGAAACCGTTACACGTTACAACTCCATTTTCTCTCTTAAGTTCACTCATGAAGACTCCAGCTTCAATTTATTGGGACACGGCAAGCAACAACTTTATAAATTCAATGAATCCTGGCTATTGAATCTGTCAATTGCACAACTTTAATTTAATAACGACAAAACGGTAACCTTACTATGGCCTCAGGAGCTGCAATCACATTCGTCGTATTGACATACCCAAAGCAAATAAAAGAATGTGAACTCTCTGCGGAAGCCACGTAGAGGAGAGATGTAATATTGAAATCCTTCGATAATATTATTGGAGGAGCTCAAGACTAATAACGCAGTGCTGCCAACTGCTAAACAGATCAAGCCATCTATAACATCCGAATTTGATGTTTAATTATGGTTTTTTTACTACAACTGTGATTTCGTTTATAATTATAAGGACAATAAATTTTGAATAGTCTATTTAAATCATCATTAAAACTCTAGTAGTTCCAATTATACTGCAAAAGGTACTTTCCCAAATAAAAACTTTGTAGTTTTCTTTTTAATTCTGGAGAGTATACCTAGATATATATTGGGAGTGGGCACAAAAGGGAGTGTGACACTTAATGCATTGCGAACTATATAGATCTATCGCAGTCGTGGAAGTCCCTAAATGTTCTAGGCTCGAAGTCATACGGCTGGTGCTGCTAAAGACGGCGATGAACGACAGTCGTCCAGCAAGCAGCCCTCTGTTGTCCACGGGAAAATGTCTGTCCATTTAACGCCAACTGCTGATATCACCACAACTACAAAGCCTAAGAGCACCGCAGAAAGATGAGAAGGAAGCCGGAACAAAAGGGAAAATAAATCGTGTTACCTACGATAAACCTAAGATCAAGGTGGCAAACCGATAGCAATCGAACCCGGAGCCTCCTGTGTGTAATGCGCCTCACGTTATCACGTACAGTACGGACGATGGTTCTGTGCCGGTGGAGACCGTGTGCGCAGTCGTTTAGAATTCAGTTGCTGAGTATACATTCTCGGACATGCGCAGTACACTGAATGGCCAGTATCGTGAAAAGGTGTGACTGAGTAACTTCCAGCGCTTCGGTGCCGTCACGTTAAGGTTTTAAAGTTTTAGAAATTGTGATTATTAGTCGCACTGGTTATTAGCGTTTTGTCTGTGTGTATGTGTATGTGCTTTTATATATTTTCTTATTTAGATTAAAAAGCCTCCAATTCAAAGCAAACTTGGTGGAAAAATACTTCACAGCCAAACCGCGAACCTATTAATAATGTCAGTCTATTCTGAAACGGGAAGCAGTTTCTGGCGGTATGCTAATAAAATGCAAGGGAGGGTAAGTGCAGCAACAAAAGTATCTGAGAGGAAATTTCGTAAAATAATGAAAGAAGGGGAGAAATATGAGGCACAAGTGACCTCCTTTGAAACATCTGGAAAGTACATCGTGTACCAAAAACAATCACTGTCATTGATAACTTTGATAGGTGTGTAATTCGCCAAGCAATTTATAATTTATATATTCAGGAGAAAACTGTACTCACTGTCAAAATTTGGGACTCCTGAAACATCAAAGTTGCATTAAGTTTAAAAGGGGAAGCACTAGTTTAGAGACTATCTTATGTGGCATAAGTTTCAAGTGGAAGAAAACAAGGAAAATAAGGTCTTGTTATAGGAAAGGGTATGTGAGAAATTGGCGCGTGTCATATTTTCGTGCCATAAAAAGGCTTATTGATGAAGGAAGGTCGGTTATCTATGAAGATGAAACATATCTTCATACGAGAATCGGCTAACTCACTTCCCTGCGATACAAGCCACAAAGGCATCACCCCATATTTTTATTTGTATGTAAATTAAAACATCTGTGAAAGCAAAGAAGTAAAACAGTAAAGAATATCTGTTGTTTCTCAGTGGCTAAGATGAGGAAATGCTCATATATTTTAAGGTATGCGTTTTAGTAAAGACGAGTCTGTGAAATATGGCCGTGCTGCATTGTCTTCCATCTAGCGCTAGGAGAAGATGTAAGTGACTTTTGGGCATAGACTCTCTCCAGTGCGCGAAGAAAGTAGGTCACCGGCACAGAACTATCATCGCCACTGTAGACATCTCGCTCTGTTATTAGAGAGTACAGAAATAAGTAAATGTTCAGAATCTAGGTTTTAATTATTACAAATATTTCTATTAGTGTCTAACGATTGCCCTTAAACCCAATAATACATGAGATGAAATAACCAGAGGCTGGCTCCGTAGCTTAGTCGGTAGGGCACCTGTCTGCCATGATAAGAGGTCCGGGGTTGGCTTCCCGGCAGTGCGGTTGGGGATTCTTCTCCGACTTAGATAATAATTCATCTTCCCTAGAGTCTGGAAGTATGAATGAGAGTGTGAATGTGCGCGTGATCTAATAATTAAAACCCAACTAATACGAGTTAACACCTTCGATATGTTCCAAAGGAGAACAGAGGCCGATATGACCATAGGAGTTAAATACGGGTTATAAATGGAACCAAAAATAACTAGACGGAATAAAACTATCAGTACTAATATTTCCAAAATATATTTATCTTCTCTACTCATTATGATGCATCTAAAATGCAAAATTTTATAATGTTAGTCTCACAGAGGGATATTCCCGTAAGAGCCAATTTTTCACATGTTACCATCTAAGGGTTAAAACAAGGAAAAATAATCTATTATAATAAGTATATTCAACACAGTAGGAATACATTATTTTATTAAGCGGGGACAGAAGTGCTGTTTTACTTATTTTCGTGAAAAAATGGAATTTAGGTTTTTTGTTGCAAAATATGCACCATAATTTAATTTACTTGTTTACAAAGTTTCATTCCCGTAGGACAAACGCATCACCTGTTTTCGACGCCATTTTTAAAACTCCTGCTAGTTAAATAGCCATCCATGCTTTAAATGGCACGCCCACATGTTTGAATGCGGAGAACTTACGAACGATTTGAGTTTAAAATACGCGTAGCCTATTTTAACAAGCTTTCATATGAATCCCTCATATGGCAGTGATTTTTCCGGATGTTTTAGTCGGTCCCTTGATATACTTCATGTGTAATGGCGCGAAATGTTTGTTTATATTTTCTTTTGTTGTTCCAGTGTTTTAGAAGTGATACTTGGCGTTTAAAGTTATTATCTTTAGGTTTTCTCCTCTTTGCATTATATTTATTATACTCAAGTGTCCATTTGTGCCTAAAATTACACCGTAAGTTGTGATAAAAGTTTATTTCAGTAAATCTACTTAGAAAAATTATGCGCTGTGAAATTGAAGAGGTTAAGGTAGCTATATTCATTTATATGGTACTGCATTAGTTAACTGTTTTAGAATGCCAAAGATAAAGGGTAGTAGAGCCGCTTTGTGTAGATTAATGAATAAGATCAAAACAGATACTTCAGTTGAAGTAAATCAGGAAGTAACTGAGACTCTAGCACTGTAAAAGAAAAACATAAGCCTTTCTAAATTGGAGGTGCAATGCAGTACCTATGAACCAGAGGAGAATGTAGGCGAGAGCAAATATATTATTTTAGATTTTAGCCACTTGAAAGAACTGATAAAATATTTAGCGTGCCCACATCGTTTTCACAAATTCTGAACCTGGTGAGGTTTTACACCTCTAGTTTTGCTTCTCAATTAGCGGTGGAATGTGAAAATGGACTACTATTTCAGTAAATACATCTAAAATCGAAGGCTCAAGAGGCTACTAGGAGGGAAGGTGTCAGTTACACTGCTGAAGCTTTCTAATGTACAGAAATTATATATTTTTCATGTAAACTGCGTGCAAAACTTTAAAGCCATTTTTCTCAAGTTCAGTGTTTTTGTTATTTTTCCATAATAAAAATCTATCTTATCCCACAATATTACAGCTAGAGCTCTGAAAATTGAACACACTACACTTCAGAAGCTGTGCAACAAATTAGTTTATGGGAATTTTGATATTGGTCATAGTTCAATTTTTAGAAAATAATTACTATGACCAAGTACTGATTTTTTTAGTTTTTCTCGCCTTGATACACAAAATATTTTTTAAAACAAATAACTATGCAGAACTTCAGAAATCCGATCCTTTAATTTGTTATCAAGGTATTAAGGAATTTAATTGTATCAAAATGAGATTTGTTGTGCAATATCCGTCAAAGAAGATTTTAGGTAATAAAACTGTATAAATTAATTCATATATCAAGAATGCAGTTACATATTTGAATGAAAACTGGTGCACACAATTCTTAAGTCACTAGAAATATTTATACAAAAATATTGAGGCTCTAGATTTAGTAGTTTAGAAAATCACTTTTAGCACTTCGGTCCTCCCTAAATAAACGATATGTGGATTATGGCACAAAAATTTCAAGAGAAGCTAATTGTGCGCGGCTTGTAAGAATGTTTATTAATATTAATAATAGCTACTTATAACCCAGATTAATAACAGTCAAATATTAAACTATGATAAATTCGTGAAACGTACGTCATGGGCAATATTCCCACACAGCAATATACTGCTATGAACATTGAAAATAATAAATTTTTACATTATTTTGGTATCCAGTGTTAGTAATAGGGTAGCTTTAATTCACCATACTGTTAGTAATTTAATTAAACATGAACAATATTGCATTTCCTTTTGCTGTTTATATGAACTTGCCCCGTTTTCTTCCCATAGAGTAAATCTTAAAGCAGTTGATATGTAGTTTTATTTCCTGTTTGATAGCATGAGACCTTATAACATCCAATGTTATCTCAACAAACCGTTCGTTTGCCATTGTTGAGGTAAGCACTCTTGTCGATCGTATGAAAGCACACGTGACAGATTAACAAAATAACAGGTTCCGTCAACAATGCACCCTCCCAATTTTCAATTATGAGAAACGCCTGTTAGTCGTCTGTACCGCAAAGCAAACATGCCGGAGAAATTGCCACTCCGAAACTAGTGCAGGCGTCGCGACGTGCGTATAGCCATGATTATTACCACAGCAAGGATTTTGGTGGTTCACATAAAAGTTAACACAGTCTCATTCCATGTTTACATAATGTTCTCTGAATCCAAATAGAATTTTCTGCATCTCTCTGTTTCTTTTTCCACGTTGTGGCTGCAAGGCGTCTATTGGAATGAGATTTTCTCCTCCTGCTTCTGTCAAGAGCAGGGAAATTCCGGTCTACTTCTGCTCATCTAACATTCTTTTTATCACTCCGGGTTCTGCAAGACTTTAAGAAGCTGGGAGAAAGAAAATTGGAGACAATCAGAAGTGAAACTGCAGCAAGTGCTCGGAGAATATGGGGGTGGGAACTGATGCTCCATTGTTAGAAATAAAGGATGAAAATTCAGGTTGCCAAAAAACAAAAAGTCACAAAAAATTAAGCAAAAAGAAAGCTTAGAAAATGAACACCAGCAGAGAATAAAAGTTAAACGCAAATGTACGGGGATATTACCACAACCCGTTTGAAAGTAATTGAAAGAGAAGCATTTATGTTAAAAGCTAACGAGGAAACAATAAGACAGAATACTGAAAACCTATATACTCAGTACCGGGATAAAAGAATTAAAATTGAACAAGGTGTACGACCAATGTATGCTCTTCGTTCTTCTACGGATGCAAAATAGCGTAGATCGGTATTTCAAATGTAAAATTCGTAGCTTAAAACCTATCCCAACACATAAGATCACTTTTTAATTAAACTAACCTAAGTAGGAAAGTTCCATCTGTATATCAATTTCTGAACGCCCAAGTTACGTTAGGTGTTCATAAAGAAATCCATTAATGAAATTTCAACATCATATAGATTCAAACCACATTTTTTCAACATTTTGCCTCAGACTGTTCCAGCAGCACAGTGCTGTTCCAGTTTAATAGTTTTTCTTATTTCCAGTAAAACGTATTTTACTTACAATTAAATAGAAGGTAGTCAAAACATTATTTTTACATGATGCGAATATGACTTAATCCCGCAATAATTTCAAACTAAGAATCGAAAGTGTTACACAGAATTGTTTCCATTACCTCGTATTTTATCAGAGAGTAATCTAAATTGATACATAATTTGTAGCAATTTCCTGAATCTCTGTCTAAACTAAAGGAAAATATATACTACATAAACCTGATAAGGTAATCACATAAGAGTCTTTCGTCATTATTTATGAATTTTTGTTGAACATCTGAACAAATTCGAATGGAAATTAACAGTTTGAAACATTTTGGATGCAGTAACATGCAAGGAAACTACAACTCCACAAAACGCGGTTGAACGTGTATGTCATGTTTACTATAGGGTTGAAACGCAAATGTATAAACTAGAGGTAAAACTTAGCACTGTATCATTCACTTAAATTACTTGATCTCCCTCACTTCCGAGCTTAACCTCCTTTTACATACATTATGAAAGATACACCTGACTCATAATAGTATATTACGATATGAGATTTGCAATGTGTTATAAGATAGACGCGATTTAGAAATGCACTTCACAGTCGTATCCTATACAGCATTTATTAAATGATAAAAGTAATAGATACAGGTGAGTCACTTGCCCCTGTATATATGCAACGTGCTAAGTGACATGTGACTTACGCCTTCCTCGAATGTCTCCTAATGGATGATTTGCAGAAGAGTTTATAGAGAAGGGATAGATAACTCAGTGGATAAGTGTTGTATTGACAGAAAGCAATCACTATGTATGTCGATTCCAAAAGCACCATACCCAGATACGCTGCTGTAGCAATTTTAGACGAGTTTGCAAATGTTATACATTAGCATACATTCACACACAGCTTTAAACATTCCCCTGAAGGAACGACCTATCACATACCTCGCTTGAAAATAACATTGGAAGAGAAAATGAATGATCTACACAGTGGGACCAATTGATTTTAAACCTTCAGCCAATATGTGTTTTTGTTGTACAGCTATGTCAAAAAATGCTAAGTATTAGGTAGACTGTTTTCGGTCCTATCACAAATTACGGCAGGTTTAAGCTCATGCAGTAATTATATGCAGTTTTAATTTGTGTTAAAAGTGCCGAAACGAGCTCAAAACACTTTATGGGGCTGTAAAAAGCGTTTAAAGTTTCGAGGTGGGGTCTGAGGTCTGCGGTGACTTATGCGTACAAGAACTTCTACTCGCAAGGTAGCGTTGGCTAAATCCTATTATACGGGTTACTTCACCCCTGTACCTCTTCAAGTTGGGTTCAAACCCTTCGTGCTCATCTCAAAAATGTCATTAACCTTTGTTTTACCTCTTTAGGCCTATATTTTGATATTATGACACAAATAGCATCTTTTTTATCACTATAGATGTTTACAAAATATAATAATCACCATGTTTTCCACTGCCAGACATAAATTTATAGTTTGTATTAGATATTTTATTATAGTCGGTATTTTGTTTGACCTTTTCAACCAAGTTTCATACACTTCACAAATGCAAAGTGGCTTTAGCTATGTGTGCCTGCGTCAATATCGACGTGAATGAACGCTCCATTATTTAGATATTCAGTATTTGAAACCTTTACACGAGTCAGGGTTTTTGTCATAACTATGTATGCAAACGACGGATATGTTGACATGCAGTTGATCTCTGGATGAAAGAGGTGTAATGTATTGTCAGCTAAACGTCTGTATGATGAACGATTTCCAGGATGAAGGGTACCTAATCTCAAATTATCGTAACTTAATTGTTGTGTCTTTGGCTCACAAGAGAACCAATAACAACAATAAATAAATTAGTAACTAAAATACAGACAATAACGACTTGGAGGAAGGGAAAAATTAGCAAAACAATGTGACGTCGTTTCGAATCTAACCTTTGCATCACCATATTCCCAGCAGCTAACATACTCGATAAGCTGCCACGTATTCTATGTCTCTCTTTGGGAAAGCATTCTTTCATGACCTCACTAGTATTATGTGCATGAAAAGCCATCGTTTATTTAAGCTTTTCCCAGCTTCTTTGTCCGCATTCAGAGCTGTAAGTATTAATGCTGAGTGTGTATAGTACCTAATAAAACGGCACAGCTGAAATAACGGCTTTTATGCTAAAAGAGCCATTGTTTGCACACTAGACTATAAAGTGAGAGTTGCATAGATAATAAATAGCGGCACCTGAATCATCTGACATAATAAACAATCTTACATTTACAATATCAATAGCGGTCTGATATGCACGTGTTATCGAGTCTGCCTCGCGTTCAAGGGGTCCCAAGCTTGAATTTCGGTCTGAGTGCGTTATCTGAATAAGGATATTTCCTAGGTCTGCGCTTATCTTAAAAGGTGAATGCCACGTTACTCTAAGATGTAATGAAATCATCGGTTCATTTTAGCATAATTTCACCCATTTCAATCATCATCCGATGTTGGAGTATGTATAATTATAAAAAAAGATTAAATCTCTGGGACACTTAAATACGATGAATGCCGTATATCATTTAGTTAATCATAAGATAGTGGATAAATTACCTACCTTGGAGAAATTTGAGTTTAGAAATGCATATTTGCAATCTTAATGATGCCCTAACTTCATCGTGAGCTTCAATATGTACCAGTAAAATGTTTAAAACTATTTTAATACTCCCCGTTCAATTTTGCAGATATTTCATTTTTATGTATTCAAATGAAGTTGAGTTTTTGTGTATTTTGAGTTTTTATGTATTCAAATGAAGTTCAGTTGTTTGAATGTAAAGACGTATTTCATTAAGACCGACGTTTCCAAAGGGAATTTCCAAGCATTACTGCTCATATGGTGCTTTTACTGCTCATACTGGTGCTTTTAGTTTTATTACATAATGATACATGTTTCTAGGTTAGCAGCTTTGAATTCGGTAACACAATCGTTTAGTCATGGTGAGTGCATTAATAGCGATAAAATGCACTATCTTGCAATAATATACTTTTAAACTTTCGGACCTGGCCATCTTAATCTTCATGAGTTTCTTTGCTATTACAGAATAATAGATGCCTTAAGTTAAAGAAAAATCGCCAATGTGTCTTTGTTAGGAGTAATTCAATTTATCAAATTTCTGGAGCTAGATCCGGAAATATTTTATGCTTGAGAAGTGTAGCAGTATGCAAGCTACAGAACGTAGAGCAGTAGTCCATTTCGTAGAAACAAATCACTCTTATTACAGTGCAGAGGTTCAGATGTTCATTACAGCATACAGTGCATGATGAATATGCCTAAATTTAATGCATAGGTTTTACTAATTTATTTTATTTCGTTCGCTCTGAAATTGTAATTGGACAGCAATATTGTTGCGTATAAGGTCTGAACAAGATTTGGGAAATATTTTAATTATTGGAGGTTCGCATTTCATTTCGTGGTAAGCTACAGCCTTTAGCAGGAATTAAACAAGTTGAGACAGGTTGGGTGACTCAGAGTAAGCAGTAGTATTGACCTGCCAGCTCATATGGGTTCTGTTAAATCGGCAGAAAAATTAAGAGTCATTCTTGGGTTGCACAAGATTGCATCATAGGTTCTAAACTCTCTGTGAGGAACCGCTGAGTCGTATAATAGCAGACATTTTGGAAGTCAGTTCTATTTAAACAATTACAGCCAGTAAGGAAGGGTTAGTCACATCGTGGTTAGTTAGTCAGTCATCAGTTGGTCAGTCAGTTAGTGGTTAGATCATTGGATGCTGCTACTTTAGTCTCATCAAATAACTTTTGAATACTTCTACAAAACTTAACTCATCAAAGTGAACCAGTCCCCTCTTGTTCAGACCTCTACGCTACTCTACATAAAAGGTAATATTTATTATGTATTAATTGATTCAATGTCTGTCTTGACTGCAGCCTTTATCTCTTCAAGATAAAGGAGAGCTTTGTTTGGTTTGACTTCCCCAATCGTTAAAATATATTTTTCAATGTTATGGAGAACCCATCACTTTAATTTAACCCTAATCATGTCCCTAACCTTTCACCTGTTTAGCTCTACCATCTTCTCCCTTATCCTTTCAGTAGATACACCCCCAGTTGTTGATTAGGTTTGTAAGTCCTTCACCCTCCTTACAATCCTGGTTTGCAACAATATGTAAAATATGATATGATATATCACATTAATTTTTCTGCCAGCTATCTTTAATTTACACATATGCAATACATGTATTTTTGTTTAACAGCATTGTTCTGTCATTTATACATTACCAGCATTACTAAATTATAGAAAGCCATTCAGGATGAAGTGGATTTAATATATCATGTACATAAAACTCAACATGTTTGTATATGGTTACATACATTTTATTATTCATGTAACTATTTTAATAATAGGGTATTTTGATCAAAATTTTCTAATCATATTTGAGAAAAAAGTTAAGGAAAAACTTTTCCAATAAAGAGCGTCAGAGAGGGAGAAGTTTGGTATTAAAATGAAACACTGAGTTTTGTATTTATATAGATCTTTACGCCTTCTTAATACCTGATATATACGTTTAGGTATAAGATACCTAAGTCATATTTCAATGTAGAATGAATAAATTCCTGTATTCCCTTAAGTGGAACATAGGGTCTTCTGAACCGCGCAATCTCGAGGCCCGTGTGCAACAGGTAGAGGTCAGTGGTTTCCCGATCAGAGCGATTCCGGGATGAGAGATCTGCTCAACGCCGGAAGTGACAGTACGAGAGAGATGAGGTGGTAGGCAAGATGATGGAGCAATCGTTGGAATGCTGACGGGAGAAACCGGAGGTCCCGGGGAAAAACCGCCCCAGCGCCATGTTGTCCATCACAAATCTCACTTTGTGGTTGCCTGGGATCGAGTCGCCAGCGGCCTTTTGAGCACTAAAACCAGTCATGGCGCGGCCACACTTCAATGTAGGCTATAGATTAAGGAGAAACTAAGAGTAAGCAATTGCCACTAAATGACATTTCAATTAATAAAATGTTACTTTTATATATATATATATATATGTGAACTAAATCTCATTTTGTACAGTGAATTCAGAATCACTTCCCTGAAGAAATAAAATGAATATTTGTAATTCCTTTACACTTCAGAGAAGAGGTAACTTTAGCCCATCCATCTTTTAGGAAATAGTTTTCGATACAACTAATGCTACTCACAATATGGCAGTTCTCTACATTCGAGCTAGGTTACATTTCTTTTCAGGTTTGTTTACTCTAATTTTCCTTTGAACATTGTTTTCTATCCATGATGTTTTGATACAAAAACCGGTTTTCTAAGAAACTATTAAAGATAGCTGCATTAAATGTTAGCAACCAATAACTACCGTTGGAGAATTACTTTGGTGGTAATAACTACTGTTCTTGGTTATGCTTAAAAAAATTAATATTTATAAATTTTAATCAAAAAGTTGTGTGCTTAAAAATGTTACTCTTTTAATAAACAAACTTCAGTGGACAAAAATAGAACGGTGAACTTAGAACACAACCACCTATATCATGTGCACATTTCGGTATGACATATTAAATAGTGTAACAGGAATTTGTGGCAGATAATGTTAATTCTGATTTGTTACTTGGATCCTCTTGTACAAGGCATCCACGCCAACATCAGCTCCAAAATTATGTTCATACGTTCACTTCTATGATTATTTTAAAGTATCAATCGAATTCTAAATAAGTCATGAGACATGTGTTTCAAGGCGTGGTTCGGAATAAATAGGTCAAATTATTTTGATGAATTCTTATTTTGTTATATCTTCACTAAACAAGACTGAAGAACATATCACTCTCCTCAAGATTATTGAATTCTCGTAACTAAACAAGATTGAAGAACATATCTCTCTACTAAAGATTATTATTGACTTCTCGTCTCTATCGTTACTTACTTCTTAATTTTGTGATTGGCCGATCCAATGGCACGTCACCACATCACGTCATACCACGTCACACCACTACTACTTCGGCCAATCACACAACTACATATATTTTATAAATTCATAATTCCTCCGAACCCAAAAATACTGTTACAATAGTTCTCACCAAGTGGAACATCAGGGTTTGATTTCCGGCACAGGTGTGTGGATTTTACCCTAATGAGAGAGCTCCTCCGCGATGCACTCTCCCTCTTTAGGTCCCTGATGGACGATTGATTGAGGAGTAGCTGCCCAAAGCAGATACGGACCGAGAGTGTCCAAGGCATCATCCAGGAATGCACCTCACTCAATGACGTTTATGATATGCAAAGGTGGAAAACACAGTGGCAGTGCGGTAGACCTTGGCCAAATAAGGTTCTTCCCCGCGGGGTTAGTTATTTATTTACCTTAAATCCCTTTGGAGACTTAAACTTCGTAAGTTTAAGAGATTTTAAATTATCAAGATATAGCTTTTATTCTGCCCTTGAGGCAAAGTAAGACATGTTTGTTCGGGAGATAGAAAACCTTGTATTATATTGTTTTATTTTTCTTCTGTAATTTACATACTCCAGCGTTAAGTCATATCGGACAATGAATGAACTGAGTGAAATGATGCTCAAATGGGTCCAGGACCCATAGAGCTAGACATTCGTCTTTCAGGGAACACCCTGGAAAAAACCTTATCCAGGTAACTCACCCTGACGGAAATTCGAACTCGGGACCTCTTGAACGTGAGGCAGACCAACTACCATCTACGCTACCGAAGCGGTTTTTTATTCGTTGTGAAGAATAAGGTTTATTTTGTTTTTAATAAAGTAAAAATGTCTGTATTCGAGGTCCTCTCGGGCTTCAAGCCAGGTGAGGGTGTGCTGAGGTACCAACATTTCTGTTTTATAGAGATAGAAGAGTAAGCGTTCCTAAGAATGCTTTTGTACCAGAGTGACTAGAGCTCATGCAAATGATACATACAATTTTTTCATTAAACTAAAGCAGTGTCTCACGTTCAAAAGGTCTCGAGTTCGAATACCGGTTAGGGCGATTACCTGGATAAGGTTTTCTCCAGGGTTTTCCTTTATCCTGATAGACGAATATCAGGTAACTAAGCTCCATGGACCGCGGACAAATTTGAGCATAATTTCACCCATTTCATTTATCGTCCGATATGACAACGTTGGACAAAAATACGGACTACGTTCAGTGCAGAAAGCAACCACTTTCTGGAATGTGCGCCAAACATAATATAAAAAACAGAAGAGTATGCAGGTATTTCAACCGCAGGGGAAGAAAACCACAGACAAAAACAAAAACGCCAAAGGAAACAACGTGGAACGAAAACATTTCAGAGAGCAAGGCAAGCATACAGTGTAATGAGATAACTAAGCAGGTAATTGACCTAGGTCAATATTACCATGAGTACCGCATTACGGACATGCACTTCACTGTTAATGATAATAACCACAGCAGGCGTAAAAACCACTAAATATGTACATATACATGGATTTATTATTACCGGAGTAAACACAAACAAGCTCGCTAATCAATAATTCATCACTTGCTCGTATGAACGTACAAATTATTTTCAATAATTTAAAAAGCATGTTGGTATGGTTACGGCTCTGAGAACTGCAGAAAGAGTTTTGTGCTTGTCTTTTGTTTCCGAATTTTAAAACGCTTTTAAAGAAGGTAACTCTTTCTCAACTCTTAGAGGAAGTGATGGCATATCGCAGTCATTTTGCTAATTTTCAGAATGCTGAATTATGTGATCCAAAATTACACAAAATATTAAGCTGATGTTCCAAACTTAATAGTTTCCTTGAAATGATTAAATTCACAAAATTTCAATTCCATATTAACAAGCGAATCGTAAATCTTTGATATTTTTTTTCACAAACGTGGAAAACTTAACGTTTAAACTCTGGACTAGTCTTTTCATTAAAAATATATAACCTACTTCTAAAATTTGGAAAAATGGTTTACAAATGTGCTTAAAACGACACTCAATTTTATTGGGAGGATTAAAAACACAGTATGCAATTTTAAAGGATTTATTTTAAATACTACATACAAAAGAGTCGAAAACAGAACTAGCTGCTATCTCTGAGTAGGGGTAGTGCGTCTGCCTCACATTTAAGAGGCTCTGAGTTCGAAACTTGATCATAGTAATTAACCCGGATGAGATTTTTTCGGGCTCTTCTATTATCCTGAAAAGATAAAATTTGGCGTAAGCTTAAGCTGTATTGACCTGGAGCTAATTGAATCATCACTTCATTTCATTTATTCATCATCCGACGTAATTTCCTGGGTTAAAGAAGATTCATCTCAATAACTTTGTAATTTCCTAGACATTAAAGTCAAAGTGAATTAAGCCGATAATTTGCTGAATATTGTTGCGGCAACGGGCATAAAAGTTTCGGCGCAAATAGATAACAGACGGATAGTGTTTCACGGAGATAAAGAGCTTGCATAAGCAGATAAACATTGCGCCGGAGATAAAAGACTTGTCGGCACAGATAAAGTGAGGTAAATGGAACATTCTAGTGATATCTTGATTGTCGTATAAAACATTCGATTTCTTGTTTATTCATGAATTATCTAGAATTATCAATGAGGTATTTAAGGGAGGGACGACTCGCCAAGAGTCAGTCGTAAGCAGTAAACAGCTGATCTGAAGAATGAATGAATGAATGTGTAGTGTTTAACGCCCGCTTTTACTGCATAGGGCACCGCAGGTGGTGACACTGATGATACATGAGATGAAGATGGAGCACCGATGGAAGGAGATGACGGGGGAAACCGGAGGTCCCGGAGAAAACCCGCCCCCGCGCCGTGTTGTACACGACAAATCTCACTTTGCGGTCGCCTGGGATCGAACACGGGCTGCCTTGGTGAAAGCCAAGTGGTCTAACCACTGAGCCACGGCGCGGCCCCAGCTGAGCTGATGTTGTAAGCAGATGTAATCAGAACGCTGTTTGTTATTGCCATCGAAGTTGGTAGAATGTGTTGGGTGTGTGACGTAATGTTGTTACGTGAGAATTGAACAGTTTATTTTTTCGGAAATAAAGAACATTTGGAATATCTGCAACTCGAACTTTTAATTCTATGAACCCACAAAGTCACAATATTAACAAAGTACATTAAGAACGTACATAGGTATCTTTATCAGAAGTTCGCCAGCCTCGGTGGCGTAGATGGTAGCGTGTCTGCCTCACGTTCAAGAGGTCCCGAGTTCGAATCTCGGTCAGGGTGAGCTACCTGTATAAGGTTTTTTCGGGGTTTTCCCTTATCCTGATAGACGAATGTCGGGTAACTAAGATCCATGGACTCCGGAGTCTTGAGCATCATTTCACCCATTTCATTCATCGTCCGACATGACTTAACGTTGGAGGACGTAAATTGCAAAAAATTATCAGAAGTTCAATTGTTTGAGCTTATATTGAGACACCAAACGGTTTCTGGCCTTCTTCCAGTGCCAATCTTTTGTGCCATATTTTCGTTCTCACCTCCCCAAATTCATTCTAGTGGAACTGTATTGCTTTTCCAAGGTCCATTAATGCAAAGGTCCAAATTTTCATGTCGAGATTTTACTGAAATTAACATTTTCAGAACCTATAAATGTTAATAAAATACGTGTTTTTGTGTACCAAGGGAAATCGCATTTTAAGCACGAAATTTCGAATATACACATTTCGTGTTTATGTGCATTAACATTCCTAAAGCAATGATAAGTTTTCGCAAAATTTTCCAAAACCAATAATACGTCTTATATACTAAATAAATGTGCATCCTTATAAAAACAGTTCTAGTCTGCCATATAGACTTTAAAAATGAACTATCTTGAGAAATGAAATGTGTAGTGTTTAACGCCCGCTTTTGCTACATACGGCACCGCAGGTGATGACATTGATGATACATGAGATGAAGATGGAGCAACGGTGGAAAGAGATGGCGGGGGAAACCGGAGATCCCGGAGAAAAGCCGCCCCAGCTCCATGTTGTCCACCACAAATCTCACTTTGCGGTCGCCTGGGATCGAACCCGGGCCGCCTTGGTGAGAGCCAAGCGGTCTAATCACTGAGCCACGGCGTGGCCTTAGAACTATCTTGAGTTTACTGTAAGTAACCTGTGGAACCATATTCTTTCAACTTTCATTTTTGAACATACATAACTGAAAATCTATAAGATATAAACAAATTTCTATAGAAAATCTAGTCTTATTTTTATTTCCTAGCATTAGTCGGTTTTAGATATTCTATGCTGTACGTTTACATTTACTCATGCGTGTATATAGTATTTAAAACTCGCGATCCATTTTTTTCCCTCATTTTTGCAACAGATAAATGCTACGACTGCTGAATTTATTTCTGAATGAAACAAGATTCTAACATAAGCATCTGTTTGCGGAGATTGCACCTACATAACTAAGTACTTATTGCACAGTATTACATCAAACATATATTTTAGACAAGTTTTTACATGTATGTATACAAAATATGTCGCAAATAATGCTACGTAAATTTAGCACAAATATGACGTATATGTGAATTTTTCCTCATCAGAGAAAATCATTTAAGAACGCGGAAAGCATTTTCGCATTTATTATTTGTTGAATTTCAGTATATAAACCGCCGTTAATACCAAATTGGGAGATCTAAACCTCCATTCCCCACGTCATGAGACACCATGGCCTTGCACCTTTCCGAATTTGATCACGGAGCTCCTGCCTTTAATTTCATCAGATTATACTCTTTTAAGCTTCTGAAACCAGTTGCCTGGAACTTTCTTATTTTCGTAGTATTTCTACAGTGACTAGCCTTTATGAGCTGCCTCTGATAAAGGAGCATAATATTTAGGAGAGCTTAAGAGTTATTAAAATATCGATTACTTAATTTTTAATTTTTCTAATTTTTAAATAACTTTTTTATAATGATAGTGAAAAAAGCTCTCAAAGTTCTAGAATAGCAAGTTTTCTCTTCTAATAATTTAAAAAAGTATTAAATGGAACATGGTTAAATGTATGTGAATATCGTATACAGCGTATTTAATAAAATTTATTTAAAATGCAATGATTTATTGTTTGTTCAATTTACTTCAAATTTTCAGTATAAGCTTTAAATAATGTATTAGATTATTACTATCATTATCATCATTATCATCGTCATCATTATCAATATGATCGTCATCATTATCATCGTTATTATCATTATTATCATCATTTACGTCATCATTATCATTATCATCGTCATCATCATCATGGTCCATCATCATAATTATTATTACTATTATTATTAATCATATTCGTGCGCACCTCGGTAGCGTAGATGGTAGCATGTCTGCCTCACGTTCAAGAGGTCCCAAGTTCGAATCTCGATCAGGGTGAGTTACCTAGATAAGGTTCTCCCCGGGGTTTTCAATTATCCTGATACATGAATGTCGGGTACCTCTAAGCTCCATGAACCCCGGACTCATTTGAGCATCATTTCACCCATTCATTCATCGTCCGATATGACTTAACGTTGGAGGACGTAAATTACAAAACAAAACAACAATCATCATATTCGCAAATTCTGTCCCAATATATAACGCGTATCAAAGTTCAAGGTAACACATGAAGCAAAATTGGCAACTGCAAGTATATAAGTTCACAAAAATTATATTTTCCAAAACAATAATATATTAAAACAAATCACAATGATAAAAACTACTCAACATAAGCATAATTCTTACAAAATACATCCCAATAAATTAATTAGCTAAAATGTTTTAGAATACAGGTAATAGTGAGAAAACATTGTGTAGTGATCACAGATATTCTCTGTTCACTATATATATAATGATATAATCCCAATTAATTCAAATTAATAAAGGAACCATTACATATCTAATGTTTGAATCGAATTTTATCACAGCCAGAATCAGGAAGCTCATAAACAAAAGAATTACACCTATGAACCAATCACTCCATATTATAAAACAAATATAGCCTCTCCTATATTAAGGTTATTGGTCTAATGGCTTTTGCCAGAATAACTATCCTGGGCTGTTCGTAGATTTCTGCTGTGAGTTCTGTAATGTTAAAAACGTAATCATGAGAATAATTTAGGGGCCCAAATGACCTTGTTGTCGACGGGCCCTTAAACACCACACACTCACTCACACTCAATGTCAATTTTAAACAATAAATTGTTTCAATGATACCTGTTTATTAAAGCAACTAATTTGTTTGCATATATTCTAGCTGGATTTATGTCACTCGTATACATTTATTTGCATTTTAACTTCACTTTATACAATCTCTCTTACTTGTAGTTACTTTTCTTATTCTTTAATGAAATGTGTATCGTCCAACGCCCGTTTCACTACATATGACATCGCAGGCGGTGACACTGATGATACATGAGATGAAGACGGAGCACCGGTGGAAAGAGATGGTGGGGGAACCGGAGACCGTATAAAACCATCTCCACCGCCGTGTTGTCCAACACAAACCTTACTTTGCAGTCGCCTGGGATCAAACCCGGGCCGCTCTGGTGAGAGCCTAGTAGTCTAGCTATGCAGCCACGGCGCTGCCTATTATTTACTATTTTGTTGTGCTTTATGACTAGGTAGTACCTCAGTGAGGAAGCACAAGGTCTGAATTGTATTGTACATCATTTTACACATCTTTCGTGAAGTATTTCAATTCCTACAGAACCTACTTTTCCTATCCACTTCATATTAACATATGAATCGTTTTTAATTAATTAGATCAACTAAAAAATTCAATGCCACGGCCGGGATTTGAACCACGGATCTGCTGGTTTCCGTAGTCGCTCTAACCCCTTGAGCTGCCATGGCCAACATGCCGATGAGACATTAAACTCTCCATTTAGAGTTCTCATATTCGAACTACACATTTGTGGCGACTTACTATTAAGTACTTAAATACATTAAGTAAAATAAGTTAAATATAAGTACTTAAATACCAGGATTTTTATCATTGTACACTTAATGCTAAATTTATATTGAGGAATTATTGCTTAAAGTAATAGTTTAATTACACATTCCGTAGTAGGAGCAAAGGGAATCGTCCAAAAGGGAAGCAGTACATGTGGCCTTGAACTTCCATAGCCCTTCTGTCTTACCGTAAGAACTATCTGAATAGCGACAGCACTTTAAGAATGACCAAGTACTGTAAATTTCAAATCAACTTAGGAAACGACTAATGCTATAAAAAGGTTATTTATTTGAAATTAACTGTGTACTTTAAACAGATCTATAGTTTTGTGTGTTCAGTTTTTGTGTGTTTATTACATCACATTCCATTTCAAAGAAATGTGTGAGGACTTCACAGACCTTTTATGCAAAATTCAAGATAAACATTTTATTTTTATGTGTACTTTCTAATTAAAATCATTAGAGCCTTTTTAATAAAATTAATATTCCAAAAGCTAACATAAAAAGTATATTTGGTGTAGGCCGAACACTTTATTTTGGTGATTTGCTGTTCTCACACAAATGCGCGCGTGAGTCTTTTTTAAAATGATATTTCATACGGGGAGCCTCGAAACGTGTATTTCACGTGAAATTTTACATCCAATTTGTGGCTGGAGTGCAATTCTTATATATGTCAGTAGTAGGGAAATTATTAATGGTCTCTAAACAATAGGCGTTAAGCAAAAATAGGTGCTTCCGGAAAGATGATTGGCAAAAGCTCCAACTTTTATGTTCGTTCTGAGCCGATTTTAGTGAACTGTTTTTGTATTAAAATTTTGTAAGCTTGTTATATTACCAACATCCACACCAGACTAAGTATTTTCAGTACGATTTCCCAAATGGCGGGACAGTAATCAGTTTATAAACTGGCAGCTCGGTTTTGCTTGCTTTCATTTTAGTGCAACAACGCGCAGAAACTGAGTAGGAGTATAGCGATGAAACTAAACACCAGAGGGTGTTAGTTTTACGTTGCCACTCCCTCCATCCTTCATCACATTCTTTTTCTAGCTTACAGCGTAGTAAACAAAACTGCTAGTGTTGATAAACTCGCCCGCAGCGGCGATGCATAAAACGCAAACCAACAAAAAAAAGCCTCCTGAACACTTTTGGGTTAGGCAACTTCTCTGGCAGGAAAGTTTGGCGGTGCATCAGCAAGCGCCAGGCGTTTCCGTTAAATTAAAATTAAACGTTTGTTGGCTGTGCCAAAAGTCAGGCGGTTCTTTTTTGTCGCCTTGTCTGAAGAGGAAATATGAAACTAACTTTTCGACACCGCTTTCTTCCCAAACGATAAATAGTTGGGAGTTTAAAGCGCCATGAATATGCATCTTCCTTAATTTTTAACTCAAGGGGGCGTTTCTCATACACAACAGGTAAAAGGTCTTTCATTCATGCCGAGAAAACAAAACGAGCAAGATCTACAAAAGTACCTGGCTGTTTTAAGGAATACTGTGGTTAATTTTCCATCTCAAAAACTAAGGCATTCAAGATCAGTGTGAATTGCTCAAGCGTTATCACCTGAGGCTCACATTTGAACGATCCCAGGTTTGATACCGTGGAAGTATTCAACCTGAACAGTGGTGAATGCTGGAGTGGATTCACTGATATACATGATTTTGGGGTTTCCTGAAAATTATGTCTACTCCACTAAGTCTGATGTGCTGATTCTAAAACTGTAATCAGGTTTTTTCTACCACGTACCATTTTTTACAACTAACAGTTATACATGAAATGTTGTGATGTTCTGCGCATAAACGTTGTATGGAACTAGACATACTAATAATTTCTTTGTTCGAATTAATGTTTTACCACAATGGCACAAATATAACAGACAACAGTACTAAAATTAGTCTGAAATATGTAATGTTGTATTATGTATGGAAAGATATAGTCAGACTGAAAAATTCAATGCCATAGCCGGGATTTGAGCCACGGATCTTCTGGTTGCCGTCCAGCCACTCTAACCCTTAAGCTACTATAGCCAACGTGCCGACATGACATTAAAATTCTTAAACTAACTCATGTTTTTCCCGCTAAACCACTTAGGAGTTCTCATAAACACAAGAAACAACTACCTCAATGGCGGCTTACAACATGTAAGTAGTTTAAGGCCCAGGCTTTATAATTAATTAATCAAATTAGTTAATTAATTGACCTAATAGTGGTTAACTATAAATCCTGGGCCTTAAAGTACTTACATGTAGTAAGTCGCCATAAAGGTAGTTGTCTCATGTGTTGATGAGAACTCCTAAGTGGTTTAGCGAGAAAAACACGAGTCAGTTGGAGAATTTAATGTCATGTCGACACGTTGGCCATAGTATCTCAAGGGTTAGAGGGGCTGGACGACAACCAGAAGATCCGTTGTTCAAATCCCGGCTATGGCATTGAATTTTTCAGTCTATCTTTCCATACATTAGCCTACACCCGCCAGTTGTATTATGGACATAAATATGCATCAGTTCCAATAGCTCATTCAGTTCACTTCAAGGAAACACATCATAACCTAAAATTACTTCTAGAGAAAGTCAAATATGCACAGATTAAATGGCAGTTATGTGGGGATTTAAAAGTTACTGGCATGCAAATAGATGGTCAATAAGTCTATGCTAAAATGCCATTTTTGTGAGTGGTATAGTAGAGTTTGATCTAACACTGGAGAAGAAAACATTGGAAGCATAGAGACAGTCTCGTCCAGAAATGAATATTCACGAGTGCCTTTTGGGCCCAAAACACCTTCTCTTATCATATTTACACATAAAATTAGGCTTAATAAAACAATTTATAAGGATTTAAATAAGAATGAGAACTGCTACAAATAAACCTACAGGAATTTTCCTGTAAATATCTGAATATAAATTTAAAAGGAAATATTACGTAGTTGGGTCACAAATTAGGGAGTTGTTTACCTTTGAAGAAACGATGAAAGATACTCAAAAACGGGCATATATTGTTTATAAGAGCGTCATGGTAAACTTTCTGAGAAATTACAAGGATCCAAATTACAAAAATATTATAGAAGATATGCTTAAGAATTTTCAAAATGTGGGTTGCAATATAAGTGTGAGGTTACTTTTCCTGCACTCTCATTTGCACTTTTTTTTCAGAAAATCTCGGCTATGTCAGCAAGATGAGCTATTTCACCGCGACGTAGAGGAAGTGGAAAGATGTGCATTTCAAGGCAAAGTGTAAAAATGAATGTAATGTTTAAATGTATGTGATTATTTAGAAAAGATGTGAAATACCAGTTTATTATGAAGAGTGTTGCGTTGAAGTTTAGATGTATTAACATTTATTTAATAATATAACATAAATAAGATAGAGCTGTGTATAAAAATTTACATTTTACTAATTCTTATATTGCTAATATTGGTAAGGGATGGAGCAAAACTAAGTTCATATTCTGTTTCAGTGTACTCATATTAGGGATAATGACATATTAAAATAAAGACCCCAGACAAAAAGTCAAATTTTGCATATAAATTATTTATTTCTAAATACTTTCCTATTCCTCACTTCCACTCATTTCGTTACCCTTATCTTGGAAGGCGGCAGGGTTAGACCTGATACGTAGTCCCCACGAGAGATTAGAATTCATTGTGATCTCTAATTACTTAAGATAATTAAGTATATTATCAGACAATTTTAATGAAATAATTTAATAATGCCATTCGCTTCAAAGTATTTCGCAACAGATGCCAGAAAACAACTCATAAATTATGATATGTAATACAATTCATTTCTATTCGACATGAGGAATGCGTTGTTAGAAAATAAGATGAGGTCACAGTTAATAAAGGTAAATCATTTATCATCACTAAAAATAATAGTGTAGTCAAAACACAGTACTAATAGAAAGTCAATATTTACATTAGCAACAGTAGAGCATCAAAGCTTATGATAAATCACAGAACAAAGCCTAGGTACGAATGCTGTGCCAACTGTTCTTTGAAAAGAAAACCGTTTCTTCTCTAAAGAGCAAACTTATGTTCGAGTACATCTATTAACATATGATATTGAATTTTTAAATTTAGGGACCCCACTGAGATCCTACGTGTATCTTCACCTCATCTTCTACCACGGGGAGTATTGTAGTGGCTCTGAAGATAACTTTGGCCGCAGGGTACAACTCCTCCATCTCTAATCCAAATCCTAACTCGTTTACCAAGGAACGTTTTGGGGAATAAACATTTCCTATGGAGCTTTCTTTAAAAATTGTTTTCAATAGAGTTACCTGCAACTGCTACCCCTTAATTTATGCAAAACCATTAAATTGAGGAATGAATTTCTAGACAGTAAACAAAATGTGCACTCTGTATTACATTCTCTGAAAGAGAGTGTAAGAGTGGGATGAAATAATACAAAAAGCATCTGTAGTACGTTATAGCTCAAAATAATAAGGCACGTTGTACACGTGAGTAAACTATATATTAATACTCATGGAGGACAGATAAAATTGATACCGTAGTTCATAAACAACGTATCACTTGCCGAGAGTAACATGTTTCAGTTTTCCCAGGTAAATTTACAGATGTGACACATGGACAATTAGTCTTCACAAAGTATTAATTACATGTCATAAAACTTAGTATATATGTAATTTGAGTGCTAAAAAAAGCGTACTTCCTAACTCCAGACATAAATCCGTTAAAGGTTTTCTATTAAAACAAAACCTAATAATTTTGCGATGACATGAAGCATAGATTGCGGCCCTGAAGATGTCCACTCCTGTTCTGAACAAAACGTTTGAAACAACTATCCCCAACAGAGCACAGCTTATCACGGAAATGACCTCCAGTTTGATACCGAAATTAAGGGATGCAATGCATAAAGAATAGTGATGGATTTCAAAGGACTGTTGGATCCTTGTTACAACACGTGCAGGGGCAGTCGTTTGAGTTGTGTAACAAAAGACACGGGAGAAAGAGGTTTTCTTAGCAAGAATCTTAAATGAATGACACTTGACTGTTTAAAAAGGTATTCTTTGGACCCTTAATAATGGCATGACCGAGACTAATAACACAATGGACAAAATAGTCACAAAGGATTTTGGTTGAATAAAGAGCTTCGAGAAAGTGAAAGTTACACGCCCACGCACAGCTGTGTACAGTGTGAGGACAGACAGTCCGCGGCGTGAAGGTGATTAAGACAGTCCTCTTCTTCTGTCTTGGCCGAAGGCAGATCAGAACCAGTGGGATGATCTGTCGGTTGATCCGTAACGAATTAAGTATTATCGAGAAATAAGCATTCCACCTAAAGTGACTCTAAACAGTGACTTAGTCATACATATCCACGCCTACCCTGGGAGAAACCTCATTGCTCAACCCTGAGCTATGCATATTATTCGTTACAAACTGTAGCGTCAACGTGGAACTGTGCGCCATCCATTATATTACTTCAAGTTAAATTAATTCCGCCATGAAAGGCTACGTTTTCTCGCGACATGAGAGATGTTCAAAATATTCTCATCCCGTCACAGTACACTCCTAACAACGACGGAGAACGTATCGCGTGTATTGTTGTGTTTAATGTAATATCATTATAAGCATATTCAGTCTTGAGTGTCAGTTTCTCCAATAACTTTAAACTTTCCCTGATATAGAACTCTGGAGATGTTAAATCAGAAGATACAAATGGAAACTTCTTACTACTTTGTCTTCGTTCTATCCATCTCTCATGGAAAATACAATCGAGAAAATGTCTCACATTGAACATGACTGTAAGATGAAGCCTTGTCTTTGAGGATATTGAGACTGTAACCGGACCCCGGCTAGTCGGTAGATTCAGCACCTCGTTGCTATGCCGTTTGCAGAATAATTCTATTTGATGATAATATACCTGCGTTTTGATGATGACTGTTCTCCCTGTAGATATATTTGACCACGGCTAGTCGGTAAAAGCATTAAACTCACTTCAGGTTGTAGTCACGAATGAAGAAGTTTTGGGAAATGGTCAGGAGTTTTAAATAATTATGCTGGTAATATTTCAAAATCTTGTCTTATGAACTCCTTGTGTTAGATGCATCAAAATACACAGATTTCACACATACAATAATATTTTACAACATAATCACGAGGATAAATCACTGATACACATCTGTGTGTAATGGTAGATATTTGCTAAACTTCACTCTAATTCGGGCCCCGCGGCAGGCACCATACGTAACGTGGTTTCTACTCGTTGTAAGCACAATTCCTTCCTTTCTCATCTCGTGTCAATTTGTGCGGCTATCAGTTTCTTCAGGTCACCAATTGTATCGTCTTCATTTTAAAGCGGGCTTTCTTTCGTCGTCACAAATATGTGCACTCATCACTATCACGATTTCGGAATATCTCCTTACTGAAGATTCTTCATTTTCCGTTACAAAACTTTTATATTCACCGCGACATTTTTTTATCCCCACGAAACAAGATTACAGATCATATATCTCTCAAGATTATTGATTTTCTTTTCCTATCCAAAACTTTTCGTCTTTTCACATCAAGCAAGATTATTGATTTTCTTTTCTCCTAGCAACCGTTCATCATTTGTTATATTGTAATTACATGGCCCACTAATAGATCAGAAAATAAAACTCTTCAAACAAAAAACTACCTTTACAAGACGTGGAAATGTGCTTTTCAACAATTGCAGGTAAGTATGACTCATGACAGTCTCTCTGAAAAACAGAACGTACCATATGTTACAATTGGAAGATTTACGGCCCTTTTTTAATTGTATTTATTTGGTTTTTCCTCAGCCCATTATACGCAATAGTGTCAGTTTGACTGTCACATTTAAGTTAAAATACGGGTTTATTTAATATAGCACATTTTCATGGACCACTCCCAAAATTACAGTTGCCTATGTGGGTGGTTCTAATTTGGTGTGCTCCTGGAAGTAAGTAAGGCTTTCATTTTTTCAGCTTGCAAAATTTAATAAATACTGAATTTGTCATTTCCAATCTCGTGAAGATATGCTTTAAGGTCTTCTTCGGAGATCATGCAAAATCCTACATGACTGCATCAAAACTTCCGTTACTTGTGAAATATCTTCCTTTTGCACTGCCCTTTGATACCGAAATTATGGTTTGCCAGAAGCAAAGAATCATGATATATGTCAAAGGAATGTTGGTTCTTTGTTACGACAAGGGGCAAGGCCAGCTGAGTTGGGGAAAGTGTATAACAAAGCCATGTAAGAAGCAGTGTCCTTAGAAGCTTTCTAAAGGAATTGTCACTTGACGTGTATGAATAGGGAATTCTTTGAATCATTTACAATGGCGAACAAAACAGCCACAAAGGGACTTTGTTTGAAAAGGAATTTTGAGAGTGAAAGTTATATATGCACACGCGTAGCTGTGGTTACAGGGCACTCTTCGGCGTGAGGCCGATGTGGCTAGTTCGCGGCTAGGAAGCCATTATAAACAGTCTTCGGCTTGAAGCCGAGCAGAGGAGTGTTCGGTGTCAGGCCGATGAGAGGAGTCTGAGACGTGAAGCCTATTAGAGCGGTCAACTTGTTCTGTCTTGTATATTTGTCGGGTCATCAAAATTTATCGAGTAATAAACAATTAGCATTCAGTAACTCTAAACCGAGATTGGTAAACCTTCGTCGGCAGCTTCCATTTCGATGTTTGAAAAGAAGAAGCAGTGAATAAATAATTTGGAGACGGGCATTCCAGTGTTGCGAAAATCTCCTTCTCACACCCATCCACGCATACCCGGAGAGAAACCTCATTGCTCGCCGACTTATTTGCTCAACCATAAACATTTTAGTTACAAATTGGCGCCGCATCATAGAACTCTTTGTTTGCCACATACAAGTTTGCTTCACCTTTCAGTACACCCTTTCACCAACTTCAGACTAGTCTCAGATTCTTGTGACTCCTGACCTTGCTGGTGCTGTTAATGTACGAAATTCAACCCTCTAAACTAGTTAAAACTCAAGAACATTTTCAAATTTCCAATAACGTATCAGTATCCCCTTACTTTTATCGAATCACAAATTCAACTTTATTTAGAGGCATAACGTGTTTGTATGGTCTCCAATGCCTTTTGAATAATAAACAAAAAATGTATTCTTCTCCCATTTCATTGCCAATAAATAATGTTACGATGACAGGTGCGCTATGCTGCGAATTAGCAAAACAAAGAAAGATGCTAGTAAAGCTAAACAACAAGTTTGACATATGATAGAAGAAGAAAAATGCAAGGAAGACTACGCCACGCTTATCAAGAAAATAAACAAATAAAATATATTTTTCCAATACCAGATACGATAATGAAGGAAGTGGAAAGTTTTACGCAACTGGAATGTATCACAACCAAGTAACCGGAGATAATCATGAATGGCAATGCCGCAAAAAATTAATAGAAAATTAAATATTACTTCGCACCTTTAAAGATAAAACTTAGTAATTTAGCGATACGCTTTATGTGAAGCAGTACACCGTGTAGAACGGAGGCAAAGATGAGTAAATGAAATTGTTAAACAGAAAAATTCATGAAGCTATTTTGGGCAGCGTAGGTGAAGGAGAAAGCCGAGATGCTGGGTAAAAAGAAACTGCTCATTAATACATATGCTGGGAAAAGATACAAAACTATAGTGAAATATCTGTCAACTAAGCACGTAATAATAAAAAGGATTAGTTCGAATAGAAAAAGGAATAGAGGACAGTGAAATGATGGCCCCGTAGCTCAGTCGTTAGAGCACCTGCCTACCGTGCTAGGGGTCCCGGGTTTGATTCCCGGCGGTGGGGGTGGAGATTTTTCTCCGACAAATATAATTCCCCATCTTCCCCAGAGTCTGGAAGAATGAATGAGAGTGTAAATGTGTGCGTAATGTAATGATTAAAAATCAAAGATAACGAGTTAACACCTTCGGTATGTTCCAAAGGAGAACGGCCGCCGATATGACCATAGTAGTTAAAGGCGGGGTATAAATGCAACAAGCAAAATACCTCTGAATAACAATAATTTGTATTACTATATTATTGTTGTTTCCAACGCTCCCTACGAAACCTAATACAAATTTGGGTGAACCTAATTACACCAAGGAATTTTTAGGTCCATTTATTAGATAGAGGGATGTAGAAGATAATTCAGGTTAGCTCACTGGCAGAATAACAATGACAGTAACACTGCCAGTACAATCCAATTGGGTTAATGTGGGCTCAAATTGTGTTGCAAAAAGAAATAATGCTTTTAAACTGATTAATGTTGAAAGACTTATTCATGAAGAAATTGACAAGGTAACACAACAACGGGAAAACTAGTGAGACATACAGATAAAGTAGAAGACGACGACTTTTGGCAAGAAATAGCACGTGACGAGACTCGAGATGAAGACAATGGCAATAACGATCTATCTCTTGAAGTAAGTGTCATTCACAGCTATGTGAATTTGCCACTGCTAGTTCCGTTGGATTAGAAAAATAGGTAATTCATAAAATATAATTACAGTTATAATAATTAAAACATGCCCAAAATATCCCGATATCCACTGTCGATTGTTATTTCAACAAATGCATTATTATAAAAGTTTATAAAATTCAGTTTTGGTTCCCTTACATTTAGCGCCAATTCCAGCCTCAACCGGCTGTCACGATGGCAAAATATTCAAAAAATGACTCAGGGCTTCTAGAGTAGATGGCACAAGGTGTACCTGAATACACTTTAACGGCGTCATAAGTGGACCAAAGAACATCCAAATCCTTACCCTGGTGATGTTTTTATAGAGGACGACAATCTGTCTCCTATGCAATAGCAAAAGGGAGTGGTAGAGACGATTCAACCTGGTGATTCTGCACTGACAAGAGTTGTTAGTGTTAGGACTGATTCAGGTGTGATCAAGAGACCTATTAGGAAGTTGTGTGTTCTTCCTAAGCATGATAATTTGTGAAGTAGTAATTATGCAAAATGTAGGGTATTACGTAATGACGACCATTTAAGAGATATGTGTTATTGTTTAAATTTACAAAACTAATTACAGTTCAATTAACTTGAGGTGGCAGCTGAATAAAGATGCACACCAAATGGAATTGGTCTGTTACCAATCCTGAAAGGAGACTAAGGATGTTCTGTACATGTGCAGTAGTTGATGCATGCACCATGAATGGCTCCACATGTATAAATCATCCTCACTCACCATTTAGGATGGGTAATAGACCAATTCCATTTAGTGTGCATCTTTATTCAGCTGCCACCTCAAGTTAATCAGAGTGTATATTGTCTCTCATTCATTGTTGCTGACCTGTGCTTATGTACACAGAAGTAACTATTTTTCTTACATTATCCTTATGTTATCTAATCAAAAGACAATGCCTTTCGGTGGGGCATTGAGAAGATAAATTTCATTGCTTTACCTTTTGAGTGTTGGCTACATGTGTAAATAAAGAAGTGTGGCAAGATGGAAAAGATAAAGAAATGAAATTTATCTTCTCAAAACAACATTTCTATATCAACGTATGAGAGAGGGAAATATGAAGAGTAGAGGTAACGAAGTGGCAATGCTGAGTGTGCTAAGGTATCTGATTCGCGGCGGTCCACAGCCGTTGAAACATAAAAATTTAGATAACTTTAAAGCACACAATATTGTTGCGCGTATAGGCTGAGCAAGATTTGGAAATTTCGGTAATCATCATTTTGTAACATGTATTTTCGATGCCTTGAGTCTGGGCTGTGTAAAAGTTGTATGATTAAGCGTAAATTCTGCTGACTGGCAAAACATGTACTTTGGACTGGTGAATTATACATCCTGCTGGCTTAGGGAAATAATTCACAGGTGGTCTGTAACAGGCCTCAACTTGTTCTCCATGTTTTAAACAATGAATCACACATCCTGCTGATCAAGGGAAATAATGCTTATTTGGTCAGTAACAGGTTTAAACATATTCTCAATTATGTAAACAATGATTGCACAATATGGTGCAAATTAATAGTTAGCGTGGGAATCGCTGAATTGACTTTTTGGTAGGACCCCTATGTAAGCTTGGTTGAGTTAGCCCCGCGGGGCAGAGACTTCAGAGATTTCAGAGGCGACTTACTGCTGGTCACTGTAAGAATCAACAAGAGTTTATTTCAAAGTGCTACCACGAGTAAGATGGCCAGCAGGGCGTACTAGATCGTACACCTTTTGACAGTCACACAAGGTTCAAGCCATACAAACAACACATCGCTAAAGGTAAAGTTTCATAATGTTATTATGTATTTAAATGTTACCAAAGCGCCCCTGATCTCATCCAGATCCAGGGAGTGCCCTGTAGAAATATTAGGCATCTTTGAAATTAAGTTATTCAGTTCAGTTTGACTTAGATGTTTCTTTCGCTCTACCCTTTCAGTAACTACACCCCCAGTTGCAGATTAGGTTTGTAAGTCTTTCACCCCCCTTACAATCCTGGTCCACAACCATATTCGTCAAAATAGTTTTTGAGAGGTTTACAGAAATATTTCACTGCTATTAGTTTCAAAATTCCAATTCGCTTTTCACAACGAATAAGTGGGTATTCGCTTTTTTCTAGTGATAATGTAAAGAACATGGAATTTTAAAAGCACATTATAAGTAGCTACTTTACTATTAAATGACTTTACTGTTACTTCATTTTACTGTATGCGTGTTGTAGCTACGACTAAGGACGCAAAAAGTAATCTATACAAATTTGTATCTCTATTAGCACGAAACATAGGATATTAACCTTTGCAAGTATAATCTGTAGAGAGCTGAGTAGAGAAAGTACTGTAACATATTTTTGTAACGATCAGATCTGTCAAAAATATAAATAGGTACTTATTTTCAAATAAAGTGTGTTTTACATATATGTACAATGTATGAAGTCGGAATGTAAACATATTGGCATCGCTAGATTCTGTTCGCCACAGAATCTTTGTGATTTATAACAGTCCTGCGGTAAGTTGCGTTGCATAATAAATGGACTACTGGCACTGAATAAAAATTCTACAATCTCATCAGAATATACAATGAGGGACCACCAATCAAACTTGTGCTCTGCTGTATTTAACATTCCGTTTTTCGAGCTCTGCGACAAATGGATATTTCAGATTCCAATTAAAAGCGTATCCAATCAATCACAGAAATTACGCTTAGTAATACTTCTGCATTTACGCATATTCGCTAAGAAAATACTTTGTGCCAGTGCTCCCTACCCTAGGGATTTCGCTTTCTTGCTATAATTAATACAAAATGAACTGGACTGGACTATGTTACGGGGGGGAGCGGATTTGGCACAGAGGTCCAGACTTGATCTGTTTCACCTATGCCCCCAAGTGGAGGAAAGATAACGCTAAAGGAGACAGAGGGCAGCCGTTCCAAGGAGCCACGACAGTGCAGAGGACAGGGTCCCACTATTGACCAGTTAGAAACTCCCCGGCAGGCCAGTACAACCGACATTGCACCGTGCAGTGGCCCCATCAGACAGGGTTCGGGAACCGGTGACCGTCCTACCGGAGAAGCAAATTTTACCAAGAGCTTATCATCCTGCCATGCAACGCCGATATCCCCTCCGACACTTCTACCCTCAAAGAGACCACCAAAACATAATGTGAAATGATAATTCAGATGAAATTAAGGGACTGGAAATTCAGGAGATATAATTAACCTACCCAGCATTCCCCTGGCGACACGGGAAAACCCAAGAAAAACCATGAATCAGGTAGGTCGGTCACGGGAATCTAATCCGGACCTCCCGAATGAGGACCACAGACGAAACCACCTGAGCCATCCAACTCGGTTATAGAACATGCCTCTGCATGCTTTGTGTTTTCAGCGCTGTACATATTTAGATGGTTTTAATGTATTTTTTATTCATCTAAATTTAAAACTAAGAATATCTGGGAATATCTTAGTGCCACAAAAAGACTGAGCTAAATTGAGCGCCTTTACGAGATCTGCCCTTTTCGGTTATAAGGTATTTTCTATTTCTTATGGTTCACCAGTTATTCTGAATTAAGAGGACTTAAGAAGCTAATCCATAAAATTCAAAATTCACATTTAATTCGTAATAAAAATACTTTAAAACATGTGGAAGTTTTGAGAGATTCAAAATTTTGAAACATATTCAATGTTAGCTTGATGCGGAGAGAATTTTTCGATATGCTGCACCCTTGAAAAATGTTAAACTTAAAATATCAAGTTATACATTTAACAGATTGTGTTTCTGAACTAGCCACACTCACGATCGCATGCACACACGCGCGCACGCGCTCACACGCGCGCGCGTCCTGATTTCTAAAAATGCCTCTTTGAGGGGGGATTCAGGAAATCTTAAATCATTTCCAATATAATCACAATAAAGTATCACTCATCTCGCATGACTTTCTCTACCAGGTACTTACAGTGGGTAGAGGAGACATTGTGTTCTATCCAAAAATTGAACCACCTCGGGAGCGTTGATGGTAGCGTGTCTGCCTCACGTTCAAGAGCTCCCGAGTTTGAATCTCGGTCAAGGTGAGCTATCTGAATAAGACTTCTTCCGCGCTTTTCCCTTATCCTGAAAGATGAATGTCTAAGCCCTATGGACCCTGGACTCATTTGAGTATCATTTTCATCCATTTCATTCATCGTTCGATATGGATTGGGGAACGCAAAATAAAAAAAAATAAAAGTACACAAACCAATACCAGATCCCATCACGAATGCATGTTTTGAAACTCACTGAGTCAAACAAAAAAATAAAATCGTCTTAGAAAAACATTTATGTGTATATGCGCCTAACTCTTGGAACAGCATTATTAAAACACGAAAATTGGATTATATACCAAACTTGGTATCAAAGTTTGGTGTCTTAGGAGGATAGAACTCTATGATTTTGAAAAAAAACAAAGCCCAGCATCGCAAACTTTCCTTCACATCCCATGGGACATTTTTCAAAGCTGTTTTTCTCAAAACTGATTTTAACTATTTTTAATAAATTACAGTATCTTAAGAATATTTTAAAGCAAATGAGATATAAATAATGAATACTTTGGAAATAACCTCTGAAGTCTTTTTCCATCCCGGATAATTTTTCTATGAAGCGCAGTAGAGTAGATCTTACTATACAAAAAATTTACGTCATATTAAAGCAAACAATGTTAATTACAATTTATGCGGAGTTAGCTATTTCCAATACATAGCTGCTACTTCTTTGTTCTTTAGCCTTTATCCCCATCTCTTTCTTTTCACCTTATCATGCAAAGAAAAGAAAATGGAGTTTCAAGCCATCACATAGCGATCGTGCCGCTATGCCTACTGTAAAAACTATTCACATTTTACCTACCAGGAAACATGTTATAGAAAGTATTTCTACATATGTATGTCTGGATTAACATGAAGTAAATAAAAGAATAACTTTCTAAACAATAGTTTACTGAAGAATAGGTAAATATAATGAGAATGAAAGACTTCATTTATATAATTTTCAGTGTCATTTCATAAATGTAATTTACTTATTTTTTCATTGTGAGATGAACATGCACACTCTGCTTCACTTTTTGGGACGTTGAACATTAGGCCTCTCTAATCTCTCGTAGTAACAGCATTCACTCTGTCACAACTGTCGTCACGACCTCACTCGTTGGACGCACCCTCACTTGAATGTCTCCCTAGAAAGTCGCTTACCACTCTCAGTACGAGGGAAGAACTTGAGAATGTTCACCGGAGGCGAGGTAAAGAATCTTGTAGAAGTTTGTTGTTATCCCTTAATGATACTTCAGCAATTTACGTCGGAAAGTAAGTACTCCTCTGTCCTCTTGTCTTATTATCGAAATATTTTAGCACAATTACTAACGCAATTTCAAAAATTAAAACTAGTAAAGGATTTTCAATTAAAAGGTTTTGTAGGGGATGCAGAAAATGTCATATGAACTCTATGACTTCTGACCATAAAGTGTGCAAAAATAAAAGAGCAAGTTTGATATTTATTCGAATTTCATTTCATTTTAACAATAGCGTTCGAAAACACAAACACACGTTTATTTTCGTAAAAAAATGGCATTTATACAAACTAAAATTGCAATATTATGAATGAAATACTTTCCTGTCAAAGTTATTATTATATACATAGCAGCAGTAATCTACATAAATTTTAATACAAAAAATGGTGTTCCATAAAAATCCGTAACATCAATTTGATGTTAAATCATGCATGTTCTTTCTTATCACTACTTTGAGTTACTGTGGAGACCTTTAGGAGTCAAAACAAGCAAATGTTTCTGCAGGGTTTCCTCTTTTTGTCAGCTTACATTTTTCTTAGTCACTTGGATCTTACTCTGCCAAAAATCTGCTCAATTATAATGTTTCTCGATTTTACATTTAAAAGCTTTTATTCCTTGAAGTTATTTTAATACATCTCATAGTCTCTTTTCAGAAAAAAAGTATCAATATTCGTTTCCTCACATTGCAAAATTGTGTGCCACATATTGTTTTTTATTATACAGAGCACATTACTCTGAACCATTTCCTATTCCTAAATGTACAATTTCACTATCCATATTCTAGACCATGCCTCGCTGCTTTGGCAAATATTCCAATATAACTTTCAATTTTCTGATCCCCCTTTCCGATCCTATAAATTCTGCATTAAATTTAAAAATTAAACAATGCAAATATTCCTTGATTTTCAATACCTTAGAACCCTAATCTAATAATACTGCAGAAACCATTTTGTAAAGATTTCCCCCCCCCCTCTCTCTCTCTCTCTCTCTCTCTCTCTCTCTCTGTCTGTCTCTTTCCCTGTCTCTCTCCAAATGTCATTCAAACCTGACTTTGCTCTGAGCCCCTTTATCTTACTCAGCCAAATTCTTTGTGACTAATAGATAAGAGATATATTGCATTTCAGCCGAAAATTTTATATCGAGATTTCCACGGAAATACACGTTTTCACATTCCCTGAATCCAATAGGAATAATTTTTAGAAAAAAAGTTCTCGTGTACCTTGTGTGTATGTGCGCGCGCGTGTATGTGTTTGTGTGTGTGTGTGTGTGTGTGTGTGTGTGTGTGTGTGTGTGCAGCATAGCTCCACAACTTAACAAATAATCGGTTAACTACCAAACCTCGTATTTACGTTCGTCTTCCAACGATACGACACGAAGATTTTGAAGAAAATTATTTGCACCAAACTGCTCTTTAAATGAAAATTTTGATTTAATCAGAGTCTGTAGCGATTTTGGTTAAAATGCTTAATGTATTTTTACAACAAATTAAATATTTGTCATTAACGTTCTCAGAATAGCATTTGAGGTTCCTTTTTAACAAAATCTTACTACACGGATAATTGGGATCTCGCTAAAACACAAAATTTACGCAAAATTCCTCTTTTGTTTTGTGAAACTTATCATTTTGAGATTTTTCTCGTTATTGGTTTGAATTTTCTAATACATTTCTCCATTGAACTAAGTCATTATTCCTTTTTACCCCAGGATAGAAAGAGAAAGAAAATATAAAACTGTCACATTGTGACCTGCTCTTATAAGATTTTGCCATTCGTTCTCGTATGCTGTTCATTCTCATGTGCTATCAAGTATGATTAAGCTCAGGGGGAGGACTTAAAGCACATCGGCGTATGAAAGATCTTTTCTACCTATGATACTGACGGAATCTCACCCAGGAGGAAGCGGTGAGGTGAACGGAGGCCAAGGTTGGCCATCACAAGAGGACAGGGGCACTAAAGCTTACTAATCGAAACTCCCCGGTGGCAGTTTGCCAGCCAGCTGCCCCTACAGGCTTTTCTTTTTTTTGTAATTTTACGCCATCCAACGTTAAGTCATATCGGACGATGAATGGAATGGGTGAAATGATGCTCAAAGGATACCAGGGTCCATAGAGCTTAGAGTTACCCGACCTTCTTTCAGGATAACGTAACCCCGGGAAAAAACATTATCCAGGTAACTCACCCTGACCGAGATTCGAACTCGGGACCTCTTGAACGTGAGGCAGACACTACCACCAAACAGGCTTATACATCCTGTTGTAGCCCCAGACTCGGTCATTGTCTTCGTTCCGAAGGACGAAGGTTTCACGGAGCATCCTTTTCCCCTGCAATGGTACGTGGATATTTACAACCCTGAAACAGCCCAGCCGAATAAAATGGAGGGACAGGAAATCTGAGATTTTTAGCATTCACCTAGTAACCCGGCGAAATCTCCGGAACGCAAGTCAGTCGTGGGGAACAAACGGACGACCTGCCGAGTGCGAGTCACACACCTTAGAGCCTCCACCATCTCCCTCGGCTTCCTATTTGCATTGCACTTACTTGCAACAAATAGAGCAACAAGCCTTTTAACAATTGTTTTGAAGAACAGGCAGAAAAACATACATGAATGTAAAACATCAGAATGTTGCACATATTGCCACGGCAGCTGTGAATACCTGCCTCAGAGGAATTAAGTGTGAGTCACTCCATTCCAGCGCTTTTATTATGAGCCGGCCAAAGGGGCGCAAAAATAGATTGCTCAACGACAGCCGCTGGTGAGTGAAATAAATCCCCAATTAGTTCTGCCGTCAAGCGTCGAAATTTTTCGTTTCTGGAGGAATCAAATTTGGGATGTACCATTTAGCCGAATCGATACTTCGGCTAGGAAAAGCTTTTGGAACATTTCTACCATGAATGGCGGACCATATTAATAGAGAGAGAGTAAAAGTCAGTCAGAAATAGTCAGTCGGCGAACAGAATTTAGCGAAATGTTTTGGAAGCGACTAGAAGCTACGAGCGTCGAGAATTGGTGTGTAATAAGTAGAGTCCAGATTTCTAAGCGAAATGCTTAAATGTTTATAACTTTTTTGCTGAAATACGGGGGTTGCTTACATATTTTATAATTTTTAATTAAAATGGCTTATTTTATAAAAAACATGTAAATTTAAAAGTAAATTTTAACTCATAGCTATCATTTTATTATCCAGGCAGTTTACATCGTGTCGTTGAAACAATCAGGAGCCAATATAAATACATGAATCTTCTTGTCTCTAACATAAAGGAAGTGCTTGTAAAGTCGTCAGTTAGAGCTAAAAAATGTCATGATGTCCTTCCAAAATTGTCATTACCTAGTCAGCCAGTTTTAACTCGATAGGGTTCTTGTTTAAAGGCTGTGTCATGCTACTCAGAACATTTCAGTGAAGTAGAAACAGCGTTGTACTCCTTAGATGCAGAAAATGCAAGCAGCATTGCCGCAGCATGGCATATTTTGCTAATATTGGCATTCAAGGTAATATTAGAGCACGCTCATAACCGTTTCTCCAAAATACCTGCTATTATAACACAGTTGGAAACTCGAAATATTACCTTGGAACATTCATTTTCTTTGATACATGAAATTTCAGTAACAGTCTTCAGAAACTCGCGGTATTGTGAAAATTGCCTTTAAGAAACTCAGTAAGTTATTAACGAAAAACCCTGCTTACGAAACAGTGTATAGCATTTCTATTATGTGTTTCAAATGGAAAGAGTTCTGGAGTCCAGCTAATCAGATGCCATATCACACTCAGCGTTGCCAGCTTGTTACCCCAATCCTTTTATCCCCCTCTCCCTACCACTCTAACCCTCCCCTCTCCCCCTCCCCCTCTCTCTCCCCCCTCTCTCTCGCACACTCATACAACATGCAGGTCTGCTTGGCGCAGACGTAAGGGTAAGCAAATTATATTTTTTACAAACTTCTACAATGATGCAGTTGCCAAAGTCAAAATTGGAAAAAGCATTTTCGCAAATTATGTATATTTTTGAATACTATAACTATAATTATAGTTTATGAATTACCTGTTTTTCTAATCCAATGGAACTGCCATTGGCTCATCCATATCGGTGTCAATGTCACTTCCGTAAAGAGACAATTCGTCATTGTCACCGTCTTCATCGTCTGAGTCTTGCAAATTTATGATTATAGGTTCCAAAATCTCGTCACGTGCTATTTCTTTCTTAAAATCGTCTTCTTGAAGGTTTTCTGCGTGCCTTACGCAGTTTTCCCAGTCATATTGTGTTATCTTGTCAATTTCTTCGTGAACAAGTCGTTTAACGTCCGTCAGTTTAAAAGTATTATTTATTTTTGCAATCCCCTTTTTATTTGAGGCCACACCAACTCAATTGGATTATATTGGCAGTGGTAAGGTGGGAGGCGTGTCACCTTGTGTACCATTTCAATTGCAAGTTGATCCAGCTAATACACTTTTCCCGTGATTTTAAACGGAAGTACTCTTTGCAATAACTCATTTTTAGTTTCTGTTTCCGAACATTTTTTGAAGAACCTGTACACCTTAAAATAATACTTCAAGCCTAACTTCGCAATACCTGCCTCTTTGACTCGCCAATAAATTCATCGTAAGAAGCCATTGCATTATTTAACTCTTACTCAACTGTTGTGTGAAGAACAACTGAATGATATTGATCTGAACTGTCCACAGTAAATAAACACTTCTTATACAGCATTCATTCATAAACATAAGCATAGACCATTCCACAAGCTAACAGGAAATGAAGTTTTTGATTTTCTCGAATTTAACACCTTCAGTTGTTCACAGTAATTCTTTCATCCGTCATGTCAGTAGTTTAAATTTCAGTTCTGCGTAATGAAAAGTATATGTACATACATACACACCAACCACTTTGAACTCTCTAGAGTAAATAGAGATTACGAACCATTCATAAACAAGGATATAATGTGACCAGAACGTTCTGCCAGGGCAGCAGGAAATTTATTGTTTCCTCTCGCTCGAATTGGATTATTCATAGCAATTCTTTTATCACGTCATGTCAAACATTTACGTTTCATTTCTGAGTAATTACAAATATACGTACACGCATACATGCCAACCAATAATGATATTCATACAGTGCTTACGTCATGATTTATTGTTATTATACAGGTAATAGTGTTTTATTTATTTGTATTAGAAAAACTATTTGAGCTAAAAATATGGGGTTTTCATGGTTCTGTAAGATACATTACTCTCTACCTTCCACATGGATCAGTTTTGGCGAAATCTGAATATTTGTCTTAGCGTGAATAGTATTTCATACAGATTGATTAGGTTGGCACTCGTCACACACCACTTAGCGGGAATGCCATACGACAACACCGCAGGACTCCGATTGGTTGCTCACCTAGTAGCGCTTCCGGACAAACACCTTCCCATTTGAAACACATAATAAATATCTTTCTCGTACAGAAACATATATCGAAGAGGAATTCACTCAAGAAGAACTGTGGTGTTTTCACATGTTCCAGTAACGTCATGAGAAGTTGGAAGATATTTTTCACTGTATAAAAATTGTTCACTGACAAACGCAGGAGCTTCACACAAGAAAATCTCAAGATAACCTTCCTCGTATACTGTAACAAGCCTACGTAAGGTTAAAATTCTACGCAACAATATGTTTTTGATTAAATTTTTATTTGATTATTTTTGTGCTTGTTTGCTTCATTTTTCGTGTCCATATGATTGTTTATTTCACCATTTGATTGTGCTTACCAATCCCGGCTATAGTAATACGTAAACAATAACAATTGAAGTACTCAGATTCAGAAGTTGTTAAGTCAATATTTTTGAGAAATCCTGTTAAACACACGTTAAGCACTCTGAATACCAGTTCTGTGATAGTGCTAAAAGATTTGTGGATCAGAATATGTTAGGTCGAACATGTTATGACCCTGGCATGTTGAATGGGCATCAATTTCAGAAATAAAAGTTTTTAAGTCAGCCTTTTCGAGTTCGATGTTGTTAAGTCAAGTAGTTGCCGTATTAGCCGTTTGGTGGTGCAACTATACTGTGCCACCCAAGCTCTTTGATATCAGCTGTTGATACATTTAGATCAGGCGTTTAGACATTAGACATTTTTAAACATTCCTCAAGTGTACCTTCAGAAAGTTTATCTATACTTTTTAATACCAGGGCACTCTTTCATGCCTTTTGACAGAATTTTTGGAAATGTTGAGAAGAAACGATCAATAGATAAAATCTTAGTCCCTTCCACATGGGTGAAACTGATCAAAGATTCACTACAGAAGAATCCCATTGATGTCCATGTCAAACGTCCACTGACCGATAACGGGGAACATGATGGCACTCCAGTTGTTGAAGTTTTTTGCTCTCGATCTTGTCCTTGTAAGAAGTATTCCTGAATTCACTTTAATCGGGACGTGTATTTCTACAGAGAATATGTAACAGAAGTTCGTCACACAATGTTTTTCTCACTTTAACGTCCTCAGTCTCTTGAGGGGAGGAGTGAGGTTGCGAGCCTTACACAAGGCCTGTGATAGTGCGAAAAACACACCAGATAGGCTTCGGAAGATTAAGTAGGCAAAATATTACGATGTTCGTTCACTACTGGAACACGTCACTCTGCCAGAATGTACCACACTTTATGACACAATGACATATGGATGTGAAGCGGAAAAGTTGGTCGCGCAAAGCAGTTCCACTTGACGCTACGGTTTGTAACAAATTATATGGGTTAGCTCAGGGTTAGGCAATGAGATTTCTCTCAGGGTATGCGTGGATATGTGTGAGGATGGTTCTAATGACACTGTAATGCCCGTTTCAAACTAGTTTAATGACTGCTTCTTTTTATCATAACACCAAGCTCGAAGTTGCCGACCAAGAGTTACCAATATCGCTGTTTAGAGTTACTGTATGTGAAATGCTTATTACTCGATAAAACTTAATTCATTATTCACGTACATATGAACCGACAAAATCTTCTCTCATCGCTTCTGGTCTGCCTTCGACAAAGACAGAACAGGACTGCCGTAATCGGCCGTGGACTGAGTGTCCTCACAGTTGCGCGTGGGTGTGTAACTTTCACTTCTGGAAGCCCTCTTTTCATACAAAGATTCCCTTTGTCCATTGTGATTATTATTCTCGCTCATGCCATTATTAAGGGTCCGAAGAATACCATTTCAAACAAAGTCAAGTGTTATCCCTTAGAATTCTGTTTTTCCCGTGTGTTTTGCTACATGACTCAACCAACTGCACCTGTTCGTGTCGTAACAAATATACAATACTCCTTTTAAATCCACTACGATTCTTTACTCATTGCAGTTCTTAATTTCGGTATCAATGTAGAAGATGATGTGATGTTTTGATGACAATGATGTATGTCAAAGCATAAAGTGCATAATGGATTAGTCCACAGTAGAGATGTATTGGTGAAAATAAAGTAATAGTTTATCCATGGCTACATATTATAATATTGTATAATATAAAAACTCCAACATTAACAATCAGAAGCTGTTAAGTCAAGTGACTTAACAACTCTTCATCCATTTTAAATTAAAAGTTGTTAAGTCCCATAATAATATATCCTGTCACACATACTACATATGTCAAACCGTGAGAAACAGTTCAACCTACAGAAGGACCAATCATATAAAATTCTTTTACTTGTATTACTATTTTGGTATTTCAAATTACTTTTGATAAATTTGAGCAGCTCTCCTGCATAATTTTGAAACAGTGACCTAGCAACTTCTGCTTCTGACCGTTTCAATTACGTTTGGTTAGTGCATTCAAAAAGTAAGCTTAAGTTGTGACAAATAATTGTGATTTTAGCATAACTTCGTGTTGTCATTTCATTACAATAGGTTTAAACTTCCTTGGCATATAAAATTATACAAATATGGAATTAAATAAAAGGAGGTTCACAGAATATTGACGTGAAATTCAATTCTTGTCATGTTGATATGTAAAGTAGGTGATAGACTTTTTTCATATAAAGAGTCGTACGATTTTGGCGTAACTTCTCATTTTTTACTTTTGATTTTACCCTAGGGGTAAACTTTCAGTATCGCATTACCGAGCGTTGCTTATTTTGATCCACAAACGCTCATTTGTAACATTTTCGTTCTATTTTTGGGCCTGCGTGCCATCACCGAAAAGAGCTTTACTTCTCTCACTCAATTTAATGCAGCTGAGAGCTGTTTCGTGACGAAGTGGTTGCATGGCAACAGCACGCTTCTTGGATGTTTACCCTTTGCGTATATTAAAATGGAGAAGCACTCTCGCAGCGCCACTTGAACGTGCAATTTTCACTCCCAAATAGTCAAGATATTAAAACGTTTCAATTAAAAATACTTTAGCACATACGCACTTTTCCCTACTCGCAAAGAGCTAAGAAATGAAAATGGAACTCAGATGTTCACGTCTAGATGGTTTATTAAAGTTACATCAGTAAGAAGCTGAATATTAAAAATGTGTAGTACACGCACGTGGCCTTCTCTTCCCACAATACTTTATCTTTAAATAACTTCCACAACTGTGAGACCACATTTCTTCTATCTACTAGATAATCGAGATAAATGTTTCCAGAAATAGTTCTATTATAGCAACAAGGAGTAGATAAAACTGAATAAATAACGAGATACTTAAAGTGGATGGCCCTGGAATTCCATGCTCCTTCCATAACATCTTAAGAAGCAATGGAATAATGACATTACTTAAAATAAAAAAAAATATATATTTCAAATGTTTTCCATTCCTTTCTTTGCATCATTTATTAATTTTCTTTTATTGCCATGGGCTATGACTACGTTTGTAAAAAATATTAATCATGATCATGAAAAACAAATAAGGAGAGCCCAGATTACTTACAATCTACGTACGTCTCGGTAGCGTAGATGGTAGAGTGTCTGCCCACGTTCTTTTTTTTTATTACCGTGGAGGGGAAAAACCCAGTTACAGGCGACGGCCCACGTGCGATGGCCGACAGTGTGAGGGTCCCTATGCCCTGAGGGGGCCAGGCATACTCACTAAAAAAAAAACCTCCACGTGTTAGTAACGTGAATGTTATATTATTTTGCGTGCATTTATTAACATGCTTAGTCGGGTCCCGCATAGCACCCCGGTTAGTATGTGGTATCTATTAAGCTGGCATGCGATGCATGCGAGCGCGTCTATGTTGCTTCTTGGTGGTGACCATGAAACCTGGGCACCACCAAGTGTAATTCATGCTTTAGTTTAATTATATACCTATGGCTCAGGCCGGGTAAGCCTGTTGGTCAGTGTTACGTGTAACTTATCTATTTTATATGTGTGCTTCGTAAGCCTATGTGTATTATAATAATAAAGCTCAGGCCTTGGTGACCTGATAGTCAGGGGTTGTTAGTTCTACTTATGGCCCCAGTTTCCTGGGTTTGTCAATGGTTTGTACGTGGCATGCAATTCGAGCTGTGTGTTCGGTCGTCCTCAGTTCCGGCGTGGTCGTTCGTTATTTCCTTAGTCCATGCGTTGTCGTCGGTGTGTCCTACTCCATCTGCAGTCGCCCGCTGTCTCTGCGCCTGTAGGACCCTGGTGGGAGGCCCTCTGACTCCCGGACCGCCTTGACTGTTGTCAAGGGCTTGGAGGGCTCTGTGCGGGCAGTGTTCTGAAAAGAGTCAGTAAGACAAAGATTAATGAAGGGAAAGTAGGGGTGTCAGCCTAACTGTCTGTGTCAGTTGTCCCTTAACAGGTTGATCAGGAAGTTCTGAACGTCGTCTTCGTCGTCATGTGTGAGTCTTCTTTCGAACAGTGATAATGGTCGCGCGTGTATGTTTATTTCTGTAGTGTAGTTTCCGAATCGTGAGATTAGAGGATTGTGGTGTATTTCAAGGTTTTTATAGGTGTCATATGCTAGTTTCTTAATGAATTCTTCTACTGTGTGCATTTTTAGTTCGCTGTGTAGTAGGTCGGCTGGTGCTGTGTGAGGTACTTTTGCTATCATTCGTAGTATTTTGTTTTGAAATTTTTGTAATCTTAGTATATATGTTTTGGCAGCATACCCCCAGACCGGCGTTACATATGTGAATATGGGCCTTATAAGAGTTTTGTATAGCGTGAGCCCTAAGTTCATGTTTATATGGGAGTTCATGTTTATGAGGGGGTGAAGCTTGCCCAATTGAGCGTTGGCTTTACCCCTGATTTGGTGGACGTTCGAATCGCGGTCAGGGTGAGTTATCTGGATAAGGTATTTTTTCGAGGTTTCCTCTTATCCTAAAAGACAAATGTCAGGTAACTCTAAGCTCTATGGACCCTGGACTCATTTGAGCATCATTTCATTCATCATCCGATAAAACTAAACTTGGAGGGCGTAAATTTAAGTAATGCTAAATATAGCATATAAAATAAGTTAATATTATAGTCGGTCATTGTCGATAGAAATGATTAGTATATAAAAATAAATTGCCTTAATAGATTTATTACAATTAAGACTTTTCTTTGAAATTAACAGGAAAAAACAATAAGAAGTGATTTCCTATGTTGAATGCTAATTTCCGTAGTATGCTCTAATCTTCAATAACCAGACACCGAATCTTGAACACCGATGGGAAAGAACTTTAAGTTAATTGTGTTCCAGAGTACCGTATTGCTGTTTAAATATAAGAGTGGGTGCTGCCCCGTTGTACTTTTATTTAAAACTGTGAATTTGTCAAATTACGTGTAATCTAGGATATGTTGAAAGGAAAACCTCCACCCCAGAATAACAAAATACCCTAGTTGCATGAGTACGTTTTGCTCCAACAATTTATGTGGCATCGAGGGAAACTTTTCTGTATAGCAATGCTTAAGTGAAAATTGCAGATTTACTTTTGAGACTCATAGAAAATAAACTGTATTTAACTTTAATGTCAATTCTGCAACCACAAGGGAATGCGATGAAGAAAAGACGAACCAAAATAAATACTTCTGAACACTGTGCCTCACAATGAATATCTAGTATTTATGGATGGATAGAGTCAACATGATTCAATGCCATGGCCGGGATTTGAACCACGGATCTCCTGGTTTCCGTCCAGTCGCTCTTAACCTTTGAGCTACCATGGCCAACGTGCCCTCCTGACATTAAATTCTCCAAATGACTCGTATATTTCCCCGGTAGATCACTCTGGCATCCGTGATACACCGTTTGTGGCGACTTACTATTGTAAGTACTTCAGTCCCAGGCTTCATCATTTAACTCTTATTAGCCTTATGTAGGCTGAGATATTTGATGGATAGAGTCAACATGAAAAATTCAATGCCGTGGCCGGGATTTGAACCACGGATCTCCTGGTTTCCGTCCAGTCGCTCTTAACCTTTGAGCTACCTTGGCCAACGTACCCTCCTGACATATTCTCCAGTTGACTCGTATATTTCCCCGGTAGACCACTCTGGCATCCGCGATACACCGTTTGTGGCAACTTACTGTCGTAAGTACTTAAGTCCCAGGCTTCATCATTTAACTTTATTATTGTAGTTAATTGATGGAAAGTAATCATTTCTCCACACTAGCCGTATATAGGCTAAGATATTTGATGGATAGAATCAACATGAAAAATTCAATGTCATGGCCGGGATTTGCTAGTGGTCTATCCATCAAATATCTTAGCCTATATACGGCTAGTGTGGAGAAATGATTAATTTCCATCAATTAACTAAAATCTAGTATTTATGTTTAAATAATGTATATATAAAGGAATTTAAGTCACATAAAATGGAATTATTCGATTTTAAAATATAAATGTAACTTATTATTAGTCGATTAAATAGACATATAAATTATTGAAGGAAATTTCTAACCAAGATAAGTACTCCATGAAGATTATCTACTTATTGTTTAAACGCTTCGAAGCGTGAACTGTGGTGAGTAGAACGCTGCATCACATTTGTATTGGTTTGTTTTGACTTTTTGTTTGCTTCCTATACACTGCTGACCCTGTCAACCTGTACCTAACCTGTTTCGCTCTCTGATTATTACAGTTAGTGACTGAAGCAATTTCACGTATTCACTGCAGCTATATTATTTGACGCATTGTGTTAAAACTCAACAGTTATAGGAAAAACTCAAAAGTCTTGTTTTGTTGTAGTGGCATTTCATAATTTTGCCACGAGAGCAGTTAGGAGGTCGACAAGCCCAAACCGAGCTTATGTTGTCCTTTTATTTTATTCGCATGAGTGTGATGATAGTGCTGAACAAAGCTTCAGCAACTGCCAACTTCAATCGACCATGGTATGTGTAGTTTGAGATGCCGATATAAGGGAAAATCAAAGGATCGGCCACAATGAATGGAGAAACGGTTGAACGCGTGCCGGGGACTTGCATACGTAGCCCACAGAAGTCGAGAGCTGAACATTCCACAACGGACCGTATGGAATTGATTGAAACAAGCCTTACAGCGTGAAATTCCAAATGACAAGTCAGGCTTGACTAACTTGATAACTGTTGTACTCTCCTGGCAGAATACAAAGCGCTGAGTTTCTCCTATATGACTATTGAGTATTGTGACAATACATCAAAAATATAGCTGAAGTGAATTTATATAATTAATGAATTCCCTACAATAATCTCTAATAACATTGCATGTATCATCGATACAGATTTGGCATCACTTAGCACATCCCTTGACACATTTTTCTATTAAAGGTAGAGAATTATAATTCCATCGAAAGCTTCCATATCAAATTACAGCTTCAAGGTTCTATATTTTAATAAAATATTAGCACACGAGTGCATCCACGTCTACGAACTGCGTAACTCAAAAGGCGAAATATTTTGTGTGTGTGTGTGTGTGTGTGTGTGTGTGTGTGTGTGTGTGTGTGTGTGTGTGTGTGTGTGTGTGTGTGTGTGTGTGTGTGTGCGTAATTTACGTCCGCCCCAACGTTAAGTTATATCGGACGGTGAATGAGTTGGCTGAAATTGTGCTGAAATGAGTATAGGGTCCATGGAGCTTAGAGTTACCCGACATTGGTCTTGAAGGGTAAGGGAAAACCCCGGAAAAAACTTATCCAGGTAAGTCACCCTGCACGAGATTCGAACTCGGACCTCTTGAAAGTGAGGCAGACATGCTGCCATCTACGCTACCGAGGCGGGCTAAATTGGTACTTAAATTTAGCATTCTCCAAGGATCCAACACCAAGATCTTTAACAACACTCCGCAACTGAAGCTATTCTTTGTAGGTAAAATGCTCCGCTATTATTTATTCTCTAAAAATGGCCCTAAAGTTTTTCATTTAAATAATATACGAAGGTTCCTGGGAAAAAAATACAGTTAAGTAACCTTTTTTTCTCAAAATGAGTTTAACATGTCATTGGATACTCCATTTTTTACGTCCTCCAACATTAAGTCATATCGGACGATGAATGGAATGGATGAAATGATGCTCAAATGAGCACGGGGTCCATAGAGCTTAGAGTTACCCGACATTCGTCTTACAGGATAAGGGAAAACCCCGGAAAAACCTTATCCAGGTAACTCACCCTGACCGAGATTCGAACTCGGGACCTCTTGAACGTGAGGCAGACATGCTACCACCACGCTTTCAAGGCGGGTGGGATACTCCATGGGAAGTACTATCTTATAAAGGTATGAAACAAGGGAAAAAGCTGGTTAGTCATGGCTTTCTTTTACGTTTAAATTTTGGCGTATAGGAAAAGAACCAATTTTTTCCCCAAGATAGAACCAGGCAAGTCATCCTTCTGCCAACAGAGACAGTGCGATAGCCACGTATCCAAATATTAACTCTTCGTTGCGCTTCAGAGACAGGCATTCCTACATGGGATGTGATAAGAATGTTTGTCTTTGGAATTTGAAAGAAAGAATGGAAACCCCCAGAGGAATTCATAAGCATGATTAAAAATTCAAGAATCAAACCTTCATCTTTCACTGTCGCGAATGTCTGACGGGAAATGGTGTATGACTGGAAAAAAATTTAGATCAGAACTGTGTGCCGAAATGTTCATTTAAGACCCAGCCCGTCAAGGGCATTTGCGCCTCAGCCGACCACCCACGTCTGTTGAACTGGAGAGCTAATGGAGACATGGTATCCAGTATTATAAGAAAGCCTGAGAAAGATGCTACAATACAGACTAGAAGAATTTGAGCTGCCTTCTTTGGCTTAATTCAGGTAATTGTAGTAGAAACATTACTCTACCCTTAAACTTTTATGATAACACTACTTATATTATGCAATATACGTAACACATTTCTGCATTTTCCTCAGGCCCTCTACACATCTCGAAAGCTAAGTATAGTCGCGCTGCTCGAACGGTTACCACGGATTTATCTTTGGAAATAGATAACTCTCAGATAATGCACTGATTACTCCACGTGGAGTGAACATCTCTCTGTCATTTGTGATTCCTGCGAATTCCACTGGCTGAAGTGATGCGTTCATTGCTGCTTAGCACGGGGCCTGGAAGCGCGGCATTTCCCCTTCACTTTTACAGGAGTAATCATTTCATTATCTGAGGGATTTCTATTAACAAAGATAAAGCCATGGTAACCGTTCGAGCAGCGCGATTATACCAGGATATTGTCACCGATCGCATCATTTCGTTAGAGCCGCGACAAGCCAGTGCCGGTCACGCGTGGGCAAGTGTTGAGCGTTTGCCGGAAGAGGGGGGCAGAGAGAGAAAGAGATAGTTCCGTTGTGCTCTCGGTAAGCCACAAAAGGCCTTGAAGCCTCGACGCGTTTCTAGAAACAAAGGCTAGGATAAAAAATCCAGCTAAGTGTCAGTTGCCAGCAGTTGTTAATGGAGTTGCAAGTTGAGCTGTTAATCGCGTGTGTGCAACTGTTTAGTGGTTTGAAGTGTACCTCAAGTGTATTCTTTTGGTTTTTACGTGTGGTGAAGCAATGAGAGACCTTGCGTACGTGTGCGTCACGTCATTTTTAGAGCCTGCGAGGCGTGTACAAAGTGTAATTTTTTACTTGAAATAAAGTTCATTTTAAATTTCTTCAAACAAGGTTTTTAATCCTACGAACCCACAAAGTCACAATATAATGAGCCTCATGAAGTTCTGTGGTGAAGTAGCAGTGAACTTTTTCCAGGAATTGGAACATCTCCAAATAACAACAATAATGATAATAATAATAATGATGATGATGATGATAATAATCATAATAACAATAATAATAATAATAGTAATAATAATAGTAATAATAATAATAATAATAATAATAATAATAATAATAATAATAATAATAATAATAATAATAATAATAATAATAATAATAATAATAATAATAATAATAATAATAATAATAATAATAATAATAATAATAATAATAATAATAATAATAATAATAATAATAATAATAATAATAATAATAATAATAATAATAATAATAATAATAATAATAATAATAATAATAATAATAATAATAATAATAATAATAATAATAATAATAATAATAATAATAATAATAATAATAATAATAATAATAATAATAATAATAATAATAATAATAATAATAATAATAATAATAATAATAATAATAATAATAATAATAATAATAATAATAATAATAATAATAATAATAATAATAATAATAATAATAATAATAATAATAATAATAATAATAATAATAATAATAATAATAATAATAATAATAATAATAATAATAATAATAATAATAATAATAATAATAATAATAATAATAATAATAATAATAATAATAATAATAATAATAATAATAATAATAATAATAATAATAATAATAATAATAATAATAATAATAATAATAATAATAATAATAATAATAATAATAATAATAATAATAATAATAATAATAATAATAATAATAATAATAATAATAATAATAATAATAATAATAATAATAATAATAATAATAATAATAATAATAATAATAATAATAATAATAATAATAATAATAATAATAATAATAATAATAATAATAATAATAATAATAATAATAATAATAATAATAATAATAATAATAATAATAATAATAATAATAATAATAATAATAATAATAATAATAATAATAATAATAATAATAATAATAATAATAATAATAATAATAATAATAATAATAATAATAATAATAATAATAATAATAATAATAATAATAATAATAATAATAATAATAATAATAATAATAATAATAGATAACAATTTTGTAACAATATTACAAAAATGATCGTAATACAATTACTGTAATTGCAAACAAAATCTCTGGTGGCTGACTTTTCTGGTTTTCTTTCTGTTTCAGATGACTTACCTGATTTTTTCCCTTAAAAATGCTATTGGAATGAGCTTTGTTTTGTTTGGTAATGTTATTTACTTAACGGACAGGAAGTACCACTTTACTTGATTCAGTACACGTGACGCATTGATATTTCACTACGTTTGAAAGAAGTGTTTTGTTTGAGAATCACCCATTGTAATTTAAAATTAAATATTCGTTTTGTGGCTTTCTTACAAAAAGTGTCTTACCTGGTTCTTTCCCTGGACCTTTCATATATCTAACATTTGCGCAACAAGCAGAACACACATCTTTAACTGTTTGGAAATAACCTATAAAGAACTCTCCATAGAGCTGGAAAACAGAGATAAATAGCTTCTTACTATGTAAAAATGCATACCTTATTAAAGCACACGGCTTTTAACAAATAAAAATGTTTGTAGCATATTCTGATTCCGTGATAACATTGTTACGATTCAATTTCTCAAGGGAAAACATGCTACTCGTTTTTCCTGAGATCTTACAATGAGCATAGTGTTTGTCCCATATAGCGAATTGTTCTTTTAAAATATGATTATTTTAGCCTACTGTACCCATCTTATGCATCAAAATAAACGTGCAAATGTGAATGAATATTATAAATAAAGAAAACATGTTGAGATAGGGTAGTCCCAAAAACCAGTGAACCTAATTAAATAAATCTTTTACCATTGAAATGTCAAAAGCCCTATTCTTTCTGACACATATTGGATTACAAAATACTTATAATTACATTTCATAAATTAATAAATAATTACAAAGTATTTACAAATTTCTTGAATAGATATGATAATACCGTACGGAGGGGAATCGGCACTACTAGTGTTGTCCTACTGTACCTATGCCCCAAGTGGGGCACCCCCGGGAAGATGGATGACGCGAGAGGAGACAGAGGGCGACCCACCCAAGAAGTCACGGCAGTGCAGAGGACAGCGTCTCCAGTATTCATAGTTGTAAACTCCCCGGAAAGCCAGTACAATCGGTATCCCACATGCTGTGGTCCATAGACGGTTGGCCAGGTCGGTTCGGAGACCGGAAACCATCGTACCAAAGGAGGAAGTGTTTACCAAGAGCATATAATCCTGTCATGTACCACCGAGACACCCGCTGACACTTCTACCCTGAAAGAGACCACCAAAGATGATATGAAATGATAATGGAGATGAAACGGAGGGACAAGAAATTCGGGGGATGTAATTAATCTATCCAGCATTCGCCTAGGGACCCGGGAAAAGACCCGAAAAAAGCAGTGGTCAGGTAGGTCAGCCACGGAAATCGAACCCGGGCCAGAGACAAACCCCCTGAGCCATCCCGCTCGGTACGCCGAAATTATAAAGAAACATCTTTGCAAAGAAGCTCCTGGCTTTAAGTTGCTAAATTTAATGGAGTAAATATTATATATCCCTAAAATATAAAAACAAAAGATGGTTACATATTACTGCAAGAAGTATAGTCGGTGGTCATGATGCAAAACTTCAACAAAAAACGAACAGAATTTGAAAAGTTTAAATCGATCCTCTTTGGTTTTGCTTAATTGTCATTTATGAAATACTGCTGATGTTTATTTAATGAAATTTGTCAAAACTTAGTATGAGCTTAATATAATTGTTCTTCTTTAACTACCGTCTTATACCATTACAGGTGCCAGGGTATTCTTGCTCCTCTTAACCCTTATTCGGGTTAAGGAACGGAATCTCTGTATCAGTGAGAGAGACAGAATCCAGGTTGGGTGATCAGCCCGGTGCCTGGTATGAGAGTGAGTGAACTGGATGGTAGATAAAGTAATATGAAATATGATAGAGCAATTGGTGAAATGCTGGCGGTGGAAACCGGAGGATCCGGAGAAAACGACCCAGCACCGTGTTATCTACCACATATCTCACTCTGCGTTCGCGTGTGATCGAACCCGCACCGCCTTGGTGAGAATCGAGCGGTCTAACCACTCAGCCGCGGCGCTGCCCAAACCTTAATTCTAACTCCTTAAATGCATGCGTTGAATTTTATGGATACTAAAACTTCTCATGTAAGACTACTTTACGCAGTGGGATGGCTTAGGTGGTTTCGTCTGTGACCTACATTCGGGAGGCCCTGGGTCGATTCCCGTGGCCCACCTACCGACCCATAGTGTTCTGGAAGTTTTCCATGGTCGCCAGGCTATTGCTGGTTAGGTTAATTACATCCCCCGAATTTTCTGTCCCTCCATTTCATCTCCATTACCGTTTCATATTATCTCTCATCTAGGAGTCTCTTCCAGGGTAGAAATGTTGGCGGGTGTCTCGGCACCTCACGGCAGGATGATAAGGTCTGAGTAAAACTTCCTCCTCCGGTAGGACGATCTCCGATCTCTGCATCCGGCCTGGTGGGCCGTTTCCGGACCGCAGTCGGGTGGGCTGCCGATTATGCTGGCCTGCCGGGGAGTTTCCAACTAGTGAAATATAGGGATCTTGCCCTCTGCACAGTCGGTAGGTACGGGTTTGGCGCACCCGGGGTCCCGAGCCAACAGTCTTCCTCGTGTGGGCTCCTCATCGTGGTTGAGGGAGACGGTCAACAGGCCCACCCACGTGTAGGCCGTGCGTGGAGACCCGTGGAGACGGTTTTTAGATTCTTGTCTAGTTTAGAGTTTAGGATTTAGTGAACGAAATTTTTAGTAGGTTTTGACTGACGTTTTTATGTACGTGTATTTTTAATAGGTTTTGTTACACTTGTATAGCTTTTAGAAAGTTTTATATCTGGCTTTTACCATGACTAGTTTTTTAAACGGCGCTGATGACCGCCGTAGTTGAGCGCCCTTATATATCATCATCATTGGGGCATAGGTACAATAGATCAAGACCGGTCACAGTTCCCGCAGGGGAGGTGATCCGTCCCCTTCAGCTGCTGTGGTGCAAGCGCTGTAGACCCTTAGCACTCGTGGTACCCCTGACGTTACTATAGGAACCTCGGGCCGAACTGCCGAGCCCGATTGGGAGTTGTTCGGATTGGGTTGGACTCGAGGAGGCACTTTGTTCCCGACACCCACGGGGAATTGGGTACCTCCGGCTAGGCTACGGCCGCCCGGAGGGGGTAGTTGCCTCATAAGTCCCGGGTACTAGCCTGCAGAGCTAGTAGAAGGTGTACTAGATCACCAGGCGGCCCCACCGAGGTTTTTCGGTAGTCTTCCCTGCGGGGTTGACGCGCGTAAGTGGCGTATCCATTTCCATCCCGTCTTGTCGTCAACGGGGGGGGGGGCTTTTTAAGAAATCAGGTATTGCCCTATGGAAACACCCCCGGAGTTATCCATCGCTCCCGGGTTGAAGGAGGTCAGGGTCCTTGGACTTAAGGGTCTTTGGACTAATTGGGTAGATCCTCTGCACTTAACTTGCCGAATCCCCTTCGCAGCGTAATCACTCCCAACCAAGAAATTTTTTCCATTATTTTCTTTGTGTTTATGTTTTATAATCATGTTCATTAGCAATGCATTTTAATTAATTATATAAAGAGAACAAATTGTTAACATTGCAAGTCCGAGTACTGATATTCGTATGAAATGAGATTTTTCTCCATGTCGCAGGATAGGCGTTTTCCAAATACGCCGGCATGGAATTGCGGAATATTATTTCTTTGTTGTGTTCGGCATTTTTAGTATATGAAAAGCATGTAGCTTTTGTTTATTAAATAATTCTGGGATTAAAAAGAAAGTACAGCGTCTTTAAATTTAATATTTTAGCTATAGTTATATAAAAATTGCTCTATCATTTAGGCCGACAACTCTTCCCCAAAGAGTAGGTACGTATATGGTATGCAGCATTTCCAGAACTTGGAAGACTCGTGGAGAAGTTAAGGAAGCAGATCTCTTGTCCTTTTATGCGAATGTCGGGAAATTATTCATCCATTATATATAACTTTTGGCACTACAAAATTACAAGGTGTAACGGGAATGTTTCACTATTAATTATACACAATAATTTCTTTAAGAGTGCAAAAGTTGGTGAAATTAAATCATTGGAGATTAAGTAAAGTACGAGGGTGCGTCAAAAAGTAATGCCTCCTATTTTTTTTTTCTCTTTTAATTGCCAAGAAAATTTAATCCAATTTACATAGCTTGAAAACTACAACATTGACGAATAATTTGTCACTATTCAATATAATCTCCGTCCTTTTCCACAGTTTTAATCCAACTTTTAACTAGGGCATGTATTCCAGTGTGGTAAAACACACGGTCTTACTTCCTAAGCCATTGACGCACGGACGTTTTCGCAGCCCCCTCATCTTCAAAATGAATCCCACTATGAGCTTCCTTTAGTGGCCCGAACAGATGGAAGTCTGATGGTGCCAGGTCAGGGCTGTATGGGAGGTGAGGTAAGACTTGCCATCCCAATTTCTTAATTTCAGCAGTGGTGCAACGGCTGATGTGTGTGTAGTGTTTAACGCCCGCTTTTACTACATACGGCACCGCAGGCGATGACACTGATGATACATGAGATGAAGATGGAGCACCAGTGGAATGAGATGGAGGGAGAAACCGGAGGTCCCGGAGAAAATCCGGCCCAGCGCAGAGTTGTCCACCACTAATCTCACTTTGCGGTCGCCTGGGATCGAACCCGGGCCGCCTTGGTGAGAGCCAAGCAGTCTAACCACTGAGCCACGGCGCGGCCAACGGCTGATGTGAGGTCTTGCATTGTCATGCAAAAGAAGAACATACTCCAGAGTTTTTGTTGGGCAAACCCGACGAAGACCTGCTTTAAGCTTTTTGAGACTTCTGACGTATTGGACAGAATTTATTGTGCATCCCTGCTCCAAAAAATGAATCATAAGCACACCCTCTGCATCCCAAAACACTGTCGCCATAACTTTCCTTGCCAACCGCTGAGTTTTGAATTTTTTTTTTCTTCGGTGACGTTGTGTGATGACATTCCATTGACTGCCTCTTTGATTCAGGTTCAAATTAATGAACCCACGTTTCGTCTCCAGTAACAATTTTTTCCAAAACAAAAACACTGCATGTGTTCGGAGGCTATTGTTTTCCTTGTTTCTTTGTTTTGGGCGGTTAACATTCTTGGTACCCAACGTGAACAAACTTTTGATTAACCCAGTTGCTGAATAATCGTCATCACACTTCCTTTACTGAGGGAGGTAATGCAACACAATTCACCTGTTGTTACCCGGCGATCACTACGAATGTCATCGACTCGCTGAATGTTGCATGGAATCAGTGCAGTCACCGGCCTGCCGCTTTGCCTTTCATCTGCCAATGGAGTTTGCCCTACAGCTTCGTTACAGCAACGAACCCATCGTTTAACAGTGCTGACATCCACCATTGTATCACCATACACATTTTTTAGCCTTTCGTGAATGCAAATTGGCGTTTCACCTTCCGCAGTCAAAAATTCAATCACAGAACGCTGTCTAATACGAATGTCATGTCAGCCATTCTGCAAGAGGATGCAGTGCTGCCAACTGTTGACTTAGGAAGTTACTACTGCAGGAGATTGGAGAAGAAGGTTTTAGGAATTGCGTCAAATTCAAAGTTTTCACATAACTTACTTATTTAAGTAAAAAAAAAATAGGAGGCATTACTTTTTGATCCAACCTCGTAGTACAGCAAGGACAGATAAGCCAAGTACTGTGAATTAAAATGTATCTTAACAAGATTCATATAGACTAATAATCTTTAGTACGAATACTTTCAGAAGATCACAGAATAATATATATTGAATACAACATACATTTTTATAACTGTTTCAGGAAACATTTATTAGGTAGCTAAGCATAATTCACAAATTTTACGTACCACCTGAAATAAATGCCAAACTTTGTTGCTTTTAAGACCCAAAATGTAGCTCTATAGCCTTTAAATTGAACCTAAATAATCAGACTGGAGAGTCTTATTTTTCAGTAATAAAGTAATGCTATGGATCTTGTAACGCAGATATTTTTCGACCCAGTCACAAGCACTTTACGATCTTTGTTGAAGTATTCCATTATTCCCTCGGCTGAAAACTCTACATAAATAATGAAGCACTAACTTTTGTCGACGACCTGAATACCATCTCTTCTTTATTAAGGTTGACTTCCTCCATTAACTTTAAATATTCACTGAGTGAGCTCTGAGAAAAATGTAAGGCAAATTATTTGCGGAGGTAAAACTTGGTGGACGTCATTATTCTGTGAACAGCGCCTGCTAAATGAGATATGATGTCATAATCTTGTTTGTCTTTTGCTAGACGAAAAAGAAAAAGGAATATGATAACAAGATCGCCCTCAAATAACAATCTACAAAGGTTCTTTAAGTGGTCTGTCGCTCATTCATCCCACTAGGGAAACTTGCGTTGTGAAAAGTTTCCCCCCGCCTGTCTTTTGTTCGAGGTTTCCACTCCTTTCCACCTGGAATTTTGAATTCGTTACCGTGAGCTGTGCAACATTTATGTAATTTTACCATTTAATATCAACTAAGACTGCCATGACATGTAATGTAATGCCAGAGGTTCTACTCCCATTAGTCCTCGATCCGTAGGACCAAGGACCCGGGCTTCTTTTGACCAGGGAGTTATCGAGCTGTCCCAAAAGGGCGCCCGGCGCCTCCGTGGGTCTTTCCATAGGGCAAGACCTAGAGACAAACAAGGGCCCCCCCCAATCTGGTCCTGTGGACTCAAGATGGGATGGAAGTGCATACGCCACTTACGCGCGCCAACTCCAAAATGGGAAAGCTACCGATTTGACCTCGGTGGCGCCGCCTGTAGATCTAGCACACCTTCTACTAGCTGTGCTGGCTAGTACGCGGGAATATTAATGGCTTCCCTCAACACCGTCCGGAGACGTACCCGATCATCCACGGGTATCGGGAACCACTTCCCCATCGAGTCCAACCCAATCCGAACAACTCCCTATCAGGGAGGGGCTCGAATGTTCAGCCCGAGGTTCCTCTAGTAACGTCAGCGGTACCACGAGTGCTAGGGTTCCGCAGCGCCGGCACCACGGCAGCTGAAGAGGGCGGATCCCCTCCCCTACGAACTGCCATGACACTACTTCGAACCCTAAAGGGTTCAACATTACAATGATGCGACATCACTATGTAGAGCGGCCAAATCTGCCGGTGGCAAGCGCATCGCACTGCTTTTCCTAAGGTTTCCAGATTAAACATCGCAGTTTGATCCTTCAGTGTTATGTTAGTTTTTCGAAGAGGTTCGAACAGACGATTTCGTACCGGCGAACAATTATTGGTTCTCTTCTCAAAGCACCACAAAGGCAACACGCCACCGTCCACCACGCCTAATCTAGATAATTGCAAGATAATGTGGATATAAATATTCATTATAGTATATAACCTACTCTAACACTCACCTAGAAATTTTTACTCGTGGGCTGGGTGACTATAGGTGTCTAGCTTCGAGCATGAGGATTTGTGTGTATATGTTTACTGTGGACAAACATGCTCAAATAAAAAGAAACATGCAAACATGCAAAAAAGAACAAATAAAAATCAGTTACTTAAATGTTAATTTTGAAAACATCGATCGACAAGATACTTCAGTGGGCTAGTGTTAATGTCTAGCTTCAGGGATAAAGGCAGGAAGCCTTGTGTGAGGGTTTGTTGTTGTTGTTGTTGTTGTTGTATTCTTTTGTAATTTACGTTCTCCAACGTTAGTTAAGTCATATCGGACGATGAATGGAATGGGTGAAATGATGCTGAAATGAGTGAGCCCAGGGTCCATAGAGCTTAGAGTTACCCGACATTCGTCTTTCAGGATAAGTGAACACTTCGAGAAAAACCTTATCCAGGTAGCTCACCCTAACCGAGATTCGAAATCGGGACCTCTTGAACGTGAGGTAGACACGCTACTACCACGATACCGAGGCGGGCATGTGTGTATGTGTGTGTGTATGTGTGTGTGTGTGTGTGTGTGTGTGTGTGTGTGTGTGTGTGTGTGTGTGTGTGTACTATGGAAAAACGTGCTTCACTTTACCGGTAAAACAATGAAAGGAGAGGGAACAGAAAGGCATTGCAAATAAAGGGCATGTTTAGCAAATAAGTAATTTGGTTAAATGTTGACTTAAAAAGTAGAATGATAAGGCACTTCATTCTAAGAGTTTCATGGACTGGAGAGACATGGGTTTGTGTCTAGGCTCAAGCATCATGGCTTGTGTGAATCTAAGTTTAAAACGCAGAGTAACAGAGCCAAACATATTCAGCAAAACAGAAAGAAGATATTAAAAAGAAAGTTAGAAAACGAACCTGGATATAAATCTTGTACACTTCGGTCCTATATGCCTTCTTTTGTTGTATCCTGTTGTGCCCTGCCGGTCCCTCTCCCCCACGCCACATCCCCCTCTCCCTCAGCCCACCCCTCCCCCGCGCCCCTATCTTTGTCTCACACGCCCGCAATAATATCAGTTTAATTATTCTGCTGTGGTGTTTGAGTAGATGAAATCATTCGATCGCTGACCACGATCTCTTAAGCTTCATCCTGCTGTTATCTTCTGAGTGAACCAACCTTTCACTTCTGGCTAACATTTCTCTTAGAAACATGTCCCAAGTTGAAATTATACTTGGTTAAGTGCAGATTAGGAATTTAGATGCAGTCAAGGCTAAATATGATATGGAAAATATTGAGAACATTTTGTTGGAGCTGGAATTCATAGCATTTTCAGAGAAGTAGTATCAAAAGTACAAACCACCTACAAAAAGAAGAAAGGAACCAAGTGATCTAGGCAAAGAAGTTTTGGAGGATTGTGACACAATTCTCTTAGGAATCGAAATCAGGTTCCAGTTTCTAAATCACATAATAACTTTCAGACTCATTCACGTTGATAAGTTTCATTTGTATGAAATAAATTTTCCTAAAAAATATCTCAAGTAGCCATTGACAGTATGTGTTCTTTGAATTTAAGATTAAGAAGTGAATTTCAGGTTTGTTTTTCAAGGCCAGAACGGCGCTGTCGCTGGAGCAATACCGTTATCTTTGTTTGCACAGACTAAAGATATATGCGACACTTTCCAACAAACAGCACTTATTACAAAATTGGTAATCATGATGCCAATGCCATCAACGGGGGTCGAAAGACTCTTTAAAACTCAGAAACGTGTAAAAACACATAAAATAAATACAGTAAACTAACAAAGACTGTATGAATTAGCTATGCTTCCTTATGAAAAAAATGTTTGCAGCAAGATTCTACATTTGAAAGAGAAAAATAACAGAATTGATTGCCGAAAAGACGTACAGCAGAACTATTTCGGGATATGATAGCCATTACTCCACTCTAGCGATAAAACGCCTGAACTAATTGAACCTAGTTGTAGAAAGAACCACAGGATGGCGGAAGTAGGTTATCTGTCACTTTTGGTTTTTGGAAATGAAAGAAGTATTAAAATAGGAAAGCAAATTTGTAAAAAAATAAATGTTATCAATTTATAAATTAAAAAATGCATAGAAATGGAAACGTTTCATGTATCACATCTTTGCCATTTTGTTCATTAATGAGAAATAAAAGTGTATTTTGGGCATAAATGTCTCCTATATAACCTTCAAATAAACTAAGAATCAAGTCATTCGCTACGATTTTTGGTTTAACATTACCTTAATTTTTGGGAGGGGTTGGGTCACTTAGTGAGTCCAATCCCTCATAAGGTTTATTCCACTCAGCAATCTAATACTGCCCGCCTCGGCAGCGTATATGGTAGCATGTCTACCTCACGTTCAAGAGGGCCCGAGTTCTAATCTCGGTCAGGGTGAGTTACCTGTATACGGTTTTTTTCGGGGTTTTCCCTAATCCTTAAAAGACGAAGGTCGGATAGCTCTAAGTTCCATGGATCCCAGGCTCATTTGAGCATCATTTAACTCATTTCATTCACCGCCCGATATGACAGCGTTGGAGGACGTAAAATTACAAACAAAAACACTCACTCATCACCTCACTTCCTATACTCATTCTAAGTGACCGGTATGGCTCCTCGGTAAAGTTTGAGATTGGTATTCGGAAATCCTAGGTTCGATTCCCGTTGGACTAGCTTGTTCTTTATCACTGTTTTCCCCACTTAATGTATCTTGGAGTGTATCACATAGATCTTCCAACGGCGCTGGGGCGGGTTTTCTCCGGGACCTCCGGTTTCCCCCGCCATCTCATTCCACCGCTGCTCCATCTTCATCTCATGTATCATCAGTGTCACCGCCTGCGGTGCCGTATGTAGTAAAAGCGGGCGTTAAACACTACACATTCATTCATTCCAAATTTCAGTACACTAAGAGCATAACCAACAGGAATAATGTTAAAATAAATGTACTAAATATACTTCATTTATCACCATTCCTAAAATTTTAAGAAATAGCCGTATGTCAACAACACACTGATTGGTCAAGGAACACGCAGAAGTAACACGTGAGTGAGCAAATATGAATCGCTTTCTCTTTTGCACAGTAAGTACAACAGGACTTGAATTCCACCCAAAATGTTCAAATGGAGAAATCATGGGTAATACATGATTTGGGACCAACAGATTCCTAAAAATAAGTAAAATATATTTTCAGGAAAATGCCTGTGTATAACTCAAGAACGAAAATTACCTTAAGTACCAAATTTGGCAATTATATTTTAAGGTTGCAACCCGTAAATTAAAAAATAAGAAACACTCTAACTCAAACTGCTTTAGATGAAATCTTGTTGAAACTTTTTGTTTTCTCAAATAGCTAACGATATTATACAGCTTACCTATGTTTAAGGTATTTTCATGGAAAATGAAATGCATATCTTGGACCTTCCGGGAATGTTTTCAGATGTCCTCTTCATTCTGTATTTAATCTAAGAAATAAAATGTAATAAATTGTCACTAAGGCGTCTCCTCGGTACACAGTTTACACTTTTTGCCTGGCCATTATGTCGTCCAGCCCCATACCACGTGGAGGGCAGGAGACCCCGCTATCTTTCTATCAGGCTAGCTACTTGATTGGTATCACGAGACTGACTGCACCCCGAACCAGGCCACCCATGCGGGTACCGGAGGTTGAATCATGTGCTTCCGTGCCAAAGTCAGGGGTGCTACCATTGCGCTACTACACCAAAAATATAAATCTCGTTAAAGTACACATCCACGCAAAATAAACACAAGTCAATTTCTAAGATATACCCGGAGGCTTGAATTTTCCAATAGTTCTACTTTCTTGAAATAGGAATAACTGAATAAGTTATTCATTCTTTGATCTTTTGGACACGGAAAGAGATTTAAAAGCCAACACATAGTGACGAGCGCTTAAAAGACTCCGCTACCACTTAATGACTACTGTAATCCCATTATGTCTGAATCTACTAGAACATAAGATAATTAGGTATTATTGCCTCGATTAATGTAACGTAAATATAAGAATAAATTTGTACAAGAGTGTAACACATTAGAGGTCCATTTTATAAATTGTAAATGAAATAAAATTTCAAAGCTCTCAAATAACGTTCAGCTCTTAAAATATTTGAGTATCACTGAATACTACCCTATTTGCATTGTACCTACAATGAAATATGTACTAAAAGCACTCATACATGTGAATGTAACATTATCAATTGGTTTGTTTGTTCGTTTTTTAATTTGCTTCCACCGAATACTGATTTGAGGTACGTAGCAAGTCATGCTTTTCGACACAGGTAGCACAAGTACCTGTGCGATAGGTGTAGTATCAAAGGAATACTACTCACGGACAAAACTGAGACATTGCACTTTGGTTACAAAGCAGCTGAAGGCCATAGTTTAAGGGACCTGCGAATCTACCATGAAGATGCCCACGTATCTTTTAGGAAACGCCAGCACAGATTAATGATCAGTGGCGTATTACTCGTACACCATACACCAAGCTTTGAGGAACGAGGGTGATGTTACAGAACAATCCAGAAGCAAGTACAAGAGCAACTTCCATTACCTTGATGTTTGCCATAGTTTATACTCGCCATCAATCAAGAACATGACTGACAGTTGCTAAGTACATGGTGAAAGGTTTTAAGCGAACGGGAAGAGATGGATACATTATTACGGTCCTCACAGCACTGAAAAGAAGGACCAATTGAAGCTAACACTTTCCACAGCAATGGTAGACGCCGAAACCTATTATGTGTTTCAAATGGGAAGAGTTCTCGGCTGTAGCCAATGAGATGCGTTAGAGCCTTCACCGTTGCCACCTCGTTATCCCCACTCTTTTTATATTTCCCTATCTCTCGCACACTTGTACTTCGTGGCGCTAACACTAACTAAATTTTACAAACTTTTATAATAATGCAGTTGTTGAAATCAGAATTGCAACATGAAAATTTGTATATTACGCAAATGTTTTAAATATTTAGTTTAAAGTTAATTATAGTTTATGAATTACTTTTCTAATCCAACTAAAATAACAGCGGTGCATCCGTATAGCTGTAAATATTACTTACGTTAAGAGATAATTCGTCATTGTCATTGTCTTGAACGTCTGAGCACTGCAAATTTATGATGATAGGTTCCAAAATCTCGTTACGTGCTATTTCTTTCCAAAAGTCGTCTTCTTGTAGATTATGCGATGTCTCACGCAGTTTTCCCAGTCTTGTGTTCCTTGTCAATTTCTTCGTAAATAATTCGTTGAATGACAGTCAGTTTAAAAATATTATTTCTGTTTGCAACATAGTTTGAGCCCACATTAACTCTATGTGATTGTTCTAGCAGTAGTAAGGGGCCAAAGGTGGATCGTGTCTCGCTGCTCCAGCTGATACACTTCTTTATGAAAAAGTAACTGAATAGTACTGCTCTGAACTCTCTAGAGTAAATAGACATTACGAACCATTATTATTTATTTAGGTAAAAAAATAGGAGCCATTACTTTTTGACCCTCGTAGTACAGCAAGGACAGATAAGCCAAATATTGTGAATTAAAATATATCTTAACAAGAATCATATAGACTAATAATCTTTAGTAAGAATACTTTCAGAAGATCACAGAATAACATACATGCGTTGTGAAAAGTTTCCTCTCGCCTGTCTTTTGTTCGAAATTTCCACTCCTTTCCACCTCGAATTTTGAATTCGTTACCGTGAGCTGTGCAACATTTATACAATTTTACCATTTAATATCAACTAAGGCTGCCATGACATGTGACGTAATGCCAGACCTTCTACTCCCATTAGTCCTGGACCCGTAGCACCAAGGACCAGGGAGTTACCGAGCTGACCCAAAAGGCCGCACGGTGCCTCCGTGCGGCTTTCCATAGGGCAAGACCTAGAGACTAACAGGCCCCCCCCGCATCTGGTCCTGTGGACTCAAGACGGGGTGGAAGTGGATACGCCACTTACGCGCGCCAACTCCAAAATGGGAAGGCTACCGATATGACCTCGGTGAGGCCGCCTGGTGATCTAGCACACCTTCTACTAGCTATGCAGGCTAGTCCGCTGGAATATTAATGACTTCCCTCAACCCCGTCCGGAGACGTACCCGATCACCCACGGGTATCGGAAAACACTGAGTCCTCGAGTCCAACCCAATCCGAACAACTCCCTAACAGGGATGAGCTCGAATGTTCGGCACGAGGTTCCTCTAGTAACCTCAGAGGTACCACGAGTGCTAGGGGTCCGCAGCGCCCGGACCACGGCAGCTGAAGAGGGCGGATCCTCTCCCCTACGAACTGCCATGACACTACTTCGAACCCTAAAGGGTTCAACATTACAATGATGCGATATCACTACGTAGAGCGGCCAAATCTGACGGTGGCAAGCGCATCGCACTGGTTTTCCTAAGGTTTCCAGATTAAACATCGCAGGTTGATCCTTCAATGTTAAGTTAGCTTTTCGAAGAGGTTCGAACAGACGATTTCGCACCGGCGAACAATTATTGGTTCTCTTCTCAAAGCACCACAAAGGCAACACGCCACCGTCCACCACGCCTAATCTAGATAATTGCAAGATAATGTGGATATAAATATTCATTATAGTATATTACCTATTCTAACACTCCCCTAGGAATATTTTACTCGTGGGGTGGGTGACTATAGGTGTCTAGCTTCGAGCATGAGGATTTGTGTGTATATGTTTACTGTGGACAAACATGCTCGAATAAAAAGAAACATGCAAACACGCAAAAAATAACAAATAAAAATCAGCTACTTAAATGTTAATTTTGAAAACATGGATCGACAAGATACTTCAGTGGGCTATTGTTAATGTCTAGCTTCAGGGATGAAGGCACGAGGCCTTGTGTGTGGTTTTTTTGTGTAATTTACGTTCTCCAACGTTAGTTAAGTCATATCAGACGATGACTGGAATGGGTGAAATGATGCTGAAATGAGTGAGCCCAGGGTCCATAGAGCTTAGAGTTACCCGACATTCGTCTTTCAGGATAAGAGAACACTTCGGAAAAAACCTTATCCAGGTTTCACCCTAACCGAGATTCGAACTCGGGACCCCTTGAACGTGAGGCAGACACGCTGCCGCCACGCTACCGTGGCGGGCATGTGTGTGTGTGTGTGTGTGTGTGTGTGTGTGTGTGTGTGTGTGTGTGTGTACTATGGAGAAACATGCCGGTAAAACAATAAAAGGAGAGGGCACAGAAATGCATTGCTAAAGAAGAGCATTTTAATAAATAAGTAATTTGGTTAAATGTGGACTTAAAAAGTAGATCGATAAGGCACTTCATTCTAAGAGTTTCATGGACTGGTGAGACATGGGTTGGTGTCTAGGCTCAAGCATCAGGGCTTGTGTGAATCTAAGTTTAAAACGCAGAGTAACTGAGTCAAACTCATTCAGCAAAACAGAAAGAAGAAATTAAAAAGAAAGTTAGAAAACGAACCTGGATATAGATCTTGTACACTTTGGTCCTATATGCCTTCTTTTGTTGTATCCTGTTGTGCACTGCCGGTCCCTCTCCCCCTCAACGCCCCCATTCCCCCTCTCGCACTCTCAACCCTCTACCTCAGCCCTCCCTCGAACCCTCTCTCTTTCTCTCACACGCCCGCATTAATATCAGTTTAATTATTCTGCTGTGGTGTTTGAGGAGATGAAATCATTCGATCGGTGACCTCGATCTCTTAAGCTTCTTCCTGCTGTTATCTTCTGAGTGGAACAACCTTTCACTTCTGGCTAACATTTCTCTTAGAAACATGTCCCAAGTTGAAATTATACTTGGTTAAGTGCAGATTAGGAATTTAGATGCAGTCAAGGCTAAATATGATATGGAAAATATTGAGAACATTTTGTTGGAGTTGAAATTCATGGCATTTACAGAGAAGTAGTATCAAAAGTAGCAACCACCTACTAAAAGAAGAAAGGAACCAAGTGATCTAGACAAAGAAGTTTTGGAGGATTGTGACACAATTCTCTTAGGAATCGAAATCAGATTCCAGTTTCTAAATCACATAATAGCTTTCAGACTCATTCACGTTGATAAGTTTCATTTGTATGAAATAAATTTTCCTAAAATATATCTGAAGTAGCCATTGACAGTATGTGTTCTTTGAATTTAAGATTAAGAAGTGAATTTCAGGTTTGTTTTTCAAGGCCAGAACGGCGCTGTCGCTGGAGCAATAACGTTATCCTTGTTTGCACAGACTAAAGATATATGCGACACTTTCCAAGAAACAGCACTTATTACAAAATTGGTAATCATGATGCCAATGCCATCAACGGGGGTCGAAAGATTCTTTAAAGCTCAGAAACGTGTAAAAACACATAAAATAAATACAGTGAATTAACAACGACTGTATGAATTAGCTATGTTTCTTTATGAGAAAAATGTTTGCAGCAAGATTCTACATTTGAAAGAGAAAAATAACGGAATTTATTGCCGAAAAGACGTACAGCAGAACTATTCCGGGATATGATAGCCATTACTCCACTCTAGCGATAAAACGCCTGAACTAATTGAACTTAGTTGGAGAAAGAACCACAGGATGGCGGAACTAGGTTATCTGTCATTTTGGTTTTTGGAAATTGAAGAAATATTAAAATAGGAAAGCAAATTTGTAAAAAAATGAATGTTGTCAGTTTATAAATTAAAAATGCACCGAAATGGAATGGTTTCACGTATCACATCTGTGCCGTTCTGTTCATTAATGAGGATTAAAAGTGTATTTTGCGCATAAATGTCTCCTATATAACCTTCAAATAAAATAAGAATTAAGTCATTCGCTGTAATTTTTGGTCGAACATCTTCAGAATTTTTGGGAGGGGTTGGGTCACTCAGTGAGTTCAATCCCTTATAAGGTTTATTCCACTCAGCAATCTGATTTATACAGATGGATCCAAAAGCGATACGGGTGTTGGATGTGCTTACATCCTTGGAGCCGAACCCTATACATTCGGTTTCCATGGCAGTACTTCCATTTATAGTGCAGAGCTCTATGCAATATACCAAGCCGTCATACATGTTCGCCGAAGAAAGTTAGGTAATTGTCTTATCCTAAGTGATTTCCTAAGCGCACCTAGGGCCTTCGTGAGTTGTACAACCAACACCCAATTGTGCATCGCATACAGGATGCACTCCACGTTTTACACGTCTCTGGCGTTAGCGTGGTGTGCGCATGGATTCCTGGCCACGTAGGCCTGCATGGGAACGAACTGGCGGATTCGGCAGCAAAGGTGGCAAGCGTAGAACCGAGTGTCAACATCCCTTTTGTCACCGCGGAAGACTTTAGGCTTGTTGTGCGTAGAGCGGCACTGTCACGCTGGCGTGATGAGTAGTCTGCTCTGCGTAATAACAAGCTGAGAAGGGTAAAAGAGCTTCCGGATAACTGGGCGACCTCCTATCGCTTATCGCGTCGGGAGGAGGTGAGTTTGGCTCGGTTGCGTATTGGGCACTGCTACTTCTCACACAGTCACCTGTTGAGGAAGGTCACTGCTTCTATTTGCGGGTCATGTGGTCAGGCTCTCTCGGTCCGTCATGTGCTGCTCGAGTGTATTCACCTAGCAGACCTGCGGGAGTCTCTGCAGCTGCCGGTCAGCTTGACGGAGATCCTAGCAGACAATAACTCTGCGGTGGAAAAAGTCCTGAAGTACATCGGCAGAGTTCAGTTAAGAATTTAATAGTTTATGTTTTTATCGTCTGTTATTTTATACGTTTTTAGTTTTGATAGTCTATTGCTGGTTTCGGCCGCCTTGTGTTATAAATAAATTTTTGTTTTATTTATACATGTTATATCTATTGCGTTTTTTGTATTTTAGCAATAAAGAGTGTTCTGCTTTTGTATTTCTTTTCAATGTTTATTTTTATAGATATATTTTTACTTAGTGTGCAAGTTTTTTAGTGTCATTCGCACAATTGTCTTTAATGGGCGCTGATGACCTAGCAGTTGAGCGCCCATAAATACAAATCATCATCATCATCTGCCTCACGTTCAAGAGGTCTCGAGTTCTAATCTCGGTCAGGTTGAGTTACCTGTATAAGGTTTTTCCGGGGTTTTCCCTTATCCTTAAAAGACGAAGGTCGGATAGCTCTAAGCTCCATGGACCCCAGGCTCATTTGAGCATCATTTAACTCATTTCATTCACCGCCCGATATGACAGCGTTGGAGGACGTAAAATTACAAACAAAAACACTCACTCATCACCTCACTTCCTATACTCATTCTAAGTGACCGGTATGGCTCCTCGGTAAAGTTTGAGCTTGCTATTCGGAAATCCTAGGTTCGATTCCCGTTGGACTAGCTTGTTCTTTATCACTGTTTTCCCCACTTAATGTATGTTGGGGTGTATCACATAGATCTTCCCACGGCGCTGGGGCGGGTTTTCTCCGGGACCCCCGGTTTCCCCCGCCATCTCATTTCACCGCTGCTCCATCTTCATCTCAAGTATCATCAGTGCCACCGCCTGCGGTGCCGTATGTAGTAAAAGCGGGCGTTAAACACTACATATTCATTCATTCCAAATTTCAGTGCACTAAGAGCATAACCAATAGGATTAATGTTAAAATAAATGTACTAAATATACTTAATTTATCATCATTCCTAAAATTTTAAGAAATAGCCGTATGTCAACAACACACTGATTGGTCAAGGAACACGCAGAAGTAACACGTGAGTGAGCAAATATGAATCGCTTTCTCTTTTGCACAGTAAGTACAACAGGACTTGCATTCCATCCAAAATGTTCAAATGGAGAATTCATGGGTAATACATGATTTGGGACTAACAGATTCCTTAAAATAAGTAAAATATATTTTCAGGAAAATGCCTGTGTATAACTCAAGAACGAAAATTCCCTTAAGTACCAAATTTGGCAATTATATTTTAAGGTTGCAACCCCTAAATTAAAAAATAAGAAACACTCTAACTCAAACTGCTTTAGATGAAATCTTGTTGAAATTTTTTGTTTTCTCAAATAACTAACGATATTATACAGCTTCCCTATGTTTAAGGTATTTTCATGGAAAATGAAATGCATATCTTGGACCTTCCGGGAATGTTTTCAGAAGTCCCCTTCATTCTGTATTAAATCTAAGGAATAAAATGTAATAAATTGTCACTAAGGCGTCTCCTCTATACACAGTTTACACTTTTTGCCCGGCCATTACGTCGTCCAGCCGCATACCACGTGGGTGGCAGGAGACCCCGCCACCTCTATCGGGCTAGTTACTTGATTGGTATCACGCGACTGACTGCACCTCGAACCAGGCCAACCATGCGGGTACCGGAGGTTGAACCAGGTGCTTCCGCGCCAAAGTCAGGGGCGCTACCATTGCGCTACTACACCAAAAATATAAATCTCGTTAAAGTACACATCTACGCAAAAAAAACAAAAAAAACAAAACAGAAGTCAGTTTCTAAGATAAACCCGGTGGCTTGAATTTGCCAATAGTTCTACATTCTTGAAATAGGAATAACTGAATAAGTTATTCATTCTTTGATCTTTTGGACACGGAAAGAGATTTAAAAGCCAACACACAGTGACGAGCGCTTAAAAGACTCCGCTACCACTTAATGACTACTGTAATCGCATTATGTCTGAATCTACTAGAACATAAGATAATTAGGTATTATTGCCTCGATTAATATAACTTAAATATAGGAATAAATTTGTACAAGAGTGTAACACATTAGAGGTACTTTTTATAAATTGTAAATGAAATAAAATTTCAAAGCTGTCAATTAACGTTCAGCTCTTAAAATATTTGAGTGTCACTGTATACTGCCCTATTCGCATTGTACCTACAATGAAATATGTAATAAAAGCACTCATACATATGAATGTAACATTATCAATTTGTTTGTTCGTTTTTTAATTTGCTTCCACCGAATACTGATTTGAGGTACGTAGCAAGTCATGCTTTTCGACACAGGTAGCACAAGTACCTGTGCGATAGGTGTAGTATCAAAGGAATACTACTCACGGACAAAACTGAGACATTGCACTTTGGTTACAAAGCAGCTGAAGGCCATAGTTTAAGGGACCTGCGAATCTACCATGAAGATGCCCACGTATCTTTTAGGAAACGCCAGCACAGATTAATGATCAGTGGCGTATACTCGTACACCATACACCAAGCTTTGAGGAACAAGGGTGATGTTACAGAACAATCCAGAAGCAAGTACAAGAGCATCTTCCATTACCTTGATGTTTACCATAGTTTATACTCGTCATCAATCAAGGACATGACTGACAGTTGCTAACTACATAGTGAAGGGTTTTAAGCGAACGGGAAGTGATGGATACATTATTACGGTCCTCACAGCTCTGAAAAGAAGGACCAATTGAAGCTAACACTTTTTACAGCAACGGTAGACGCCGAAAACTATTATGTGTTTCAAATGGGAAGAGTTCTCGGCTGTAGCCAATGAGATGCGTTAGAGCCTTCACCGTTGCCACCTCGTTATCCCCACTCTTTTTATACTTCCCTATCTCTCGCACACTTGTACTTCGTGGCGCTAACACTAAGTTTTATAAACTTTTATAATAATGCAGTTGTTAAAATCAAAATTGCAACATGAAAATTTCTATATTACGCAAATGTTTTAAATATTTAGTTTAAAGTTAATTATAGTTTATGAATTACTTTTCTAATCCAACTAAAATAACAGCGGTGCATCCGTATAGCTCTAAATATTACTTACGTTAAGAGATAATTCGTCATTGTCATAGTCTTGAACGTCTGAGTACTGTAAATTTATGAAAGGTTCCAAAATCTCGTTACGTGCTAATTCTTTACAAAAGTGGTCTTCTTGTAGATTATGCGATGTCTCACGCAGTTTTCCCAGTCTTGTGTTCCTTGTCAATTTCTTCGTAAATAATTCGTTGAATGACAGTCAGTTTAAAAATATTATTTCTGTTTGCAACATAGTTTGAGCCCACATTAACTCTATGTGATTGTTCTAGCAGTAGTAAGGGGCCAAAGATGGATCGTGTCTCGTTTCCAGCTGATACACTTCTTTATGAAAAAGTAACTGAATAGTACTGCTCTGAACTCTCTAGAGTAAATAGGCATTACGAACCATTATTATTTATTTAGGTAAAAAATAGGAGCCATTACTTTTTGACCCTCGTAGTACAGCAAGGACAGATAAGCCAAATATTGTGAATTAAAATATATCTTAACAAGAATCATATAGACTAATAATCTTTAGTAAGAATACTTTCAGAAGATCACAGAATAACATACATGCGTTGTGAAAAGTTTCCTCTCGCCTGTCTTTTGTTCGAAATTTCCACTCCTTTCCACCTCGAATTTTGAATTCGTTACCGTGAGCTGTGCAACATTTATACAATTTTACAATTTAATATCAGCTAAGGCTGCTATGACGTGACGTAATGCCAGACCTTCTACTCCCATTAGTCCTGGATCCGTAGCACCAATGACCAGGGAGTTACCGAGCTGACCCAAAAGGGCGCACGGTGCCTCCGTGCGGCTTTCCATAGGGCAAGACCTAGAGACTAACAAGCCCCCCCACATCTGGTCCTGTGGACTCAAGACGGGGTGGAAGTGGATACGCCACTTAGGCGCGCCAACTCCAAAATGGGAAGCCTACCGATATGACCTCGGTGGGGCCACCTGGTGATCTAGCACACCTTCTACTAGCTATGCTGGCTGGTACGCTGGAATATTAATGACTTCCCTCAACCCCGTCCGGAGACGTACCCGATCTACCACGGGTATCGGAAACCACTGCCTCCTCGAGTCCAACCCAATCCGAACAACTCCCTCTCAGGGATGAGCTCGAATGTTCGGCACGAGGTTCCTCTAGTAACCTCAGAGCTACCACGAGTGCTAGGGGTCCGCAGCGCCCGGACCACGGCAGCTGAAGAGGGCGGATCCTCTCCCCTACGAACTGCCATGACACTACTTCGAACCCTAAAGGGTTCAACATTACAATGATGCGATATCACTACGTAGAGCGGCCAAATCTGACGGTGGCAAGCGCATCGCACTGGTTTTCCTAAGGTTTCCAGATTAAACATCGCAGGTTGATCCTTCAATGTTAAGTTAGCTTTTCGAAGAGGTTCGAACAGACGATTTGGCACCGGCGAACAATTATTGGTTCTCTTCTCAAAGCACCACAAAGGCAACACGCCACCGTCCACCACGCCTAATCTAGATAATTGCAAGATAATGTGGATATAAATATTCATTATAGTATATAACCTATTCTAACACTCCCCTAGGAATATTTTACTCGTGGGGTGGGTGACTATAGGTGTCTAGCTTCGAGCATGAGGATTTGTGTGTATATGTTTACTGTGGACAAACATGCTCAAATAAAAAGAAACATGCAAACACGCAAAAAATAACAAATAAAAATCAGCTACTTAAATGTTAATTTTGAAAACATGGATCGACAAGATACTTCAGTGGGCTATTGTTAATGTCTAGCTTCAGGGATGAAGGCACGAGGCCTTGTGTGTGGTTTTTTTGTGTAATTTACGTTCTCCAACGTTAGTTAAGTCATATCAGACGATGACTGGAATGGGTGAAATGATGCTGAAATGAGTGAGCCCAGGGTCCATAGAGCTTAGAGTTACCCGACATTCGTCTTTCAGGATAAGAGAACACTTCGGAAAAAACCTTATCCAGGTTTCACCCTAACCGAGATTCGAACTCGGGACCTCTTGAACGTGAGGCAGACACGCTGCCGCCACGCTACCGTGGCGGGCATGTGTGTGTGTGTGTGTGTGTGTGTGTGTGTGTGTGTGTGTGTGTGTGTGTGTGTGTGTGTGCTATGGAGAAACATGCCGGTAAAACAATAAAAGGAGAGGGCACAGAAATGCATTGCTAAAGAAGAGCATTTTAACAAATAAGTAATTTGGTTAAATGTGGACTTAAAAAGTAGATCGATAAGGCACTTCATTCTAAGAGTTTCGTGGACTGGTGAGACATGGGTTGGTATCTAGGCTCAAGCATCAGGGCTTGTGTGAATCTAAGTTTAAAACGCAGAGTAACTGAGTCAAACTCATTCAGCAAAACAGAAAGAAGAAATTAAAAAGAAAGTTAGAAAACGAACCTGGATATAAATCTTGTACACTTTGGTCCTATATGCCTTCTTTTTTTGTATCCTGTTGTGCACTGCCGGTCCCTCTCCCCCTCAACGCCCCCCTTCCCCCTCTCGCACTCTCAACCCTCTACCTCAGCCCTCCCTCGAACCCTCTCTCTTTCTCTCACACGCCCGCATTAATATCAGTTTAATTATTCTGCTGTGGTGTTTGAGGAGATGAAATCATTCGATCGGTGACCTCGATCTCTTAAGCTTCTTCCTGCTGTTATCTTCTGAGTGGAACAACCTTTCACTTCTGGCTAACATTTCTCTTAGAAACATGTCCCAAGTTGAAATTATACTTGGTTAAGTGCAGATTAGGAATTTAGATGCAGTCAAGGCTAAATATGATATGGAAAATATTCAGAACATTTTGTTGGAGCTGGAATTCATGGCATTTTCAAAGAAGTAGTATCAAAAGTACAAACCACCTACTAAAAGAAGAAAGGAACCAAGTGATCTAGGCAAAGAAGTTTTGGAGGATTGTGACACAATTCTCTTAGGAATCGAAATCAGGTTCCAGTTTCTAAATCACATAATAGCTTTCAGACTCATTCACATTGATAAGTTTCATTTGTATGAAATAAATTTTCCTAAAATATATCTCAAGTAGCCATTGACAGTATGTGTTCTTTGAATTTAAGATTAAGAAGTGAATTTCAGGTTTGTTTTTCAAGGCCAGAACGGCGCTGTCGCTGGAGCAATAACGTTATCCTTGTTTGCACAGACTAAAGATATATGCGACACTTTCCAAGAAACAGCACTTATTACAAAGTTGGTAATCATGATGCCAATGCCATCAACGAGGGTCGAAAGATTCTTTAAAACTCAGAAACGTGTAAAATCACATAAAATAAATACAGTGAATTAGCAACGACTGTATGAATTAGCTATGTTTCTTTATGAGAAAAATGTTTGCAGCAAGATTCTACATTTGAAAGAGAAAATAACAGAATTTATTGCCGAAAAGACGTACAGCAGAACTATTCCGGGATATGATAGCCGTTACTCCACTCTAGCGATAAAACGCCTGAACTAATTGAACTTAGTTGGAGAAAGAACCACAGGATGGCGGAACTAGGTTATCTGTCACTTTTGGTTTTTGGAAATTGAAGAAATATTAAAATAGGAAAGCAAATTTGTAAAAAAAATGAATGTTGTCAGTTTATAAATTAAAAATGCACCGAAATGGAATGGTTTCACGTATCACATCTTTGCCGTTCTGTTCATTAATGAGGAATAAAAGTGTATTTTGTGCATAAATGTCTCCTATATAACCTTCAAATAAAATAAGAATTAAGTCATTCGCTGCAATTTTTGATTAAACATCTTCAGCATTTTTGGGAGGGGTTGGGTCACTTAGTGAGTCCAATCCCTTATAAGGTTTATTCCACTCAGCAATCTGATTTATACAGATGGATCCAAAAGCGATACAGGTGTTGGATGTGCTTACATCCTTGGAGCCGAACCCTATACATTCGGTTTCCATGGCAGTACTTCCATTTATAGTGCAGAGCTCTATGAAATATACCGAGCCGTCATACATGTTCGCCGAAGAAAGTTAGGTAATTGTCTTATCCTAAGTGATTTCCTAAGCGCACCTAGAGCCTTCGTGAGTTATACAACCAACACCCAATTGTGCAACGCATACAGGATGCACTCCACGTTTTACACCTCTCTGGCGTTAGCGTGGTGTGCGCATGGATTCCTGGCCACGTAGGCCTGCATGGGAACGAACTGGCGGATTCGGCAGTAAAGGTGGCAAGCGTAGAACCGAGTGTCAACATCCCTTTTGTCACCGCGGAAGACTTTAGGCTTGTTGTGCGTAGAGCGGCACTGTCACGCTGGCAAGATGAGTGGTCTGCTCTGCGTAATAACAAGCTGAGAAGGGTAAAAGAGCTTCCGGATTACTGGGCGACCTCCTATCGCTTATCGCGTCGGGAGGAGGTGAGTTTGGCTCGGTTGCGTATTGGGCACTGCTACTTCTCACACAGTCACCTGTTGAGGAGGGTCACTGCTTCTATTTGCGGGTCATGTGGTCAGGCTCTCTCGGTCCGTCATGTGCTGCTCGAGTGTATTCACCTAGCAGACCTGCGGGAGTCTCTGCAGCTGCCGGTCAGCTTGACGGAGATCCTAGCAGACAATAACTCTGCGGTGGAAAAAGTCCTGAAGTACATCGGCAGAGTTCAGTTAAGAATTTAATAGTTTATGTTTTTATCGTCTGTTATTTTATACGTTTTTAGTTTTGATAGTCTATTGCTGGTTTCGGCCGCCTTGTGTTATAAATAAATTTTTGTTTTATTTATACATGTTATATCTATTGCGTTTTTTTTATTTTAGCAATAAAGAGTGTTCTGCTTTTGTATTTCTTTTCAATGTTTATTTTTATAGATATATTTTTACTTAGTGTGCAAGTTTTTTAGTGTCATTCGCACAATTGTCTTTAATGGGCGCTGATGACCTAGCAGTTGAGCGCCCATAAATACAAATCATCATCATCATCTGCCTCACGTTCAAGAGGTCCCGAGTTCTAATCTCGGTCAGGTTGAGTTACCTGTATAAGGTTTTTCCGGGGTTTTCCCTTATCCTTAAATGACGAAGGTCGGATAGCTCTAAACTCCATGGACCCCGAGCTCATTTGAGCATCATTTAACTCATTTCATTCACCGCCCGATAAGACAGCGTTGGAGAACGGAAAATTACAAACAAAAACACTCACTCATCACCTCACTTCCTATACTCATTCTAAGTGACCGGTATGGCTCCTCGGTAAAGTTTGAGCTTGCTATTCGGAAATCCTAGGTTCGATTCCCGTTGGACTAGCTTGTTCTTTATCACTGTTTTCCCCACTTAATGTATGTTGGGGTGTATCACATAGATCTTCCCACGGCGCTGGGGCGGGTTTTCTCCGGGACCTCCGGTTTCCCCCGCCATCTCATTCCACCGCTGCTCCATCTTCATCTCAAGTATCATCAGTGTCACCGCCTGCGGTGCCGTATGTAGTAAAAGCGGGCGTTAAACACTACATATTCATTCATTCCAAATTTCAGTGCACTAAGAGCATAACCAATAGGAATAATGATAAAATAAATGTACTAAATATACTTAATTTATCATCATTCCTAAAATTTAAAGAAATAGCCGTATGTCAACAACACACTGATTGGTCAAGGAACACGCAGAAGTAACACGTGAGTGAGCAAATATGAATCCCTTTCTCTTTTGCACAGTAAGTACAACAGGACTTGCATTCCATCCAAAATGTTCAAATGGAGAATTCATGGGTAATACATGATTTGGGACTAACAGATTCCTAAAAATAAGTAAAATATATTTTCAGGAAAATGCCTGTGTATAACTCAAGAACGAAAATTCCCTTAAGTACCAAATTTGGCAATTATATTTTAAGGTTGCAACCCCTAAATTAAAAAATAAGAAACACTCTAACTCAAACTGCTTTAGATGAAATCTTGTTGAAATTTTTTGTTTTCTCAAATAACTAACGATATTATACAGCTTCCCTATGTTTAAGGTATTTTCATGGAAAATGAAATGCATATCTTGGACCTTCCGGGAATGTTTTATGAAGTCCTCTTCATTCTGTATTAAATCTAAGAAATAAAATGTAATAAATTGTCACTAAGGCGTCTCCTCTATACACAGTTTACACTTTTTGCCCGGCCATTACGTCGTCCAGCCGCATACCACGTGGGTGGCAGGAGACCCCGCCACCTCTATCGGGCTAGTTACTTGATTGGTATCACGCGACTGACTGCACCTCGAACCAGGCCAACCATGCGGGTACCGGAGGTTGAACCAGGTGCTTCCGCGCCAAAGTCAGGGGCGCTACCATTGCGCTACTACACCAAAAATATAAATCTCGTTAAAGTACACATCTACGCAAAAAAAAACAAAAAAAACAAAACAGAAGTCAGTTTCTAAGATAAACCCGGTGGCTTGAATTTGCCAATAGTTCTACATTCTTGAAATAGGAATAACTGAATAAGTTATTCATTCTTTGATCTTTTGGACACGGAAAGAGATTTAAAAGCCAACACACAGTGACGAGCGCTTAAAAGACTCCGCTACCACTTAATGACTACTGTAATCGCATTATGTCTGAATCTACTAGAACATAAGATAATTAGGTATTATTGCCTCGATTAATATAACTTAAATATAGGAATAAATTTGTACAAGAGTGTAACACATTAGAGGTACTTTTTATAAATTGTAAATGAAATAAAATTTCAAAGCTGTCAAATAACGTTCAGCTCTTAAAATATTTGAGTGTCACTGTATACTGCCCTATTCGCATTGTACCTACAATGAAATATGTAATAAAAGCACTCATACATATGAATGTAACATTATCAATTTGTTTGTTCGTTTTTTAATTTGCTTCCACCGAATACTGATTTGAGGTACGTAGCAAGTCATGCTTTTCGACACAGGTAGCACAAGTACCTGTGCGATAGGTGTAGTATCAAAGGAATACTACTCACGGACAAAACTGAGACATTGCACTTTGGTTACAAAGCAGCTGAAGGCCATAGTTTAAGGGACCTGCGAATCTACCATGAAGATGCCCACGTATCTTTTAGGAAACGCCAGCACAGATTAATGATCAGTGGCGTATACTCGTACACCATACACCAAGCTTTGAGGAACAAGGGTGATGTTACAGAACAATCCAGAAGCAAGTACAAGAGCATCTTCCATTACCTTGATGTTTACCATAGTTTATACTCGTCATCAATCAAGGACATGACTGACAGTTGCTAACTACATAGTGAAGGGTATTAAGCGAACGGGAAGTGATGGATACATTATTACGGTCCTCACAGCTCTGAAAAGAAGGACCAATTGAAGCTAACACTTTCCACAGCAACGGTAGACGCCGAAACCTATTATGTGTTTCAAATGGGAAGAGTTCTCGGCTGTAGCCAATGAGATGCGTTAGAGCCTTCACCGATGCCAACTCGTTATCCCCACTCTTTTTATATTTCCCTATCTCTCGCACACTTGTACTTCGTGGCGCTAACACTAACTAAATTTTACAACCTTTTATAATAATGCAGTTGTTGAAATGAAAATTGCAACATGAAAATTTGTATATTACGCAAATGCTTTGTATATTTAGTTTAAAGTTAATTATAGTTTATGAATTACTTTTCTAAACAAACTAAAATATCAGCGGTGCATCCGTATAGCTGTAAATGTTACTTACGTTAAGAGATAATTCGTCATTGCCATTGTCTTGAACGTCTGAGTACTGTAAATTTATGAAAGGTTCCAAAATCTCGTTACGTGCAATTTCTTTCCAAAAGTGGTCTTCTTGTAGATTATGCGATGTCTCACGCAGTTTTCCCAGTCTTGTGTTCCTTGTCAATTTCTTCGTAAATAATTCGTTCAATGACAGTCAGTTTAAAAATATTATTTCTGTTTGCAACATAGTTTGAGCCCACATTAACTCTATGTGATTGTTCTAGCAGTAGTAAGGGGCCAAAGGTGGATCGTGTCTCGTTGCTCCAGCTGATATAATTTTTCATGAGAAAGTAACTGAATAGTACTGCTTTGAACTCTCTAGAGTAAATAGACATTACGAACCATTATTATTTATTTAAATAAAAGAATAGCAGCCATTACTTTTTGACCCTCGTAGTACAGCAAGGACAGGTAAGCCAAATATTGTGAATTAAAATATATCTTAACAAGAATCATATAGACTAATAATCTTTAGTAACAATACTTTCAGAAGATCACAGAATAACATACATTGAATACAACTTATATTTTATAACTGTTTCAGGAAGTATTTATTAGGTAGCTAAGCATAACTTACAAATTTTACGTACCACATGAAATAAAATGCCAAACTTTGTTGCTTTTAAGACCCAAGATGTAGCTCTATTGCCTTTAAATTGAACCTAAATAATTAGACTGGAGAGTCTTATTTTTCAGTAATAAAGTAATGCTATGGACCTTCTAACGCAAATATTTATCGACCCAGTCACAAGAACTTTACAGTCTTTGTTGAAGTATTCCATTATTCCCCCGGCTGAAAACTCTACATAAATAATGCAGCACTAACTTTTGGCGACGACCTGAATACCATCTCTCCTTTATTAAAGTTGACTTCTTTCATTATCTTTAAATATTCACTGAGTGAGCTCGGAGAAAAATGTAAGGCAAATTATTTGAGGAGGTAAAACTTGGTGGACGTCATTATTCTGCTAACTGAGTTATGATGCCGTAATCTTGTTTGTCTTTTGCTACACGAAAAAGAAAAAGGAAGATGATAACAAGATCGCCCTCAAAGAACAATCTACAAAGGTTCTTTAAGTGGTCTGTCACTCGTTCTTCCAACTAGGGAAACTTGCGTTGTGAAAAATTTCCCCTCGCCTGTCTTTTGTTCGAGGTTTCCACTCCTTTCCACCTGGAATTTTGAATTCGTTACCGTGAGCTGTGCAACATTTATGTAATTTTACCATTTAATATCAACTAAGACTGCCATGACATGTAATGTAATGCCAGAGGTTCTACTCCCATTAGTCCTCGATCCGTAGGACCAAGGACCCGGGCTTCTTTTGACCAGGGAGTTATCGAGCTGTCCCAAAAGGGCGCCCGGCGCCTCCGTGGGTCTTTCCATAGGGCAAGACCTAGAGACAAACAAGCCCCCCCCCCATCTGGTCCTGTGGACTCAAGATGGGATGGAAGTGCATACGCCACTTACGCGCGCCAACTCCAAAATGGGAAAGCTACCGATTTGACCTCGGTGGGGCCGCCTGTATATCTAGCACACCTTCAACTAGCTGTGCTGGCTAGTACCCGGGAATATTAATGGCTTCCCTCAACACCGTCCGGAGACGTACCCGATCATCCGCGGGTATCGGGAACCACTTCCCCATCGAGTCCAACCCAATCCGAACAACTCCCTATCAGGGAGGGGCTCGAATTTTCGACCCGAGGTTCCTCTAGTAACGTCAGAGGTACCACTAGTGCTAGGATTCCGTAGCGCCCGGACCATGGCAGCTGAAGCGGGCGGATCCCCTCCCCTGCGGACTGCCATGACACTACTTCGAACCCTAAAGGGTTCAACATTACAATGATGCGATATCACCACGTAGAGCGGCCAAATCTGACGATGGCAAGCGCATCGCTCTGGTTTTCCTAAGGTTTCCAGATTAAATATCGCAGGTTGATTCTTCAATGTTATGTTAGTTTTTCGAAGAGGTTCGAACAGACGATTTCGTACCGGCGAACAATTATTGGTTCTCTTCTCAAAGCACCACAAAGGCAACACGCCACCATCCACCACGCCTAATCTAGATAATTGCAAGATAATGTGGATATAAATATTCATTATAGTATATAACCTACTCTAACACTCACCTAGAAAAATTTTACTCGTGGGCTGGGTGACTATAGGTGTCTAGCTTCGAGCATGAGGATTTGTGTGTATATGTTTACTGTGGACAAACATGCTCAAATGAAAAGAAACATGCCTAAAAGAGAAAAGAAAAATCAGTTACCTAATGTTAATTTTGAAAACATGGATCGATAAGATACTTCAGTGGGCTAGTGTTAATGTCTAGCTTCAGGGATGAAGGCACGAAGCCTTGTGTGAGGGTTTTTTGTTGCTGTTGTTGTTGTTGTTGTTTTCTTTTGTAATTTGCGTTCTCCAACGTTAGTTAAGTCATATCGGACGATGAATGGACTGGGTGAAATGATGCTGAAATGAGTGAGCCCAGGGTCCATAGAGCTTAGAGTTACCCGACATTCGTATTTCAGGATAAGAGAACACTTCGGAAAACACCTTATCCAGGTAGCTCACCCTAACCGAGATTCGAACTCAGGACCTCTTGAACGTGAGGCAGACACGCTGCCACCACGCTACCGAGGCGGGCTTGTGTGTGTGTGTGTGTGTGTGTGTGTGTGTGTGTGTATGTGTGTGTGTGTGTGTGTGTGTACTATGGAAACACGTGCTTCCCTTTACCGGTAAAACAATGAAAGGAGAGGGAACAGAAAGGCATTGCTAAAAAAGAGCATTTTTAACAAATAAGTAATTTGGTTAAATGTTGACTTAAAAAGTAGATCGATAAGGCACTTCATTCTAAGAGTTTCATGGACTGGAGAGACATGGGTTGGTGTCTAGGCTCAAGCATCATGGCTTGTGTGAATCCAAGTTTAAAACGCAGAGTAACAGAGTCAAACATATTCAGCAAAACAGAAAGAAGAAATTAAAAAGAAAGAAAACGAACCTGGATATATATCTTGTACACTTCGGTCCTATACGCCTTCTTTTGTTGTATCCTGTTGTGCTCTGCCGGTCCCTCTCCCCCTCGCCACATCCCCCTCACCCCATCCCCCTCTCCATCTACACTCCCCCTCCCCCCTCTCTTTGTCTCACACGCCCGCATTAATATCAGTTTAATTATTCTGCTGTGGTGTTTGAGTAGATGAAATCATTCGATCGGTGACCACGATCTCTTAAGCTTCTTCCTGCTGCTATCTTCTGAGTGAACCAACCTTTCACTTCTGGCTAACATTTCTCTTAGAAACATGTCCCAAGTTGAAATTATACTTGGTTAAGTGCAGATTAGGAATTTAGATGCAGTCAAGGCTAAATATGATATGGAAAATATTGAGAACATTTTGTTGGAGCTGGAATTCATGGCATTTTCAGAGAAGTAGTATCAAAAGTACAAACCACCTACTAAAAGAAGAAAGGAACCAAGTGATCTAGGCAAAGAAGTTTTGGAGGATTGTGACACAATTCTCTTAGGAATCGAAATCAGGTTCCAGTTTCTAAATCACATAATAGCTTTCAGACTCATTCACGTTGATAAGTTTCATTTGTATGAAATAAATTTTCCTAAAATATATCTCAAGTAGCCATTGACAGTATGTGTTCTTTGAATTTAAGATTAAGAAGTGAATTTCAGGTTTGTTTTTCAAGGCCAGAACGGCGCTGTCGCTGGAGCAATAACGTTATCTTTGTTTGCACAGACTAAAGATATATACGACACTTTCCAAGAAATAGCACTTATTACAAAATTGGTAATCATGATGCCAATGCCATCAACGGGGGTCGAAAGACTCTTTAAAACTAAGAAACGTGTAAAAACACATAAAATAAATACAATGAATTAACAAAGACTGTATGAATTAGCTATGTTTCTTTATGAAAAAAAATGTTTGCAGCAAGATTCTACATTTGAAAGAGAAAAATAACAGAATTTATTGCCGAAAAGACGTACAGCAGAACTATTCCGGGATATGATAGCCATTACTCCACTCTAGCGATAAAACGCCTGAACTAATTGAACTTAGTTGGAGAAAGAACCACAGGATGGCGGAAGTAGGTTATCTGTCACTTTTGGTTTTTGGAAATGAAAGAAATATTAAAATAGGAAAGCAAATTTGTAAAAAAATATATGTTATCAATTTATAAATTAAAAAATGCATAGAAATGGAAACGTTTCATGTATCACATCTTTGCCATTTTGTTCATTAATGAGAAATAAAAGTGTATTTTGGGCATAAATGTCTCCTATATAACCTTCAAATAAACTAAGAATCAAGTCATTCTTGGTTTAACATTACCTTAATTTTTGGGAGGGGTTGGGTCACTTAGTGAGTCCAATCCCTTATTAGGTTTATTCCACTCAGCAATCTAAAACTGCCCGCCTCAGCAGCGTAGATGGTAGCAAGTCTGCCTCACGTTCAGGAGGGCCCGAGTTCTAATCTCGGTCAGGGTGAGTTACCTGTATAAGGTTTTTTCCGGGGGTTTCCCTTATCCTTAAAAGACGAAGGTCGGATAGCTCTAAGCTCCATGGACCCCGACCTCATTTGAGCATCATTTAACTCATTTCATTCACCGCCCGATATGACAGCGTTGGAGGACGTAAAATTACAAACAAAAACACTCACTCATCACCTCACTTCCTATACTCATTCTAAGTGACCGGTATGGCTCCTCGGTAAAGTTTGAGATTGGTATTCGGAAATCCTAGGTTCGATTCCCGTTGGACTAGCTTGTTCTTTATCACTGTTTTCCCCACTTAATGTATGTTGGAGTGTATCACATAGATCTTCCCACGGCGCTGGGGCGGGTTTTCTCCGGGACCTCCGGTTTCCCCCGCCATCTCATTCCACCGCTGCTCCATCTTCATCTCATGTATCATCAGTGTCACCGCCTGCGGTGCCGTATGTAGTAAAAGCGGGCGTTAAACACTACATATTCATTCATTCCAAATTTCAGTACACTAAGAGCATAACCAATAGGAATAATGATAAAATAAATGTACTAAATATACTTAATTTATCATCTTTCCTAAAATTTTAAGAAATATCCGTATGTCAACAACACACTGATTGGTCAAGGAACACGCAGAAGTAACACGTGAGTGAGCAAATATGAATCGCTTTCTCTTTTGCACAGTAAGTACAACAGGACTTGCATTCCATCCAAAATGTTCAAACGGAGAATTCATGGGTAATACATGATTTGGGACTAACAGATTCCTAAAAATAAGTAAAATATATTTTCAGGAAAATGCCTGTGTATAACTCAAGAACGAAAATTCCCTTAAGTACCAAATTTGGCAATTATATTTTAAGGTTGCAACCCGTAAATTAAAAAATAAGAAACACTCTCTAACTCAAACTGCTTTAGATGTAATCTTGTTGAAATTTTTTGTTTTCTCAAATAACTAACGATATTATACAGCTTTCCTATGTTTAAGGAATTTTCATGGAAAATGAAATGCATATCTTGGACCTTCCGGGAATGTTTTCAGAAGTCCTCTTCATTCTGTATTAAATCTAAGAAATAAACTGTAATAAATTGTCACTAAGGCGTCTCCCCTATACACAGTTCACACTTTTTGCCCGGCCATTATGTCGTCCAGCCCCATACCACGTGGGTGGCAGGAGACCCCGCTATCTTTCTATCAGGCTAGCTACTTGATTAGTATCACGGGACTGACTGCACCCCGAACCAGGCCACCCATGTGTGTACCGGAGGTTGAACCAAGTGCTTCCGCGCCAAAGTCACCAAAAATATAAATCTCGTTAAAGTACACATCTACGCAAAATAAACAAAAGTCAATTTCTAAGATATACCCGGAGGCTTGAATTTTCCAATAGTTCTACCTTCTTGAAATAGGAATAACTGAATAAGTTATTCATTCTTTGATCTTTTGGACACGGAAAGAGATTTAAAAGCCAACACACAGTGACGAGCGCTTAAAAGACTCCACTATCATTTAATAACTACTGTAATCCCATTATGTCTGAATCGAAGATAACATAAGATAATTAGGTATTATTGCCATGATTAATATAACGTAAATAGAGGAATAAGTTTGTACAAGAGACGAGAAACTAATGTGTGTAACACATCAGAGGTCCTTTTTATAAATTGTAAATGAAATAAAATTTCAAAGCTGTCAAATAACGTTCAGCTCTTAAAATATTTGAGTATCACTGAATACTACCCTATTTTCATTGTACCTACAATGAAATATGTAATAAAAGCACTCATACATGTGAATGTAACATTATCAATTTGTTTGTTCGTTTTTCAATTTGCTTCCACCGAATACTGATTTGAGGTACGTAGCAAGTCATGCTTTTTGACACAGGTAACACAAGTACCTGTGCGATAGGTGTAGTATCAAAGGAGTACTACTCACGGACAAAAGTGAGACATTGCAATTGGTTACAAAGCAGCTGAAGGCTATAGTTTAAGGGACCTGCGAATCTACCATGAAGATGCCCAAGTATCTTTTAGGAAACGCCAGCACAGATCAATGATCAGTCCTGTATTACTCGTACACCATACACCAAGCTTTGAGGAACAAGGATGATGTTACAGAACAATCCAGAAGCAAGTACAAGAGCAACTTCCATTACCTTGATGTTTACCATAGTTTACACTCGCCATCAATCAAGAACATGATTGACAGTTGCTAAGTCCATGGTGAAAGGTTTTAAGTGAACGGGAAGAGAGGGATACGTTATTACGGTCCTCACAGCACTGAAAAGAAGGACCAATTGAAGCTAACACTTTCCACAGCAACGGTAGACGCCGAAACCTATTATGTGTTTCAAATGGGAAGAGTTCTCGGCTGTAGCCAATGAGATGCGTTAGAGCCTTTACCGTTGCCACCTCGTTATCCCCACTCTCGCACACTTGCACTTCGTGACGCTAACGCTAACTAAATTTTTCAAGTTTTATAATAATGCAGTTGTTGAAATCACAATTACAACATGAAAATTCGTATATTACGCAAATGTTTTAAATATTTAATTTAAAGTTAATTATAGTTTTTGAATTACTCATTTTTCTAATCCAACGAAAATACCAGCGTTGCATCCGTATAGCTGTGAATGTTACTAACGTTAAGAGATAATCCGTCATTGTCATTGTCTTCAACGTCTGAGTACTGCACATTTATGATGATAGGTTTCAAAACCTTACGTGCTATTTCTTTCCAATAGTCGTCTTCTTGTAGTTTATCTGATGTCTGACGCAATTTTCCCAGTCTTGTTGTGTTCCTTGTCAATTTCTTGGTAAATAATTCGTGCAATGTCAAGTCAGTTTAAAAATATAACTTCTGTTTGCAACATAGTTTGAGCCCACATTAACTCTATGTGATTGTTCTAGCAGTAGTAAGGGGTGGGGGGAGTTAATGGTGGATCGCGTATCATTGATCCACCTGATACACTTTTTCATGGAAGAGTAACTGAATAATGCTGCTTTGAACTCTAGAGTAAATAGAGATTACGAAGCATTCATAAACAAATATATGTGACCAGACACGTTCTGCCAGACTAGCAAGAAGTGAATCGTTTCCTCTCATTGAATTTAACAAACACCTTGGCTTATTCAAGTAAATATTTATTTTACCACCTCATGTCAAATGTTTACGTTTCAGCTCTGAGTAATTTCAAATATACGTTCACACATACATGCCAACCAATAATGATATTCATTACAGTGCTTACGTCGCAATGCATTGTTATAATACAATGGTATCTACTTTATTTATTTGTATTAGGAAAACTATTTGAGCTACAAATATGAGGGTTTTTACGGTTATGTTAAAAACATTACTTCTCGTTCCTCTTGGAGCAGTTTTTGCAAAATCTGAATTTTTGTCTTAGCGCGAATATTATTTGAGATTGATTAGTTTGCCGCTCGTCACACACCACTAAGGGGGAATGCAATACGACAACACCGCAGGACTTCGATTGATTGCTCTCCTATTAGCGCTCAAAGGACAAACAACTTCCCATTTAAAACATAATAGTGTCCGATATAGCAAGTGCCTGACGAGCAAACCGGCAGTAACATACTTATTTATCTTCTACTGTCGTTACAATATAAACATTGCTTTTCTGCAGCTCGAACTTGTTACACCTACACCAGTTAGTGATTGCCTAGGTACTGATGTGTTCGTTTGCATCATTCTATTTATATGGTTACTGTCCTTGTGTTTACTTATGTTGGAATATGCGTATCTGTACTTCTGTTGCAATAACTTGTAATTGTGCTAACATTTTTTCGTGAATATTTCACTAAGTCCAAAAATAATCATACATTTCACAGTCAAGGAAAACCGAGCGCACTAGCGAAACGAATAACACTGTATAAACGTGGGAAACCGTATGCTCCGAAAAAATAATATTTCTAAGCAAAGAAGTGAAATTGAACAGGAGCATATTCCACTCTCTAAGGTACTAAATAGCACCTCGAATAATTTATGAAGTGGTAAGAACATTGTAGTTAAGATTGAGAAAGAAAAATATTATAAAGAGGAAGTAACAGACATCGGTATCTAAATTATAAACACCTGCAAAGGAAAGAATAAAATGTAAACGAGATCCTTTCCATGGATATACTATATTGTGACTGATAGGTTACGTAAATTAGGAAATCTCGTATGCAGAAATTTAGAACAACTTTTGCTGCAGTAAAAAGACGTGAAATTGACAGTCAGCTGTCTTCAAGGCTGACTCGGTGTTTTTCTGCACAAAAACAAATGAAAGAAATCACTGCGTTAAACTTCAATCGTCGATTGTTACAAAAACCAGCAAACAACTGCCGCTTCTTACGCCTTGCCGGTAGTTATACTTCCCAGCCATTGTTTCTAGAAAGCTACAGACCTTCCGAGAACTTTCGCGGCCGTAACATTGGGCAGAACGTTCCGGAGCCTCTCTTCATCTCTTTTCCTCTCCTGGCCAGCGTCAGCTATTGCCAAACGCCCAGCTCCGGCCTGTGGCAGCAGCACAACAATGCCACACGGTGACAATATGCAGTCAATTTTTTCTTATTGAGGGAGAAAAGGGAATCCTATTATCTTTAATTATACATAATTTTCAGTTTAATCAAATGTGGATTAATACCATTCTTTCAACAACCTATGCTGAAAGGACAATCAATGTGCCAGTAGTGAAATGAGTCAGAATACTTCAACATTCTGGAGCTACATTAGGTTTTGTTACTAGTGTTGCCTTCTTTCTAAATAAAAAGAATCTTTATTATCATGAGGAGATAAATCATACCACTTCTCAAAATGGTTCAAAGAATAGCTTTTTCCAATTTATTGAGACCATCTGCTCCATCTTCATTTCATGTATCAGTGTCACCACCTACGGTGCCACATGTAATAAAAGCGGGCGTTGAACACTACACATTCATTTTAGTACCCAAAAGTGAGACCAAAATACTTAGGAACATAAGCGTAATAACACAGCATTGTATGGGAGGGATTGTTTATCCCTGACGGGCAGCAGTCTACAAATGGCGCCGTCTCCCACATCTGGCACAGGGCTGACGAGGGATGGCCAGCAGCTACTTGCAAGTAAGCTTTAGTTTTGGGTTTTACGGCTCTACTCCGCAGCACATTTATGGTGTACATGGTTTATATACAGCAGACATTATATCACCAGATTCTCAGGTGTATAGCGGTGGAAGTACAGTGATAGTTCCCATGTAAGTAAATAATAAATAGCATAAATGAATGGAAATCCTATCCCACCCTGTCTTTTTAGTGGTGTATTCTCTTAACAAACAAGGCATTTAAGGTGATTGGGGTATATCACTACCTATTTGAATACTGTGGTTATGGGTGAGCTCGAAATAAATATTCCCAGCTGAAGCTGAATATCCAATAAATGCTTTTGACGGAGAAAGCAGAATAATTTAGCATACGAATAAAGCGAGCAGGAACTTTAGATACTGTATGTAATTTTCTCATTATTCAAAACAAACAGTATCTGGTGTTACAAATCAAGACTTCATTAAGCGTGTACTGGTAGTTGTATGTAACAGTGCAATGTCAGCAACAGGAGTATCGTTTAACAATTTATCACTCGCCATATTTGAACCAGTAAATTGATTCGACCGTGCGTCGAGCTGCCTTTAAAAGGCAAAACATTTTGCACAAAGTTTGTGCTGTTATCTCTCTAGTTGAGTGGGTCTCACGTCCAAACGTTAACTTCAAGATTATGTCACAGACACGCACACGATGTTGACAGAGTTTTAACGGACAAACTTCCTGAAGCTGATGTTTACATTAGAGAAAACGCAGAACCTCACAATGTTTAGGTGCAGGAGGAAACGGCTGGGCCGTTAATGTCTGAAATTTGTATTTGAGAGGCGTCGCCTTCCATTTCTACTGGACCCAGTACCGTGGCCTTGGATTTACTTTTTCGTGGATTTCCAAGATCGGTACGCAAATGCTGTAGTGCGATTAATGTCACATAGGCGAATCCTGGAGTGGATCATACACGATATTGTAAAATATTCTGCAGAAAATTGCAGGGTTAAGACAGTGACAAATTATGTATTTTGGGTTTGGGAGCACAGCGTTTCAGACGCTATATAGTAATAGGGGCATTGCATGAACGTTATCCAAATGAAATGTAAGTTACATGACAAGTGTGTCTTTGTTAATCAGTACACAATTAGGCAGTACATGTTCTTACTATACTGAACAAGATGGTATTACTTTACCATGCAGTAGGCTTCACATTAGACATCTAGAGACGGTCACTAGTGCTGTCCCAGATCACACACCCACACCCACAGAGAGAGAGAGAGAGAGAGAGAGAGAGAGAGAGAGAGAGAGAGAGGCGGTCCGGCCCGTAGCGAGCCACGTTGAGCTCTCCCTTGTGCTCAACGCCTCACAATTAAGGATTGGTGGCGTGCGAAGGTTAAGGAAAGGGAGATTGTAACCGGTTGGAGCTGACTTGTAGCTCCCGCATGAGAACACTCGCCTGCACTTCAGGTGTGGGTGCGTCCTGTCTGGTTGTGGGTTGAATGATGACACCTCAAATCTAGTAGACAAAAGTTTATTGTTGTCCCTTGGCCCCTTTGCTCGCCACCGTAAAGTCGTCGTCGCTGTGGTTGCTGTGTTTAGCGTCACTTTCAGTATTGTGATGTGAAGAGCAGGGTCAGTAGCACTGCGTAGTCGAACTGGATATATTTATCGTCTTCCCTATATATTACGCTTTGCGCTAACTCTCACTGGAGAGATTGTTAGATGTTGTACTTTGTCTCTGTGCATGGCGCGGAAGTGTACTTGTTAGGCGGCGCCGAATACGCGTCCGTCTCACGTAGAACTCAGGACCGAAGTGCTCTTACTAGCAAAACCTACTTTCCGTCATCACTTTGAATTACCCGCACTCTAGGTATTTCTCGGAGTTTGCAAAATAACATGAACAAATATCAATTTTCTATTGGCTCTTAACTATCCCCACTTGAGATCAGTGTTCAGAATTTCCAGTTTCGGACCTGATATCTGAGACGCTTTGTCTAACGGTGCTCATGCAAAAATTTATGCGAAAGCATGCGCGTTGGTCAAAATGTTATAGGCTGTTGTCAGAAGCACGCATGGGATTTTAACAATGGGCTGGTTTCCGACTGAGAGGTACCAAATTTTCCTTGAGGGCAAAACAGACAATAGAGTAGGGTTGTTTGTTTACAGGGATTGCAAAGGGAGTTTACTGACCTTCGCACAGCGGCCTTGTCACTGCGACCGTCTCAGGAGAATATACTAGCATTATGGCATATGTCTGTTCTGGTATACGTCATTTATTTATATTTATTCGTTTGTGTTAGTGTCTTTCTGATATCAGGTTATATGTCGTCTCCGTGTTCCTAGGTGACAGGGGCTGCGTCAACACACACACACGCACACATTTGAGACTCTTACATGGTGGATTTAATGCTGACTCTTTTAGAACAATAAGTCAAAAAAGCTACCGTGATCCATTGTTCCAAACAGCTTAATTTCATTGCTAATCCATGTACGATTGCACGTTGTTTTTATGCACCATAAGTATTTTCTCTCCTCTATTTCCTCTCATTTGTTTTCTTTCTTCCAGTTTTAGGCAGTGTGTACGGTATTGTGCGGCGCATGCGGTGGATGTGCACCGACTGAAACATACTGGCTGAACCTGCCTCTGAAGAAAGGCGGCTGGAATGTTCATTCTGGATACATGAAGAACCTACTACGCTGTGTCTGCCGCTCTTCGAGTTATCTCACCGTATTCCTTCCTCACAGAGGTTTAATATCAAATAGTCATGGGCACAGTGCTGAAATTATCCTATGTTTCTGGTGGCTATCGCTTTCTGCTTCGATTTAACTGTCTCATATATGAATTAACAATTTTGTAAATGTTTTTAGCCATAAAATCTTACTATTTTATCGTATCACAGAAATTTCTAAACACATTCAGAGAACCCTAACCAGCATAGCACTTACAATTAACATTACGTGTTGCTTCTTATACCCCTCGAATTGTAATATAAACTACTTATATGTTGTGTTCGATATTTTCAGATTAATGTGACTTTGTGGGTTCGTAGAATTGAAAGTCCAATTGTACAAACTCAAAATGTTCTTTATTTCCACCGAATTACAGTTGGTACACTTGCCGATTACATAGAATTGCGTAGCGCACACAATTACAAATCCACCAGTTCGTCTGTCACAGGTCCACTCCACACTCACTATTACGCAACACTCACAATTACGCAACACTCGCTACTCGGCAACTTGCCGCACAACAACTCTCTCTATAGCTGACTAAGAACTCCTCTGATACACGTACGCAGTCTTCCAGTCCGTTCGCTAGCACTGCGCTCTTCACGGCTGCTCGCCAGTAACTGACTGACTCGTCCACTGCAGCCCTTATATAGGCAGATCGCTGTATCTGGAAGCTTCAGGGCTCGTAACAATCATCCCGATTGTTCCAGACGTCAGGGGGAGGGGAAAGAGACGTTACAGTGGCTCGTGATGCTCTTCTAACCATCCCCTCCGTGAGCGCTACTCAGATAAATGGGTAGGCGTGGCCTTAATGCTTCCCGTCTGACCCCTACCTGCCAGATTTCGACTTCTGCAACACAACAATACGTTTATTTTCGGATAAAGCAATTTGTATATTTTGGAAATTTAACTTATCTAAAAGCTCACATTTCTGTTAAGTATTACACATGCTGCTTGTTATATGCTTAAATCTCTTACTTTTATTACTATTAGTGTAAAAGCTAAGTGTCCGCCTCGGTTGCGCAGATGGTAGCGTGTCTGCCTCACGTTCAAGAGGTCCCGAGTTCGAATCTCGGTCAGGGCGAGTTACCTGGATAAGGTTTTTCCGGAGTTTCCCCTTATCCTGAAAGACGAATGTAGGGTAACTCTAAGCTCCATGGACCCCGGACTCATTTCAGCATCATTTCACCCATTTCATTCACCGTCCGATATGACTTAACGTTGCAGGACGTAAATTAAAAAGCTAAGTGGTGAATACAGGCGAAATTCTCCTAATGATAGATCAACTATACGCTGATTAATGTCCCTCAAGAATTTTCCTCGCGTCCTGAGGAGAAAAATAGGACAAAATCCCTCAAAAGCAATAGCCAGGGTATACAGCTATGTTTCAAAGACATAAAAGTCAACAGAATAAGTTGCTTTTAGTATTTCGACGTTGAGGCTCCATTACTCGCATTAACTCCAATAAAAACAAAACAAAAGTATAACAAAAGAAGTTAATTTGGATTCTTAAAGAACACAAAGCTATTTTATTTTTATTCGTTGAGTTGCTCTATTGTTGATATTTTCAACCAATTTGTTTATACTAAGTGTCTTACACATAATATCACAAGAAATGTGGTTAAGTGATCAGTCCAAGCTGTTAATTTGCCATATTCATTGTTAAAATTCTATTAGCTACATATGAATTTCCCTTATACTTTGTTTACTTGTCTTTTTAATGATCAATTCTATTTCTCTTCAACTTTATTTAAAAACACTCCAGCTCTCATGTATAAGTTATTGAAAATTGTAGTTAATACATTTTTTCTATCCATTTTAGCCTTTTCTCATTTATACATTTTTATCTCCATAACTTTGTCCCTTTACACTCCAATATGTTCTCTATATCTTTCTTCTCCCCCATATTCGGCACTGTTTTAGCGGAAAACCTTTCTTTGATTATGGTTTCTCTTATATAATCTATTTTATTACCTTGTCTACTACGTATAGTCATTACGAGAGGCACTGTATTCCCCCCAGAAATTCGATATAGAGATGTCAAAAGTTGTACTTATGAGACCCCACAGAAAAGCAGTTTTAGAAATCCGCGCGAGTGTTTGCATGTCAACAGCATAACTGAAACACCAGAAGTCAGTGAAACACCAAACTTGGCATTTAAAAATCCATATTGCAAAGATGCGACACGTGCATTTTTAAGGAATCTATCTACCACTTTACATAAAGGAATGCTGAAGATTTGGATTAAAATATATGCTTCAGATATTTCCAGGGTAAATGAAATGTATATCTTGAAGTTTCTAGGAACAGGCTTCATTCTAAATTAAAATAACACCTGAAGCTTTCCTGGCGATGAATACGCTCACTTTTTTCTCGGGCAGCCAGTCAGGTGAAAAGATGATTAGATATAAACGTTTCGGGAGTGTACATCTCTCCCATCATCAGGATATTTATAAAATGATATAACCACAAAATGAAATACTGGATATAACAACTATAAACAAAGACAAAACATTATCAAAATTCGCATTACTGAACAAAAGACTGTCTTCAGTAAATTAAATGCCAGGTCAGGAGATGGCGTGAGCATAGAAAATTGTGTCAAAGAAACCTGACTACTTAACTTGATTATCAAGCTGTATTGATCTTTGTTTCTTAATTCGATGGACTTCCATTTTGAAGCTAATATATTGGCGAGTAAAGTGTTCTGCTTGGGGCGTCGGTTTGAAGCCAATGTAAATAATGGGTGTTTATCTCATGGTAAAGCAATGAGGTTTCTCACAGGGTATGCGTGGATACCTGTGAGAAGGATGGTTTTAATGACACTGGAATGTCCGTTTCAAATTATTTTAATGACTGACTCTTTTATTATTGCATTAAACTCGAAGTTGCCGACCAAGGATTACCAATATCACTGATTAAAGTTACTGAAGGCGGAAATCTTATTACCCGATAGTACTTAATTAGTTACGTATAAACCAACAAATATCTTCTCTCATCACTTCTGGTCTCCCTCGACCAAGACAGAAGAAGAGGACTGCCCTAATCGGCCTCACGCCGCGGACTGATTCACTGTCTCTACTGGTCACAGCTGCCCGTGAGTGTATGTGTCACTTTCACTTTCTGGAAACCCTCTTCATTCAACCAAAGATTCCCTTTTGTGGCTATTTTGTCATGCCATTATGAGTGGTCCGAAGAAGACCCTATTCAAAGTCAAGTACCACCCTTTAGAACTCTGCTAAGGACAATGTTTCTTACGTTTCTTTTGTTAAAAACAACTATTCTCCTCAACTGCTATTTGACTCCACGGCACCTGCACGCATTGTAACAAAGAAGCAACATTCCTTTGAAATCCATCATGATTCTTTACTTATTGCAATCCTTTAATTTCGGTATCAACTTTTAAGGCCAGTTTCCAAGAGGAACTGAACTGAAATCCAGCATTACGATTAAGCGTGCTCCTTTCAGAGGAAATCGCCAAAACCTCCTTAATTCTCCGCTCCCAGTAACTGTTGCATTTTGCCCAGATGGTCGTCTCCCGAAAGTTGGCTCTCGGTACACTCCCGGAACTTGGAAGTCCAGTGTGTCTTTCACTGGTCTCAACAGATGTTTAATCTTCGGAGGTGGCTTGTGGATGGTCCAGATGTTGTATTTGGCGAGAATTCTGCTGATTCTCCGGATAGATTGCCGGTAAACGGGATGCAGGCTGTAGCGGTAGGCTTATCTGACAGTTACTGGGAGCGGAGAATTAAGGAGGTTTATTGTGGTTATAACATTTTATAAATATCCTGATGATAGGAGAGATGTACACTCCCGAAACGTTGATATCTAATCATCTTTTCACCTGGCTGGCTGGCCGAGAAGAAAGTGAGTTCATTCTAAATTGCTTTGACTTAAATGAGAAACCATAACAGACAAGCCAAAGGCTTTCTACATTCAAAATGTAGATCTCCTAAAGGCAGGCACTCATTTCTTTTTCTGTTCTGTGACAAAGATTTGAAAGCAATACCATTAGACATGCTTTTTAAAAATCTCACTATACGTTTACCTGTTTTACAACGAAATGTGAAAATGTGAATTGAAAATTTATTTACAACAGATTGAGCAGAAGTAGATAAAATAAACTTTTGTTATAGTACTTTGTAGAAGCATGAATAGTAAAAGCATATATTTAGGGACCAGAAAACATGAATGTCTTGTGAAATCTCGATGTGAAATTATTGAGTGGTATGCTTAATATACGTCAGAAACTGTCGAGTAATTACCTGGGAGTATTTCAAGATTAACAGATAAGAATGCTACAGTATTAAATTAGATGACAATGTTCTGCCTGGAAGCAAGACTCACCCATTTAAATCGTGTTCCGACAGGACAAGTAAGTACATGTCTCGCTGGAAACTGTAACGCAATTAAGGAACAATCTTGTAGCCGCGCTTCATGGCTAGTCGAACACAATGGTAGTGGTCGATAACATTATTATCGAGACAGTAGTTTTTGTAGTTTTAACCAACACCAACTCCAATACTCAGACCTTAATACAGATACCAAGATGGCGCCCGTGGAAGCCCAGCGACTCTGGTTACGCAAAATAGGAAACTATATACAATGGACATAATATAATCCATATTAAGAAACAGTTAGATAACTCCTAAGCATTTATCACTTTATACTTTCAACCAAAACGTGTAATAACAAATAAAAAGCGCCATGGCAAATCCTAATCGTTTACCACATATAGTAACACGACCCACTGCATTTTCCACCTTATACTTCCAATCAAAATTTAACTTATAAGGCATGACAACTCATAACCATTTAACACTTTGCACAGTAAAACCGTAGAGGAAAACATGATTAAATGAAACAAAAGTTAAGTTTTTCTTCAACACAACAGAAATGGTAAAATCAAGAACACATGTACAAGAAAAGAAAGAAAGAAAAAGAAAACGAAAAAGCTAACCTGAAATATTTACTGGCTGCTAAGTTTGAGCTCCTTCCTCAGCAAGTTCATAACTGGCTTTTCTTCTGGTTTTTCTATTTTGCACTTTCCTGTATAAGTGTTCAGACACATTTTCTTTTTTCATTTAACATTTTGTGTAATTGTTCATGGATATGTTTGCCAGCACTTTCACACACTTCTTCGCTTTGACAAGTAAAGGCTCATTTATATTATTTTCGTCTTTTTTGTGCGAGTATCCTAAGCCAGGGGTGCTTGTGCTCTCTTTGTTAAAAATTGCCTTAGATACACAGGATGTGGTAATGTCAATACATTAGTTTTTCTTATTGTTTCATATGCTTCTGGATATGCATATGAAATGTTTGTAGCCCATGTCAAAACATCTGGAGAACATTTAATCCGACTAGAACAGGCTAGCTCCACCTTTACTAAAGCAAACTTTATCTTACTGGACTGTATCATCATCTGTAGCAAGTAATAAAGTTTCTTTTATATTGTTTACATAGTTACCATTTCTGGTAAGCACCTACCTACTGCTTATACTGTAATATTTAAGAGAACTCAACAGATTGTCCAGTTTACTCCATCTGTCAAATTTAAAGGTGGCAGGTCCCTCACATTGCAAGATCCATCTAAACTTTTTCACTGGTAGGTTCATAATATTGCAAAACACACTCACTTCTAGGTTATGAAATACTTTGAAGCTCACTTTAATTGTACGAATATCAGTGGAGCTGGGATCCTGATGTTATTGAAAAGAACATAGCTAATCATTTTAATAATGACTATGAATGTGTTAAGATCTTTCCTCACCACTTCGGTTTTCAAAACTGCCAATAACATCTTGTGCACCCCAATTATTAAAATTCTCTTCACTCTCAGCAAAATGTCTTGCATATGTTCTTCAGGATTTCGTCTTTTCTGGTTGAGCTTTACTGTGTGATAGAATGGCTGATTCTTAAAAATCGTAGGATAGGCATCATCAGCTAATTTTGTTACTTTTCGACGGACACGAATTGGTTCACCATCATTTGCTAGAAAAATGTCTTCCTTAACTACAAAGTCTGTCCAAAATGTTGAACACAAACTACAGTTTTGTCATTTACTTCATAAATTTTACGATGTATGTTCCTGTACCACTTATCCCCTAAAGATTTTTCTTTACGAAATTTAAATATTGTCGTATGAGGTTCACTACCATAATTACATTTGCAGTCGGGAACAGAACAAGAACGACCCATTTCGACAATATTTCACACTACTATATATTTACATAAACTTTATAACTTAATGTTATGTTAAAAACGAACTATAAACTAACTCGTTGGTCACTAGTTGCTATTTTAATGTGAATTGCATTAATTCTGCAAACACACAATCAAAGTAAACAAACACATGCTTCACTCGGTGGATATAACCATAACATAACATGCTGGGCCACGAGCGGCGTCATTTTTTCTACAGTATATTCTCGTATTATGGTCTGAGATTTGGAGTTGGTGTTGTTTTAACATATCTAAAGCATTTTGTCGTAGGTTAGAACCTGCTCCTCCCGTTCCAAGTCACGGAAAGCGCGAGTGTTTCTGTTCATCCATATGACTGCGGAATTTTCGTTCCATGTATTGGGCCAGTGCTCCATAAACATGTAAGGAACCACGACAGATAGCGGTCTGTAGATTTCCAAATCCAGCTCAGTACCATCTGTATCATTTGGATATTATGTAAGTGTTAATACGGTTGACATCTGTGATAATATACCAGCATTCAAAAGTGTCACAGATGTGGCTTTAAGTGGGGATCAAATAATCCTATCCTTACTATGTTAAATCTAGTAAATCTATTATCGTTTTCGCGTAAAATATTTAGGAAATCAATATTCAGTTCTTACATGATAAAGATGCATATCTTCCAAGTTCATTGATTCACTTTTATAAAATAAACCCATAAACCTTTGTTCAAAGCCAGAGTCTTTTGATTAAAATTAATCAGCAATTATTTTTTGAAACATAAAAAACCATGCTGTTAATACCAATGTACATCCGGAAGCAGAATATGCACTTTGTATAAGTATAGAACACTACGTAACAGAATGCGAGGTGGTTGCAATGTGGAGAAAAAAAGGTTTGGGAGAAAAAATGGGAGAAAGTAGAGAAGAGGATAGTAGCTATAAAAATGTTAACGGGAAAGCAGGAAAAGAAGGTAAGACGTAATGGTAAGTTCTTGCAGAAAGTAAAAGAAAAATGAGCAAGAAATGTAAAGAATATAAGAAAGGAAGTTTAGAGGAAAGAATTGGGCTAATTGAGTAACAAGGAGGTATGGAGGTTAAGAGCTATCTGGCAGAACAGAAGGTCAGGGTGTCATGCAAGCCAAGGTAGCAACAAGGTTAAGACAAATAAATGTATCCAAAAGTTGTAAATTGAAAAATGTTGGAATAAGCACAGTAAATAACTCATTCATTATAACCTAAAAGGTAATTTAGCTATGGTCAATACTTTACGAGAGAAAGTGACATTCATAATTCAGAATTTTATTGTTAGAAAAAACTTTTTAACGCATATTTGAGAGAAAAAAAACTACAATTGTATAGAAAGAAACTACATTTCTTGAACACACAGGTGCTGCAATAGTTAAGTAGTATATAATGCAATAGTAGTATGCAATATCTAATTTGTGGAGCAAACTTTCCCTAACAAATGGGCTAATACTTTACCTCTGTACTCCAAAGCGTGTAAAGCTTTGCAGAATTCACAGTACAAAGTGGTAAATTCTGTATTAATTTAAAAAAAATATACATGAATTATAGACAAAGGAGAAAGAACGCGCACCTTGACATACATTAATCTAAGATAAAGTGAAAGAAACACAGGAGGCTGCTATTCAGGTTAACCAGGAACATATATCATCCTGCCATGCAACGCCAAGACCCCCACCGACACTTCTAACCTGAAAGAGACCTCAGATGAGAGATGATATGATACGATAAGATAATGGAGATAAAATGAAGGAACAGTAATTAACCTAGCCAGCATTCGCCTGGTGGCCCGGGAAACCTCCGAAAACCCCATGGATCAGTTAGGTCGGCCACGAGAATCGAACCCGGGTCTCCAGAATACGGGCCACAGACGAAACCGCTCGGTACACCATATGAACTCAGAGACAATATAAGAGCAGTAATTACAAAACATACGCAAAAGACTTTTATGCGTGTGAATGGGAGCTGAGAATGTCTCGAAACAGGTAACAACAGAACTACTGAGAGGTTAGTACCTACTCATACTGCATGCTACTGTCACTCGTAAGCAACTTGTGACTTTAAGAACAAATAATTTCCAGTGTAAGAAATAGGGCGGGAAGCACGCATAGATGTGATCTGGGGCCCCACAATATAACGGACCCACCGTGTGCCATGTACATACACATATACATTGCATATATAAATAAATGTCAAATATTCGTTCAGGACATGAGAGAACGTAAGCTTTCATGGACGAAGTCAATAACTCCAGCAGACCATGGCATAACAGACCGGAAATAACTTCCAGACAAATGCGTATATCACAAATTGTATGATTTAATGACATCCATTTTGTTATCAAACATCTTGGTATGTGTTGGTGGAATTTTCTTCAAAACCTTGTGTCTTTTTGTTAGTGTTTACACACGCTTACGCAGGCGCTTGCCACAAATCCGCCCACTTTTTGGACGCAGAACAACTAAATACGTATATTTATATTGAATACCTTCAAATTTTTGTGAGGAATGCAATACTCTCCCTATTTACTGTAGAACAAGTAAAATTATTGTATATACTCATCAGTAAAATGAGTATTTATGACAGCCAATGTGAATTGTGCTGGAGTATTGGATGTTTCTTACGTCCTCCAACCTTAAGTCATATTGGACGGTGAATGGAATAGGTGAAATGAAGCTCAAATGAGTCGAGGGTCCAAGGAGCATAGAGTTACCCGACATTCGTCTTGAAGGATAAGGGAAAACCCTTATCCAGGTAATTCACCCTGACCGAGATTAGAACTCGGGACCTCTTGAACGTGAGGTAGACATGCTACCATCTACGCTGCCGAGGCGGGCAGTATTGGATTGCTGAGTGGAATGAACTTTATAAGGGATTGGACTCACTAAGTGACCCAACCCCTCCCAAAAATTGTGCTAATGAGTTAGGCAAAGTTGTAGCGAATGACTTAATTCTTACTTTATTTGAAGGCTATATAGGAGACATTTATGCGCAAAATACGCTTTCATTTCTCATTAATGAACAGAACGGCAAAGATGTGATACGTGAAACCATTCCATTTCTATGCATTTTTAATTTATAAACGGATAACATTCATTTTTTTTACAAATTTGCTTTCCTATTTTAATATTTCTTTTATTTCCAAAAACCAAAAGTGACAATTAACCTAGTACCGCCATCTTGTGTTTTCTTTCTCCAACGAAGTTCAATTAGTTCAGGCGTTTTATCGCTAGAGTGGAGTGATGGCTATCATATCCCGAAATAGTTCTGCTGTACGTCTTTTCGGCAATCAATTCTGTTATTTTCTCTTTCAAATATGGAATCTTGCTGACAAAACATTTTTTTCATAAGGAAGCATAGCTAATTCATACAGTCTTTGTTAATTCACTGTATTTATTTGATGTGTTTTTACACGTTTCTGAGTTTTAAAGAATCTTTCGACCCCCGTTGATGGCATTGGCATCATGATTACCAACTTTGTAATAAGTGCTGTTTCTTGGAAAGTGTCGCATATATCTTTAGTCTGTGCAAACCAAGATAACGGCATTGCTCCTGCGACAGCGCCGTTCTGGCCTTGAAAAAAAAACTAAAATGCACTTCTTAATGTTAATTCAAAGAACACATACTGTCAATGGCTACTTGAGATATATTTTAGGAAAATTTATTTCATACAAATGAAACTTATCAACGTGAATGAGTCTGAAAGCTATTATGTGATTTAGAAACTGGAACCTGATTTCGATTCCTAAGAGAATTGTGTCACAATCCTCCAAAACTTCTTTGCCTAGATCACTTGGTTCCTTTCTTCTTTTAGTAGGTGGTTTGTACTTTTGATACTACTTCTTTGAAAATACCATGAATTCCAGCTCCAACAAAATTTTCTCAATATTTTTCATATCATATTTAGCCTTGACTGCATCTAAACTCCTAATCTGCACTTAACCAAGTATAATTTCAACTTGGGACACGTTTCTATGAGAAATGTTAGCCAGAAGTGAAAGGTTGGTTCACTCAGAAGAAAGCAGCAGGAAGAAGCTTAAGAGATCATTCACCGATCGAATGATTTCATCTGCTCAAACACCACAGGAGAATAATTAAACTAATATTAATGAAACAGTAATGGCTGCTCATTTTCCCCTGACTTATTGCTGGAGTATATGACATGGAGATTGTGGGTTGTATAATTCGGACAGTAGGAGAGAATTTGAATATACATATAAGATATATAATGAACGAATTTGTTATTATTTACATATAGTTGTGACTCAAAATTGGCGTTACTAGTGTTGCTAAGGCAGTGTACTTTTGTATTATACTTAAAGATCTTCATATAGTTAGAAACAGACTACACTTAAAACAAGGAAGCTCTAAAGAAAAGGAAAAAAATATAAACGAGAATTACAAATGTGAAGAATATTAACGACGATGGTGCTGCCAATGTAAAATATCGAATTAACTGCACTGTGATGGTGAAACAAATGACGCATGAAACTGACCAAAATGAATAACGTATTACAAAGACTACAAATGCAAAACAGAAATGAAATTACCAAATTAAATTTGTAGTGAAACATCAGAATACATACACACTATCGTTTGTTTGTTTATTCTGAAAGAAAGAAAATTCTACACGTCCAGAGTAACAGCGAGGTTAGGTGTGGAAAAATACTACAGTAATTGTGTAGCCAACTATGTCTTTATAGCAATGGTATAGGACAAGTATCGGAAAATTTGATCTCGAGATTTCTAGTTCTTGATTTCTAGATAATAGAACAATGAGTAATTTGAATTTTATGTTCTTTGGAAACATATGTACGGGACACTACCAAGTAAACGTTAAATTCTTGCAGTTGTCTGATGGATATGCAATGTGCACCAATAAGCTTGGTTGCAAGTTATGAGAAATTGTGGTTACAGTAAATTAAAACAGCATGAGTATTTTCGTAAAACCAAACCACGGTTTTATTTCTTTGGTGTAACTGATGCATGATAATTTTTACTATGAGACTATTTCAAATTTAACTTAATGAGTAATAGAGAATATGTGTAACATAGCCCTTGATTCTACCTATCTTTATCCTTCGATTATGTGGTTCATTCAGATGGAACAGAGGTTATGTTGTTAATCATTATAGGTGACCTTGGAGGTTATGATAGGCCTAAGGTGAGACTGGGACGCTTGTAGGTTTCCCCGGGGTCAATGTCATATTCCTCGGGGCTTCGGATAAGTTGATTGAAACTGTAGGGAAGATAGGAATAGCATTTTTAGAGACGTTTGGATATATTCATTTATTTTGGGAAGTGATAAGTCTTAACGGAAGTTTTCATTAGGAATGTACCATTTGAAAGTTGTTGCTACTCAAAAGTATCGGTTCAGAAGAATTTGAAGTTTATAGAGGCGAGTTTTTGCAGCTGTACCCCAGATCTGACAGGTGTAAGTGAAGGTTGGCCTTATTACTTGTTTGTATAGAAGTAACTTATTCCTCAGAGTCATAGGTGATTTTCTATTGAGTAGTGGATAGAGCCTCACCATATTCTTGGATACTCTGGAACTAGTGATTTAATATGTACCTTCCAGGTAAGGCACATACCAAGAAGCACTCCAAGATATTGTGCTTCTGTGCTCCATGAACCCTGGACTCATTTGAGCATTATTTCATAGTCAAATGTTTAAAACGGTCGCCATGGATTACTTTGAATGGCGTGGCATACCGATTAAAAATAAATAAATCCAGAAGATGACTTCAAATTTCAGAAAAGTATACGAGTGGGTAAATTCACAAAAATGAGAACGAATATGTCCAAAATGCTTCACCATAAGTGAAAAATGTATATACTAAGAATTGTATGTTGTAAAATGCTTTATTTTCTTATAAAACATACTTATGGTGTTGGTGGGTTTACTTCTTAATCTTTGTGTATTTTTGTTTTGGAGTTTTGCTGTGTACACACACATACACAGAGGTTTTCAACAAATCCTGCCTTTTTGGACACAGTGGAACTAAAAGCGTATATTTATATTGAACGCTATCAAATGTGTGTGACATGCAATACTTTCCCTACTTACTGTACAACAAGTAAAAGTATCGGATATATCTACAAGTAAATTGAGTATTTATGGCATCCAATGTGAATGAATGTTTTCAAGGATCGGACTCACTAAGTAGCCCAATCCCTTTCAAACATTAACGATCCCTGTCACTGAGAATATAGCATTAATATTTCACTTGCTTCTTACATTATTTAAACTTAACATTGTAGACATTAAAACCCAAAATAATTTTTGTATTTTCTCTAATGAACAAAACGACAAAGATATGATGAATGAAGTCATTCTATTTCTGTGATTTGTAATTTATAAACTAATAATATTTATTTTCTTTATATTTCCTTTCCTATTTCAATATTTCCTCTATTTCAAAAATAAAATGTCGAATAAGAGTTAGTTAGTTACTAACACTCCCCACATGGCAACCTTGGCCTTCGGGGTAACCTCACCCCACCAAGTGATGACCGGACCCATTTCTCAGATGGAGGCACCCAGAGGGCGGTGTCCATTACCTCCGATGATAGGGTGATAGTGAAGATGGCGGTGAGGTGAGAGGACCTACAGTTTTTACCGTGGACTCCGAACCAAGTTGGGCATAGGGGATACTTCACGTGTGCTAGACAGAGGTGAAGGCGTGGATAGGGCCGACTTAAAATCGCCAACCCCAGAGCCGGGAATCGAACTCGGGACCCTTAGAACGGGAGCCGCGAACGAAACCACCGCGCTACCCCGGCGCCCAATGTCGAATAAGATATCTCCCCATCTATACTTAACGAAATTCAATTAGTTAAGGGTCGTTATCGCTAGATGGCAGTAATAGAGGCCTAAATATACTCTGGAAATCCTTTCCAGAACGTTTTTCTGTAGTTCGTTTCAGCGAAAAATGGTTACTTTTTGTTTGGAATTTGCAATCTTGTTCAAAATAGTTTTTAATCTGAACAGTGCCTAATATATTCAGCATTTGTTCATACATTGTACTTATTAGAAGAGCTTTTACGCGTTTTAGAGTTGTAAAGGTTCTTTCGAACCCTGTTGATGGCATTGGCATTATGATTACCAAATTCAGAATATGTGCTGTTTCTTGGAAAGTGTAGCAAGTCTGTATAAACAAAAATAAATGTAAACAGTTACTTGAGATGGGTTCCAGGAAAAGTTATTTCATAAAAATCAAACTTATCGACGTCAACGGTCTGGAAGAGATTACGTGACGTAGAAATTGGAGTCTTGTTTAGATTCCCAGAACTTCTTCCTTTAGATCACTTGGTTCCTTTCTTCTTTTGATACTACTACTGTGAAAATGTCATGATTGCAATTTCTGATATAATTTTCTCAGCATTTTCCATATTATATATTTAGCCTTTACTACATCTAAATTCCTACTCTGCACTTAACCAAATATTTGTCAGGACACCTAGTCTCCTAAGTCAGGGCATTGCTGTCAAACTAGTTTATTTCCAGTAATTCATAAATTCACTTCTTTCACAGTTTTATGGAGAACCTATACCAGCACGACATACAATAGGATGCCTAGAGGCCAATGCCTGTTGAGGAGCAGATAAATTCTCAATCAAAGAGACTACAGATGATCGGTGATCAACACAAAGAAATCCGAGGGAGAAAATTATATGAAATAAGGACGAATTGGAGGAAAGGAAAGATAATAAAGCAGCTAGTGGAATAAATGACTCGAGGGTAAAATAGGAAAACCCGAAGAGAAACCGCCCATGCTGTGCTTTACCCACCAGAATTCTCATATACCCTTCACGGTACTCGCCATACTGAAAGGAGGACAACAAATTCTAATACAAATAACTAAAATCCAAAAGTAAATTAAGTAACTAAACTACTAGCTAATTCCAAACTATATTATAAAACTGCAGTTATTGGTTTCTATAAAGCCACTTTGTGTATTCAAAATTTTAAATTCTCATTAAGAGATTTTCAAATTTTAAAATTCATATATAGTAATTTCTACAACTTCCTATTACGAATTAAAACATTGTTAAGCCTCCAAAATCATTAATTTCTAAACTCTCCTTTGCGCACTTAGTTTCCCAATTTCCATAATTAACATTTTTCAGCTCTTCGGTTCAAAATTAAAATGTTCGCAATTCCATTATAATTTAAATTTTCACTTAGGTCCTTATAATCGCACAATCAATATTAAAACTCAAATATATCTATAGGAATACAGAACATCACACATTTGACTACTTTCATCGGAAACCAAAAGTACCTCCTAGCTTCAAAGAATGAGTACACTTCAATGGTGTTAAATCTCCTTCCGTTCACCTTACATCATTCTCCTTCACTTCACTAGTTTCTGCTCTTCACTTCCATTCTCTGCCATCTTCTCTTAATCCCAAACTTTTAACACGTCGTCTCTCTTTCATTGCCTGCTTCTTTGTCTTTATCAGTTCTTTCTTTACTGCCTAAAATTTTCTACCATAGAGTAACTTGTTCTGTAACTCCTATCGTTTCCATCCTCTTACTCTTCTTCCTAAACTAATTCCTTGCAATCATCGAATTTAAGATCAGAATGTTCATTAATGCCTTATCTTCATCTGTTTCTCAACCTGATTATCCTTATTTCTTCTTCCTTATTCTGTTAATTCCTATCCGGTAACATTTCTTTCTCTTCTATTTTTTTGCTAAATTGCTTTGAAATACTATAGTTTTTAAAATGTAAGTCCTGCAACGTCAAGTCACATCGGATGATGGATGAAATGGACGAAAGGATGCTCAAATGAACCCAGGGTCCATAGAGCTTACAGTCATCTGACATTCATCTTTGAGGAAAAGGGAAAACTCTGGAAATGAAATGTGCAGTGTTAAACGCCCGCTTTTACAAATATGGCACCATAGGTGGTGACACAGATAATACTTGAGAATGAAATGGTCGGGGGAAACAGGAGATCCCGGACAAAAGCCCTCGCCAGCGCCGTGCTGTACACCACAAATCTCACTTTGCCGTCGCCTGGAATCGAGCCCCGGCCGCCTCGGTGGTGGAAAACCCCGGTTGAAAAAGCTTATCCAGATAACTAAACCTTACATGATTCGAACTCGGTATCTCTTTAACGTGAGGCAGACACGCTACTATCTATGCTAACGAGTTGAGTTGTTGAGTTGTGTTGTGTTGAGGTCGCTCAACTGCAAGGTTATTAGCGCCTCAAAAGGAACTATGGTGCAAAAGGCAGGGGGACCTACCAATAAAAACGATTGTAAAAGTCAGGGGCTAAAACAGTGAGCTAAAAAGTTAAAATCACGGTAAAAGGTGGCACAGCTTCAAGTGATCAGCTCACGGAGCACCACGGAAGCGTGGTAGATAAAGGAATGGGTTGTGCTTGTGCCAGTGCTGCCACAGCCAATATCTAAAATCTAAATCTGCAGTGCGAAGGGTATCTGTGATAAGAACTTAAAAACCCTTTGGACAGCTTGGGAGTCATCAGCCAGTACTGCTGCAATACGGCCCGGCAGGTTTAGGGTGGCACGAAGGTGTCCTAAGGAAGCACAGTCCAACAGCACATGACGGACCAACAAACTGTTCCCACACAATGGACAAAGTGGTGGCGGTATCCGCTTTAAAAGGTACGCGTGCGTAAAACCGCAGTGCCCAATTCATAGCCGTGCCAGAATCACCTCTTCGCGACGAGAAGCACGCTGGGAGGTCCTCCATGGAGTCGGAATGTCCTTCACCTCTCGCAGTTTGTTACAACAAAGAGTCAACCAGTCCTCGTGCCATCGCGAAAGCACTGCTCTCCGAACAACTAGCCTGAAGTCCTCAGATGTGACGTAAGCAGCTCGGTTTGGGGTGCTGTGGTTGCCGCCTTTGCCGCCAAATCCGCCAAGCGGCAAGCCAACATGCTCAGGAATCCAAGCACAAACAACGCTAACGCCAGAGGTGCTTAGAGCGTGGATGGCATCCTGGACACGCTGTATAATCGGATAGTAGTTGTACAGCTCATGCAAACACTGTAGGGCACTTAGGGAATCACTCAGAATCAGGCAGTCACCCAGGTTGCGGCGGCGCACTTGCAATAGGGCCCGGTAGATAAGACAGCTCTGCACTGAAAATGGAAGTGCTACTAGGTGGACCGAAGGTGTACGTGGCGTTTCCACAGACAAAGGCGCTTCCAACACCTTGGGTACCCTTGGAGTCGTCAGTGTTGATTAAAATACGGTCACCGTAGCGGGATAGCTGACCGTATTTTAATCTACACTGACGGCTACTAACAGGGCGGGCTCTTTCTAATAATAGAAATGTGTGTTGAAATATCTTTCAGTATTTCAAAATCATCTTTTGCTTAATTATATTCTAAGATTGTTTCCTATGACATTTTGCTTTTAACTCTCTCATGTGAAATGACAGTAAAAATTGTACAAATTGCAATACATGAGGTATATTAGTATTTATACTTCATACGTGGTAGCAGATCTTTCGAAAAAATAAGTCGTATTTTGAATTACTCTCTGACCCAATTGGATAATGAAACCTTTCTTGAACCAGAACACTAAATAAAAACCTTCGGTTTCTTGTGCCGATGCTGCACCAAAAAGCTAATCATGCCCATTAAATTAAAAAAAAGTTATGAATAAACGCCTGCTCTACGACGTACATAGAGATCAGTTTACTAGAAATACACTTTGAGACAATCTCTTATAGAAAAAGAACAAAATGTTTTATTAGCGTGTGTATGTGCATAACTCAAAGCCAAAAAGTGAGTAAAATACTAAATTTTAATTAAAGTTCAGCATATTTCTGGGCTACGTCATGATTATTTAAAAAATATCTCTACTTCAAGCTACCTTTTACATTGATTATTTCTTGAAACTGATTTTCTTAAACAATATTATAACGGTTTTGATTAAAATATTTTCTACGGTTTAGATATTTTTATGACAAACGAAATGTGTATCCTCAACTATTTTGGAGGTAGCTCCTGAAGACATGTTCACGGTGGATGACTGTTGCATAACTCCTAAATCTAAGAGACAGACAACCCTTACTACACACAAAATATAAGATCTCAATAAACACGCAGTTGAACTCAAATGAAGGTGCTATGTAATTAACCATTTTCGAGATATTCCTTCTTATTCATATGAATTTCAAAACATATATTGGTTTTGAATTCTTGTTTTTATGTACTGATCATTCAGAGATTGTAATTTCAAAGCCATTACATAGCGATCGCATCTTTAAGGGGGGACGTACGAGAAAATGTTAAAAAAATATAATTTTTTTGTTGTTTTGTAAAATAGTATATAGTATTAGCCATCAAACACCAAAATATTATGACTGTACGCGGTCTGTTGTACCTTTAAAAAATTAAATGCCCTAGTGTAATTAAATACACATTTGACAAACGCGGGTGTTAAACACTACACATTTCATTTCTCTGAGACAGGGTTTCGTTTTGAAACTGAAAGAACTAGAATATGGATAATAATTACCAGAAAGTGGTAGAATTCCTTTTGGAGTCGAAAAGTGTAGATGGGGAATGATTTTTAGAAGTAGAGCGATGAAGCAATTGAACTGTTCGCTAAGCCCTAATGGAGAGGGATAAGTTAGTTTTAAATTATGGGTAATACGGTGTATAACATTATTATTCGTACACTCCAGTTTTATAAGAAAATATTTTAATATCTATTAGAAGACACAATCAAATTAGTATTTTTTCCAACATGTGAAACAAAATAATGCTATATTAGGAATCGATTAAATATTAACATTAGAAGTTACAAAGTAAATTAAATGAAACTCTAAAAGAAACATGGCCATTTATGTACAACTTTTCTATTCGTACATTAGAAATATCAGTTCAATAATAAATACACATTTGACAATCTAATACTTTGTTGGGTATCCCTTGGTTTTAATAAGTGCCTCACACCTTCTCTTCATAGAACCAACAAGTTTCTCCATTCTGTTGGGCTGATTTTACTCCATTATTCCTCCACAACCTTTATAAGCTTTTCTTTGGTACGGACAGATAGAGTCAGACTGAAAAATTCAATGCCATAGCCGGGATTTGAACCACGGATCTTCTGGTTGCCGTCAAGCCGCTCTAACCCTTGAGCTACTATGGCCAACGTGCCAACATGACATTAAATTCTCCAACTGAGTCTTGTTTCTCCCGGTAAACCCCTTAGGAGTTCTCGTAAACACATGAGACAACTACCGTAATGGTGACTTACAACATGTAAGTACCTTAAGGCCCGGGCTTTATATTAACCACTATTAGGTCAATTCATGAAAATTAATTGTTCTTTCACACTGTATGGAAAGATAGAGTCAGACTGAAAAATTCAATGCCATAGCCGGGATTTGAACCACGGGTCTTCTGGTTGCCGTCCAGCCGCTCTAACCCTTCAGCTACTATGGCCAAGGTAGGTAAGTCGCCATTAAGGTAGTTGTCTCACATGTTTACGAGAACTCCTAAGTGGTTTACAGGGAAAACACGAGTCAGTTGGAGTATTTAATGTCATGGCGGCACGTTGGCCATAGTAGCTCAAGGGTTAGAGCGGCTGGACGGCAACCAGAAGATCCGTGGTTCAAATCCCGGCTATGGCATTGAATTTTTCAATCCGACTCTATCTTTCCATACTTTAGCCTACACACGGCCAGTGTGAAAGAACAATTAATTTCCAACTTCCGTTTGGTCCTAACTCATTTCTACAGAATTCTCCATAAATGCTCTATTAGATTTAAATCTTGCCTCTGAGGAGGTGTTTCCAATAGTTTAGGTACAATCCATATTAACCAATTCATGTTCAGTCTTGACTTGTGTTTATTTTCATTGTCTTGTTGAAATATATAAACAGGTGTCATACCCATTTTCTGGGCACTCTGTTTTACATTGTTCTTTAAAATGTGAAAATACACATATTTGTCTATAGTTCCATCAGTACCCATACCGTTGCAGGCCCAAATCATAATGGAACCACCAGCATGTTTAACTGTGCGAAGAATGTTTCTGGGATCATTGTATGAATTTGCTTTTGTCCAGACTCTGTTTATACCATCTTACCCAAAGAAGTTTATCTTAGTGTGATCCGACCATATCACTCTGTTCCAGAAGTTTTCATTCTTTATGGATATGTTCCTTAGCAAGCGCAACTTGTTTTTTCCTGTTTGCTGCACTTACATATTGCTTCCTCCTGGGTGTTCGGTCATGATATCCGTACTTCCATAAAACACGACGAACAGTTTGGTCAGACAGCTTCTTCCGAGACACATCTTCAATAAATGGACGTAACTGAGGAACACTTAATTTAGGATTTTCTCGAATCCTGCTTACAATAAAACCTTCCTCTTTTGTATTTAGTTGCTTTCTTTAGGTTTTCGTGGTAAGTTATTCGTGGAACCTCGTTCTTTAAATTTGTTGACTATGTACTCTATGGTAGAATGCGATTTATTTACAGTTTGTGCATTTTTCTAAGTTAATACCTTCTATTTGCCAAGTTTGTAATTACTTGCTTCAGATCAGAACTAAGCTCGTTTTGCATACCCATTTTGACTAATAGTGACAGAACGTCTACAACTGCGACCACAGGAGCCTAGGCGACCTTTGAAACACATGCATATTGAAGTTGTTTACGACGAAGCGGGCATTCTTAACAGCTTTACGAATAGGAAAGTTGCATAAAATTGGCAGCTACTTCTTTAATATAATAGTACAATACAATAGTACCGGTTTTGAAATGAAATTTGTCATTGCGATTATTTGTTTTAGGTTTATCAGGCATATATAAATTACTGAATTCGCACACACACACACACACACACACATATATATATATATATATATATATATATATATATATATATATATATATATATATATATATATATATACATACATACATACTCACACCTTTATTTTTTTCTAAAATATTTTTGTTTTAAATTCTGGAAGTATTATTTCAGTCAGACTCTACATTTCCAAACTTTGGCCTACACATGGCTGCTGTTAAAGAACAATTAATGTCCATTAAAACGTGTATCTCTGCTGAAATATCGAAATTGAATACAGCGCCTCCTCTACTTACCTTACGTAACAAAACAGAAAATGGGTAGAAAATGTCATGTTAAACACCGATGATCAGGTCTTTTTCTTTCAGTCAAGCTTATTTAGTTAATTATTTAAATTTGGAAGGATGCTGTTTTCCTCTGTAGTTCAATCTGAGCTCATTCTGTTAATAAACTTTCAATCCATACTTGTTTGTATTTGCAACATACTTGACTTTGAACTCCTTATACAAATAGCTCCGGAATGTGAAAATACTATAAAACGTTTTAAAATCATTAGTGCTATTATAAAATTTAAAATTCTCTAAAAACTGTGTAGGCGTTAATTTATAAGAAACGAACATAGAATATATAAACTCTCACGGACACAAAGTGGACAGTTTATGTAGTATATAAGAACGGCTGGCATGACAACTTAGCGGGGAGGTCCGATGCTACAGGATCGCTCTTCGGAGCTTACACAAACACCTAAAGAGAAAATGTCAACCATAAACTTGGCGCGAAATGCGACACTAGGCCACAGTGTTGAAAGTGGCACTAACCCATGTAGTGGCCATGACCTCCCTTTTGATCAATTTTACAAACATTTACTACTGATGCATGAATTACTATTCGGTATTTAACCGACTTTACGTTTTGGATTTCGCACACATACATAGATGTTCATACTCACACCTTTATTTTTTATTCTAAAATATTTTTGTTTTAAATTCTGGAAGTATTATTTCAGTCAGACTCTACCTTTCCAAACTTTGGCCTACACATGGCTGGTGTTAAAGAATAATTAATATCCACTAAAACGTGTATCTCTGCTGAAATATCGAAATTGAATGCAGCACTCGTGGGTTTTTTCGGGGGTTTTCTCGATTCGCCAGGCGAATGCTGGGTAGGTTCATTTCATCCACCAAATTTCCCGTCCCTTCATTTTATCTCCATTATCGTTTCATATCATCTCTCATCTGGTGGTCTCTTTCAGGGTAGAAGTGTCTGCAGGTGTCTAAGCGCTGTATGGCAGGATGATATGCTCTGGGTAAAACTTCCTCTTATGGTCTACGATCCCGGTCTGGTGGTGCCGTTTTAGGGGGGATACCGGCTGTACTGGCCTGCCGGGGACTTTCCAGCTGGTCGACGAAAGGGATCCTACCCTATGCACTGTCGTGACTTCTTGGATCGGGCTCCCTCTGTCTCCTCTCGCCTCATCCTTCCGGGGATGTCTCACTTGGGACATAAGTACAATAGATCAAGATTAGTCGCAGTGCCAAATCCCCTCCGTCAGAATCTGTCCTATACTATCCTATCTAAACATATGGGAGAGGATAAAGCTAATTTTACGTAATGCACTTGGGTTTCCACTGATGCAGGAACATTCCTGGGACTTCCTCTTTGTTTCCTCCCACATGTTTATAACAGAATGGTTCTACTTTGAAAGATATTATAACAAATTCCTGTACGCATCATTTTCTCTGGTATACTACACCCTGAAAAATGTTTGCGTCAGCATTTCTGTTTATTGGTAACTTGAAATATTTAAATGAAAGCTTAGATGGGAGTCTCTTACCTGTTTTCCCTGGCCTTAAAGGGCAGTGATATCTCATTGCGATCACTTCACCCTCTCAGGGGTGAAGTTATTTCACGCGTCGTTATTCAGGGAAGTCGTACAGTCTCTAGCAAATTAAATGTCGGAGTTAAACAATTTTGCCTTTAATCACATTTTAATTCCTCTACGCCTAACACATCAATGTCAATCTCGTCACTGCTTTTCATGTCATTATCTTCAGTTATAATTCTTTAAGGGGGGACGTATGCAAATATTCAGGGTCTTACATAAATAGCCATAACATCCAAAGTTTACAAGTTAGAGAAGTGAAACTTAGTATACTCATTTAGGATAATACAGTTAATGTGCACAATTGTTTTCGTAATTTTCCATTGTTTATAACTAATGCTACATATTTTTTCTATATGCAGAGATATTTACAAACTTAAGCCCATTTTTTTTCAAAATTCACATATGCTATCTCTCTGAAATTTGGTATGTTATTTTAAAACACACTAAAAATGAATTTGTAGGATTTAGAATTCTTATTGAAGCTGTATAGAATTTAAAAAAAAATGTTAATCATATGCATCCTTTAAAAATTAAAATAATTTCATATATTTTGTATCATCACATTCCATGTAGAGCTTAATCTTAAATTCTAGAACCAACAAAATGTTCATTGTGGCATAAGAAAGCTGTGTACTAAATTGCATCACTGTAGATGAAGTAGTTTGAGAGAAAAATGTGCTAAAGTTGTAGAAAATGCAAGTTACGGGGAAAGGCAATTAAAAATACAATAAGTATTATTCAGTTTGCCTTTTAATTTTAAGTCAGAACGTCCCACATCCATAGTCTGTATCTGGTCTTCTTCAGCCTTTCTTGTTAAATTCCTCTTCTGCCTTGCTTCTTACTGCATTAATTTCATAGCTCTTTCTGCACCAGCGATGCGAATGTTGTCGATACACCGCAAACTTGTTTCCATAAACAAACCAGGTTGATACCCTAACTGGTGCATAACTTTCTTCCTGCCCACATTCCCATCATTAAACACTATTGCAGCATAAAACGTAGCAATTTTCACCACTATGGAAGACACAAATGATGTTTCGGGATACCTTTTGCATATCAAACTGTTGAGGCTTTTATTTGGGTTTTGTGTCTCTTCATAGAGACATCTTTTTAGCAAGTCTGGGTGTGCTATGAACTGGTAGGTGGGCTTTATAGATTCCAAGACAGCTGATGGAAGACTATGTGTTGCTACTATGCTACTATGCAACACTAGGACATTTACATTTTTAAAGGTACATATAGACCACGTACAGTCATAACATTTTGGTGTTTGATAGCTAACACTATATACTATTTTACAGAACAATAAAAAATTAGATTTTTTTTTACATTTTCTCGTACGTCCCCCCTTAAATTATATATTTCGTTAGCCCATATTTTTGCTAATACTCCTATTCCATTGCATTCACATGATGGCATATTGTCGCATTATAGATTGTGAACCGGGAAGATTTTAGACTGCAAGTTGCGGATAGGGTTGTGTATACTTAAAGGGGGTTTACCGTAAGAGCTTATAATCTACTTTGCAACTAGGAGAGTAGCTGAAAGGACAGGGGATCAGATGGTAGAAGTAAATGGTAAAGGGAAATTGTAGTCAGGCTACAGATAGATTGATAGTAAAACTTTCTACGAAATGCCAGTTTACTATAACATCATGATTTACAACAGTAAAAGTCAACCCCGAAGTCTTGAAGAGACTTTGGCTGGCATGGTGTTGATAGCTACATTAGTACATTAAGACCCAGGCGAGCTTACCTTCGAGGAGATGTCGGTGCGTGGTGAAGTGTAGATTTGACGTGGCCTCCGGCCACAACAGTACACTTTAGACTCCCGCACGCCTCGATACTCACCGCTATAAGTATTCACGGCCAAGCCCAAAAAGAGGGGGCCACACACGTTGAACCTAGGGACTTTTTCCCTTTGATCAACAGAAAAGCTTCTGGGACATTCCATCCGCCATGTTGGTTTAACTCCAACGACCTGCTGATCGTCCATTACCAACTACCGGTTCAACGTCTAGAGTTGCTGCGTTTGCCATTCTTATTTGGTTAACGCTCCGTAAATATGCAAATTATGGGTTTGTAGTCTAATACTCCGCTATGAGGTTTCTACATCTTTAATCCCATAAATTAATACTTTCAATTGTATAAAGAAACCTCATGCTATTAACATTTCAAATAAATTCCCAAAATAAATCAAGTTCCTTCACTTCACCAAAGCATACGCGACAGTATCTTTCCCCATTCTATTTGTCTAACTTGCTCAAATCGTTGGCGATACATTTCAACGTCTTTTGTTCCAAATGTAATATTCCTGCAAGCGACTTATTGTTTGACATATGCCCATATTAGTTTTATAGGATTCAGACCCGGGTGTTACAGAGGAAGCCTTAAAGTTGAATGGTTTATGTTCTGACAGTATTTTCTCAACCAAAAAGTTCTTCTCAGTCGGCTTGTTGGCTAGAATTAAATCACAAAATTTTGTTTTGGTGCTATATTCATCAAAGGGGATATTGAGATTTTGTAACCAAGAAAGCATGTCCCTTCTTAAGTTGGAAGTTTATCCACTTGTTTGTTATTACCTGTTAGGGGCGTAGCCATTTAATATAATGCTCAGTAGTCGTTTGTTTACGAAAATCTCTACTTTTTGTTGTGATTTATAAATAAGCATGAAATTGGCTATGAATCCAAATTTTCCGCCTCCATGAACAATTTTTAAGTGGCTCTCGGTTTGATACGGTGGCATAAAACCTGTGCCGCTGTCATCGGACATGTTATAGAAGCTGTGTGACTGAAATTCCTCGTAAACTATTGGGCACCCCTCAACTCTGCATTTTCGAAGAGCTTTTTTCCAGCAGTTCCGTCCTCTTCTGGCTTTTGCTTTTCTTGAAAATTCTGCGAACAGAACAATGGGAGACGCCGGTGGCTATAGCAACTCTTCTTTGCACTTTCTGAATCGCTCTGAAATGCTTCAGATAGCAGCGATCCTTATGCATTGTCTCTTCCATGAGGTATTCATATACATTAACAATCACCTGTCAAGCGTGGCTATGAAGAGTCTTTCCTTTAATTTTCAAATGACAGGAGGCATTATCACTAATGTGTACACATGACAGTGTCACAGTACTTTTACAGTCAACTGTACTCGGGGGCTGACGAATCACATGGCATATTACATCAAGTAACAAAAGCGATAAGTTCGCTGAATACTGGAGTAGGAAGGAGACAAGAGAAATGAGGTTAAACCTGGCTCGGTGATTGATCTATGGGTGAGGACCAGTGTTCTGGAATCATTGCGCGACTTATACATGTGAGTAAGAAGAAGAAGAAGAAGAAGAAGAAGAAGAAGAAGAAGAAGAAGAAGAAGAAGAAGAAGAAGAAGAAGAAGAAGAAGAAGAAGAAGAAGAAGAAGAAGAAGAAGAAGAAGAAGAAGAAGAAGAAGAAGAAGAAGAAGAAGAAGAAGAAGAAGAAGAAGAAGAAGAAGAAGAAGAAGAAGAAGAAGAAGAAGAAGAAGAAGAAGAAGAAGAAGAAGAAGAAGAAGAAGAAGAAGAAGAAGAAGAAGAAGAAGAAGAAGAAGAAGAAGAAGAAGAAGAAGAAGAAGAAGAAGAAGAAGAAGAAGAAGAAGAAGAAAGAAGAGAAAGAAGAAGTTAAAACATCATCAGTATACCAGATCTCAATCCCTCAATTATGTTGCACTCTTTTTTTAAGTGAAAACTTCTTTAGGCGCGTTTAGCACATTTTGTGGGTAGTGAATTAAACTGAGCCATCACGCTGGAATATGTGACGCTCATTCGGCTGAAGTCGGCTCGAGTCGGCTCAATCCGACCTAACCCTCCCCCCCCCCCACTCATTCGTTAGTTCAGTCTTATGTTGTCCATACCACTATGCACGTTGATTTTCTGTCACACTCAACAGCGTATTAACAGCACACATCAGGTATGTTTTACATATTTCAAATACTATGAAAAATTCAGTAACTCTACAGGAGTTTCATTTAAGAAATAATTGTCTTAGGACCGTTCTTACCAAGGTGTGTCAAGTGCCGGTAACCGATCCGGTCAGATAACCTTCTGTCTTTTAACAAGGCGACAACATGTCAAATTCCACTTTAAACAATAATAATAATAATAATAATAATAATAATAATAATAATAATAATAATAATAATAATAATAATAATAATAATAATAATAATAATAATAATAATAATAATAATAATAATAATAATAATAATAATAATAATAATAATAATAATAATAATAATAATAATAATAATAATAATAATAATAATAATAATAATAATAATAATAATAATAATAATAATAATAATAATAATAATAATAATAATAATAATAATAATAATAATAATAATAATAATAATAATAATAATAATAATAATAATAATAATAATAATAATAATAATAATAATAATAATAATAATAATAATAATAATAATAATAATAATAATAATAATAATAATAATAATAGTAATAATAATAATAATAGTAATAATAATAATAATAATAATAATAATAATAATAATAATAATAATAATAATAATAATATAAATAATAATAATAATAATAATAATAATAATAATAATAATAATAATAATAATAATAATAATAATAATAATAATAATAATAATAATAATAATAATAATAATAATAATAATAATAATAATAATAATAATAATAATAATAATAATAATAATAATAATAATAATAATAATAATAATAATAATAATAATAATAATAGTAATAGTAATAATAATAATAATAGTAATAATAATAATAGTAATAATTATTAATAATAATAATAATAATAATAATAATAATAATAATAATAATAATAATAATAATAATAATAATAATAATAATAATAATAATAATAATAATAATAATAATAATAATAATAATAATAATAATAATAATAATAATAATAATAATAATAATAATAATAATAATAATAATAATAATAATAATAATAATAATAATAATAATAATAATAATAATAATAATAATAATAATAATAATAATAATAATAATAATAATAATAATAATAATAATAATAATAATAATAATAATAATAATAATAATAATAATAATAATAATAATAATAATAATAATAATAATAATAATAATAATAATAATAATAATAATAATAATATAATAATAATAATAATAATAATAATAATAATAATAATAATAATAATAATAATAATAATAATAATAATAATAATAATAATAATAATAATAATAATAATAATAATAATAATAATAATAATAATAATAATAATAATAATAATAATAATAATAATAATAATAATAATAATAATAATAATAATAATAATAATAATAATAATAATAATAATAATAATAATAATAATAATAATAATAATAATAATAATAATAATAATAATAATAATAATAATAATAATAATAATAATAATAATAATAATAATAATAATAATAATAATAATAATAATAATAATAATAATAATAATAATAATAATAATAATAATAATAATAATAATAATAATAATAACAATAATAATAATAGTCAAAAGGAATAGATAATATCACCGAAGTTCGGTATTTGGATAATTAAAGTCATAATAATGAAAAATAAAAGGAGTGAACTAATTGGAAACAAAAGTGTTAGGAATTCGTGAAAGATATGTTTCATTTAAGAACTGGTTATTTTTATTGACTATTCTCTTTACTGTGAATAGTAAAATATAAAACACCAATAAATTAAATGTAATAACACGTAAATAATAAAATTATCACGTATTAAAATGACGTTTTGCGTTTATTTTCATTTACAACTTATAGGTTATGTTTTTCCACAAACTGAAATACCGACCGAGGGTCAAAAGATTTGATATATAAATGTGAATGTTATAATACATGTATGAACTTGTATTTCTATTAGAAATAAGAATGCAATGAAATGTGTGTATCAGCAAGAAACAAAATATGAAAAATGGTTGTGAAATAGCATGTATTTTAATATAAAAATAAAATACATGTAAAACAGCATATTATGTGATTTGATTTTACTTCCTTTATACATTCTTTATGTATAACCCTCTTCGCATGGTCGCAAGTCCGTAGTCATTCAGTTGTTTCAGAGTATTTTCATTTGCGAGTACACTTAGCGTAAGGCATGAAATGTTTAGCTCGCAGCTGTCCTCTTTGCGCAAGAATGAGTGTCAACATTATTTTTTTTAAATAATTTTTAATAATACTTTATAATGAATAGTCTTTAAGTTTTCACTCCTGTCATGTGGTTTTAAGCACACACGATTTTTTTTTTCTTTTGGCCTTGCACCAAAATTTTCCCACAAAAGAAAGTGTTCTGATAAGTGAGAAATTTATTAACCCTAAAAGGAGCTCTTGGGCTATTTTGGTTTTATTCGCACTCTAGTACTGATTCGATCTTAAATTTGGACCTAGTATTACAAGTTTAACACGGATCTTTACAAAATCCTCACAAAATCGAAATTATGGAAGATACAGAAATTAAATTCTAAGATTAGTAGTTATCCATCATATTGTGTTTAACTTACGCTGCTCTCCTTCACACACACACAGACATACATATATACACACACACGCGCGCGCGCGCGCGCGCGCGCGCGAACTTTTTTCTAAAAATTATTTTTTATTTGGAGGTCTCAAAACGTGTATTTATGGTGAAGTGCGGTTTCAAATTTTTCAGATTGCTTCCTATATTTTATATACATAATAAAGAGGCAACTTGGTTGCATAAATTTAACATTGGAAGAAATAGGAATTGAGAAAAACAAGGGCAAGAAGAAGATATGAAACTAAAGGTTTCTGAAAAAAAAATATATTAGGAGTAGAAGATAATGAAAAAGCGAGAAATTCTAAGCAGTTTTGACGAGAAAAGGTCGTTTAATTTTAAAGTACAATGGAGGGAGACAAATATATATCCACGTTTGTAACAAAGAACCCAAAATGTGGAATGCATGGACAAAGACATGAAGATGCATTTAAGCTGTTTTTCTATTTAACTGTGTTAATTCTTAGTTGAATATAATTCTAATTGTGTTGTGCATTATGTTCATACCTTTGCCTTAAAGAAAATCGCATACTAATTAAGTATGACTACTTACTGAAATGGCTAACAACATTAAATTATGTCTGCCATATTGCTAATATACTAACAAACAATGGAAAGCCAAAAATAAACGCACAAAAACCTTTTTTTTTTTTCTTACGTTTCTTGACTTTCCTATACATACATGCTAGAAGACGTTTAGCTGAAAATGCTTTTGTGTTCTGTAATACCTCATTTGCGTGCATTAACGTCGAAAACCTGATAGTGCATTTTCAGGACCTATTAGGTGGGAGAGGGGCATTGGCCGTGTTTTGTCATCTTGGTTATAACAGCGTACAATCTGTCTGAAGAATGACTGCAGACGGCCAACAATAGAAGCTTGCATAAAACAAATACATAAACAGTATTGTCTCCATTTCCTTTACCGTTCTGCGATACTGAAATGCAGCAGTTGAATCTCTTACAATGGACGGGTTCCAATCAATTCAAAATGCAAACATCAACGCCCGAAGTCATAAGCTCACAAAGTAGAAAATAAATATTCAATGTGTTAAAGTTTTGTAAAGAAAAAAACCTAAAGGTCTGATTATTGTGTTAAATAATGATAGGGATAAAAAGGACAGCAACAACAGTGGGGAAAAATGAACGAACTGCGCATTATATAGTGAAAGAGGTTCAACATTCAAAAAGTATGGGAGAAAAAACTTTCAACGCGTGGTAGAGAGCGTCCACATCCAAAAAGGTTCCAACTCGATGAGTTTGAAAAATGTGTTGTGCATACAACTTTTCTTGATTTTTACGAACAGAGAAGATAAATTCCTAAGTACGTAAACTAATGAATGTTGTGAAAGGAAATATCCATTTTGATGGTAGAAACACACATTCTGGAGAGTACTTAAAGGCATGGGATATCGATTTCGCAAGAAAAAACAAAAATGCGTCGTTCTACTACACGACATAGGGTACGCTGTGCTGATGTTTTGAAGGTCAGACTGTACTATACCTACTATATTTCCGCCTTATCTGACCTCTCTTTTTTTATTTTTATTTCAATTGCTCAGTACAGTTGGTGCTATACAAATAGTGGAGCTATATACATAAAATTAGAGTATACAGGGATAGATGATACTCATATTAGAGTCCTCAAGCAAACTGGTATGATTAGTGCGAGTATAAATTAAATAACTTCTTCATTACAGAATAAATAAACATTATAGAAATAAAATGTCCTGTGGCAAGCGTGCCTTCAGTCTTGGTGCAGCATCAAGGCGACGTCCCAGTTGTAAGAATAGAGCACCTGATACATAAGGAAGGTGAGCAAATAATCTGCTTGTCGTTGTAGAGATGTACTCATTAATGCTGACTATGTCCAATTCTCTATGCAGCCGTGCATTCCGGATGTACCACGGGGCATTCACAGACAATATCCTGTTGAAACACCTGGAGTTGGTGAATATGAGCAGGTGAAGCACATCCCCATACAAGACTGACATATAGAAGAAGCGGTCGTAGAATACTCTTGTATAGTAGCAGAGTACATTCGACTCGTGAAGAGGATTTGCGGTTGAGGATGGGATACAACTTGTGAAGACGAGCATAGACTTGATTTAGTTTGCTTTTGATATGTGTACTCCATGTCAACCGAGATCAAGATGGACGCCAAGATATTTGACTGCACAATCAGAAGGTAACCAGGGGACTTCAGTGTTATAGAGTCGTATATTTGCCGGAGCAGCAGGCCTGCGCAAGGTGAAAAGCTTAAGAAGACATTTGTTTATGACCTCTCTTAACCGTGTCGTACTATACCAGCGACCTGTCTGATTAACTGTATTCATTCGTCAGATAGTAAATATGTACATATGTATGTAGTTGCCACGTAAATTAAGCAGATGATATCTGTATATTCTACGAGTAATATAATCTAAAGCAAATGTACACATATAACCTAATATTTATCTTCTCTCTTCGTAGAAATTAGGTAAAGCAGGTATTGCATTTCGTTCTAAAATTCAACACCAAAGTTTTGCTGGAAATATGTGCTTTGAGTGATTCTTAATCTAAGAAGAGCACTTTTAAAAAAATTTGTGAACAGTATAACTCAAAAATGAAAATTCAGTTAAATACCAAACTTGGTCGTATTTAAGTTCGGCATCTTCCAAGGATGCAACATAAACATTTTGAAGACAATCCCCCTCACACAGACTACCCTTTACATAGACAATTTTCAGAAAAATTTGACTTTCTCAAAAGTGCCTATAAGATTCTGATTAAAATACCATATGTTTAAGACTGGATTGGATTGTTCGGAGGGGATTCGGCACCTCGACCAGACTGGTCTTTTATCTATGCCCCTGTTGGGGAAATCCCGGGAGGGAGGATGAGGCGAGAGTATACAGAGGACGTCTGACAGTACAGTACAGAGAGCGAGGTCCCTACACTTTACTAGATATAAACTCCCCGGCAGTGGGTTGAGGACAATCCCGTCCCACCTACCGTGGCCCCGAAACAGTCACGAAGCCGCCTCCCCCAGAGCAAGGAAGACTCCAGGCAGGCTTGCATAACCAAGCATCCCGCCAGCCACGTTCCTGAATCGGCCCACTAGGTCAGCTCAGAGACCAGAGTCCATCCCACCGGAGGAGAAAGTGTTTATCAGGAGCATACCATCCTTCCATGCAGCGCCAAGACTCGCGCCGACACTTCTACCCTGAAAAAAACCACCAGATGTGAGATGATATGAAATTATAATGGGGATGAAATGGAGGGATAGGAAATTCGGAGGATGTAATTAATCTACCCAGCGTTTGCCTAGAGACCCGGGAAAAAACCCGAAGAAACCCAAGGGTCAGGTGGGTCCGACAAAAGAATCGAAACCAGGCCTCCCGAGTGCGGGCCACAGATAAAACCACCTGAGCCATCCCGCTCGAAAATATTTAAGATACTGTGATGACAAAGGAAAATATTTACGTTGAATTTTCTGTGAATGTCTTCAGAAGCCCTTTTACGTCTGCATGCATTTTACATAACAGCCGTAAGAGATACGGCACAGAAATTTAGATGTCCTAACACACACACACACACACACACACACACACACACACACACACACACACACACACACACACACACACACACACACACACACACACACACACTCACTCACACACGCGCGCGCGCGCGCGCACACACACACACACACACTCACTCACACACGCGCGCGCGCACACACACACACACACACTCACTCACACACGCGCGCGCACACACACACACACACACACACACACACACACACACAAAGATACTGGCAAAAATATTCGGTCGTATAAGACTTTCCGCCTCCGGGCGGCTTTCAAAACTCTCACGTCTGTTACATCGCTGTTCCAGCCTCGGCCTACAGTCTTCATTGTTACTCTACAAATCACTCGTTCGTCCGCTTATTACTTATGCCTGCCAAATGTGGGGAGCCGCACACACGTCATCTGCGTCGTCTTCAAGTTATACAGAATAGCTTCATGCGCATCGCTACCAACGCTCCATAGTTGATCCGTACAAGGATGAACTATGGAACTTTTGGTAGTTTCTTATGTTCCAATTTTCTTATTTTCTAGCTCATTCCTTACATTTTAATCTTTTTTATAGAAAACCGTTCCCTTGCTTCGCTTATTTACTTCCCTAATGAGTAATGACAGTATACGATCCTGAAAATTTATTCCATTCATTTTTCAAGCAAGTACCACCAATTTCCCTGCATTACAATGTACAGTCCATTTGGTATCGCCTTTCGGCGAGCATGCCGACGTACTGTTTACAGTGCAATAACCTGTTTGCGACAGCCATTAAATTCCTATTGCATCTTTGTTTCTCAGTCCATATTTTACATACCACGTTTCCATAGGAATTGAAATCGATTTGAGTACACGTGCCCTATTAAATACTATATTATTTAAATGCGAGTCGAATCTAAGATTCTGCCAGGGTCGAAATGAAACTTTATTGGAAAACGCTTTGTCATAATGAATCACTGCCTTCCTAGGGGCCATTGATTAAACTCAGGTGTATTGTAGGACTTTTTAACTCTAGAATGCCCGGGGCTCATTTTCACTTCTGTGCGAATACAGGGGGTGTAGTAAGGTTTTAATTATCTCCCTTTAAAAATATGATAGAGTTTGTGTTTATATGTGCTTGTTAGTTCTTCACTGCGTAGTATTCGTGCAGATTTACACATTTTCCCAGCGGTTTTTGACCTTCCGAATACCTAGATTGTAGCAAGTCTGCAGAGTTCGCTTTAAGTCACTCTTCCATGTCATAATGACGTCAATTGTGTTGTCAAATCGGCGACCACGCAAAGGATTCTTCATTTACGGGAATAATAAACAGTCATTTGGTGCGAGATCGGGCAAATAAGCCGGATGCTGTACGATATCAAAGCCACATTCCTTTGTTTTGTCAACTGCAACTTGAGATGAATGAGCTGGTGCATTGTCAGCCAGAAGACGAACAGCTTTGGAGAGCATACCGCATCGTTTCTTAATCAGAGCTGCTCGTAACTTGTGCAGAAGATTGCAGTAGTATCTGCCAGTGATGGTTTGACCCTTGTCAAGATAATCTGTAAGGATGACTCCACGACAGTCCCAGAAAACTAAAAGCATAACCTTCCCAGCTGACTTTTGCAACTTTACCTTTTTGGGAGGGAGGCGTCGGCATGTTTCCACTCCATCCTCATGATTTTCATCTCTGGATCATACTGATAGATCCAGGATCCATCCATGGTTACCAGACGATCAAAAAAATCATCTTCATCCTGTTGCAACAGCATCAACTTCTGTCTTGAAAGGTCACGTCGTGTTTGCTTTTGGAAAGGGGTTAGCAAAGATGGAACCCACCGTGCAGACACCTTAGACATCTGTAGTTCGTCATGAGTAGTTTTCCACACACTACCATAAATAAGATGTCTCTCATTCATGATCATTTGGATGGTTGCTCCTCTGTCTTCCAGTATTAAACACTCCACTTTCTTTACTGTGATAGAATCATCTGTCATTGACGGTCTGCCAGCTCTTGGCTCATCTGTCAGGGACATGTGACCAGTTTGAAAATTCTTTTCCACCTCACAATAGTGTCATACGATGGGCGATCATTTCCATAAACAGTCGTCATCTCATCGTGGATTTCTCGGGCAGTTTTGTCATTCAAATGCAGGAACCTGATCACACTACGAGCCTCATTTTACACCTCAGTCACTTCTGGCACTCACTGATAAAAAACAAGAAGACCCAAATCACTGAAACTACTAACATTATGTCCCGAGGGATCAATGATGACACTGAAAAATGTTCATCATTCTAGCATAAAAACTACTTCTGTGATAGTTAAAACTTTCCGTCACCCCCTTGTATGTTTTAAATCATTATCTTGCATGACTCTGAATTACTGTCAGTTACAAATAAGTTGAAAAGAAACTGATCACATGCAAATAATTTTATACAAGAAAATGCCCAGTGGAGCCAACTTGACTCCGGTGTATTTTTTATTTTATAGCATTTCCACAGAGCGTTGTTTTTTTTTAATTAACATCCTCCAAAGTTAAGTCATATCGGACGATGAATGAAAAGAAACTTATCCAGATAACTCACCGTGACCGAGATTCGAACTCTTGAACGTGTGGCAGATACGCTACAGAGGTGGGCTTCCGCATCATTGACTCGTTTTCCTCGACTGGATTAGAGACGGTGGGGATTCCACACTAAACGTAGAGATAGTATCGTATATTTGTTCCCTGGGAGGGAGGAAGGGAGGGTGGGAGGGAGGGAGGGAGGGAGGGAGGGAGGGAGGGAGGGAGGGAGGGAGGGAGGGAGGAATGTGCGCAGTCCCCCACGTGGCAGCGTCACACTCCTCCATCGCGGACACTTTTCCACGCTGAAAAGACCGGATTGAAGGGAAATGTAGGAATGGCAGTAAGAAAGCTTTCATTTTCCTTCTTGGACAAGTAAATTAAACACACCTTATTTTCTCTTTCGTTTCTGCGGTGTATATATATATATATACTGCATAAACCACAATATAATATTTAAGCAAATATAAACAAAATAAAACACTTAATTTTTTAATTTCTTTACTACACTAAGTGTTGCATTCTACTCAAATATTCGAGATCCAAATTTCAACGAAGTTGGGACTCTTGAATCTAATATAAAGCACGTTTAGGAAAAAGTCATATGTGTGCGTGAACAAAACTAAAAAATATCAATTTTTTTTTTAACTTCAGTGTTTCCCGAAGAATTTCAAGAAAATCCAGGCACCCCAAGATACTCTTTACCTTTTTTTTTTTTTTAATTTACGTCCTCCAACGTTAAGTCATATCGGACGATGAATGGAATGGGTGAAATGATACTCAAATGAGCCCGGGGTCCATGGAGTTTAGAGTCGCCCGACATTCGTCTTTCAGGATAAGGGAAAACCCCGGAAAAGGCCTTATCTAGGTAACTCACCCTGACCGAGATTCGAACTCGGGATCCCTTGAACTTGAGGCAGACGTGCTACCACCAGGCTACCAAGGCAGGCACTCTTTACAATGAAATGTTTTTGAACATGTTTATTTTCTCAAAAACGACTATAAAAATTTTGATTAAAGTACTTTATTTTACAGACCGGGATGGCTCAAGCAGTTTGGTGTAATATTTTAATTAATTTTAATTGTTATTAATTAATTTTCCTTAATTTTTAATTAATTTTTGTAATTGTAGTAGTGGTATCTAAAAAGGATGTATATTGTTGTATATGTTTTTGAAATTATATCTGTGTGTGTGTGTGTGTGTGTGTGTGTGTGTGTGTGTGTGTGTGTGTGTGTGTGTGTGTGTGTGTGTGTGTGTGTGTGTGTGTGTCTTTTTGTGTGTGTAATTTACGTCCGCCCCAACGTTAAGTTATATCGGACGGTGAATGAACTGGGTGAAATGGTGCTCAAATGAGTCCAGGGTCCATGGAGCTTAGAGTTACCCGACATTCGTCTTGAAGGATTAGGGAAAACCCCGGAAAAAACCTTATCCAGGTAACTCACCCTGACCGAGATTCGAACTCGGGACCTCTTGAACGTGAGGCAGACATACTACCATCTACGCTACCGAGGCGTGTGTGTGTGTGTGTGTGTGTGTGTGTGTGTGTGTGTGTGTGTGTGTGTGTGTGTGTGTGTGTGTGTGTGTGTGTGTGTGTGTGTGTGTGTGTGTGTGTGCGCGCGCGCATATACACCTCGGTGTAGATACTAGATGCTGGGGTGCGATATCCAGATTTAAATTACTGTAGCTTAATAACATTGAGCTTGTCGGAAATTATTTCATGGACAGCAAATATTTTACATGAATTTGTGCTTCAACGACTACTATATTTTTTCTACGGTTTACCAGTTATGCAAATCATCAAGAATGACGCAGACTTATAGAAGATTCAAAATATACTTTTAATTTGTCATGAAAATATATTAAAATAATGCAGTTGGATTGGAGTAGATTGGATTACGCTACGGAGGAGATTCGGCACTGCGACCAAACTTGATCTATTGTACCAATGCCCCAAGTGGAGCACTCCCGGGAGGCGAGAGGCGACAGAGAGCGGCCGTCCCACCGTCCACGACGGTGTAGAGGGCAGAGTTCCAACATTAATCAGTTGGAAACTCCCCGGCAGGCCAAAACAACCAGCAGCTCACCCGACTGCGGTTCGGAAAAGCTTCACCAGACCGGGCTCGAAGACCATTTTACTGGAGGAGGAAGTGTTTACCAGGAGCATATCATCCTGCCATGCAGCACCAAGACTTCCGCCGACAGTTCTACACTGAAAGAAACCACCAGATGTGAAATGATAATGGAGATGAAATGGAGGGACAGAAAATTCGGGATATGTAATTATCCTACCCAGCATTCGTCTAGCAACCCGGAAAACCTCCCGAAAAGCCCATGGATCAGGTAGGTCGGCCATAGGAATCGAACCTGGACCTCCCGAATGCGGGCCCCTGACAAAACCACTTGAGCCATCCCGCTCGATAAAATAATGTAGTTTCATCAAAATTCTTATAGTAGCTTTTCAGAAAATAAATTCAGCAACTTTTCGTTGTAAACGGTAGCTTGAGGTACTGGGATTTTCTTGAAATTCTTCGGGAAGTACTGAATTTAAACTCCAAATTTTGATATTTTTGAGTTATGTTCACACATGACATTTTTCTAAAAATGCCTCATATTAGATTTAGGACTCCCAAAACTTGTATCTTCGTTGAAATCTGGATCTCAAATATTTGAGTAGAGTGCAATACTTATGACAAGTATGTAGTAAAGTGTTGTATTTTGTTTTCCATGCATACTATTCTATGTCGATAAACACTTAGCAGGAAAATCTGAAGGTGCCTTCACATGGCTTTCTCTACTCAATTATACAAATTACTGTTAGAATGTTTCATCTTGTATATACTTCAAGTTAATCAAGATAAATGTTAATTAGCAATGGGTTTTATTAAACATTTTCTTATAGATAAAATGGAAATAGCGGAAGACTGGTTTAAGCGAATGTAAAATATTTTAACAAGTAGTCCCAATGTGATGGCTTTGACATTCCAGTTTCTTACATAGAAAATGAAGCTAGTTAGAGTGAAGCAATAAGTATTATACAAATATAACTGTTTGAAACAAAAAAACTTCACTTATCTGAAGAAAAATGATATCCATTTTTCTTATTAGTTGAAATCGATTTCACGAACCCTGTTTCTTTACATGGTTGGGTCATTAAGAGAAAAAGGAAAATCTTCCTATTTGAGAACTGTATGAGTATTTTAAAACTCTAACAAATAACAAGAACCATCTCAAATATTATTTTCAACCCACCTCCCAAAATTGACATAAATTGTGTTTTAATGAGAACATATTTAGTGTGCTAAGAGTTTGTCCATCTCTTAGCTTTACTAGTTGTGCAAAAGTCATTCAGAAATGAGACGGTATACCTTATTGGGAGGAAAACCTAAAAGGAAATTTTAAAGCAGATTCACAGTCTAGAAAATACTCTAAATCTTAAGAAAAAATTGGGAATGTAACTTGATCTCAGAGCAGAGTTAACCTCTGAATCAGACTACAGCTATTCCCTAATTAAGTCTTAAGCTGTTTTAATGAATATTCGTGAGTAATTAAAAGAGATTCTTTAAATTGGTAACCTAAGATAATAATCATCACAGCCAAAAGATTAGCATACAAAATACACAAGATTATTGCAGGTGCAGATTTCATTAAAAATCATGGACTGCTACAAAATATGGAAGCATTTAATTAAAATGGCAAAACCAATGGCTATATAAAAGTCCTTTAAGGGGGTAGGTACAGCTAAAATATGTCAAAAAATGATTTTTGAAAATATAGGTAATTGTATGCAGCAAACATTTAAGGGTATTTTGCAGAAATAATTGTTCAGATATCTGCATTAGTTTAAGTGTAATGATTCAAAAGACCAGATGCTGCGTCAAGTTGTACGTCATGTCAGTGAGAACCACGCCCATTTTTAGGTAGTAGTTTCACATATCTTTATTTGTTTTCAATTTTGGTCAGTTTGGAAGTGAAATATTTCATACATGCTGTGCGCAATGCTTTGAAGGTTAGATTTTTCATACTTCTACCATGTTATGTTCGCTGTTGTTTTGTTTGTTTTTATCTTTGGAAAACAGAAAGGACGTGTATATTTTTTATTGTGATTTCAGTGCAAGATAGTGAAATAAATACCAGAAACAAGTTACAATAGGCAATAAAAAGAAGGCGTACAAACAATGAAAGAAGTATTTCCGTGGTAATCAACATACAAATATCATAAACAATGAAAATGAGCAGAGGAAAATGCGAAGTGCAGTGCTTCAAAGAGAAAAATAATCTCACCTAAATTGAAAACAAAAACCCCAGTTGCTACTGGCGCATGTACAGGCAATATCATTATTGACTTAGATTTTATGTATAGTACATTAGTGAAGTGTCTTCGCTGTGTGTGTGGAGGATTAATAGATATACGTGTAAATAATGTTTCAGGGTTAGGTTGTAAATTATGTCTAGTATGTGACAGTTGCGGGGAAACTGTTTCTTTTTATAATAGCCCAATGTCAGTAAAAGCAATATCTACTCTATCAACAAAAGGGTAGTGTATTCTATAAGATGCATTGGGCAGAGTTTAGCATGGGCTATATGGCACCATAAATGCTCATCTGATTCTAACCCCATCCATGTCCTTTGCCCAAAAGGGGAGAATTTATGCTGTGCATATCAGCGAACCATTAGTAATGGGAAAGTGAACACCTTTAAGCACAAAAATAACCTACCAGTAGCAGTGATGGATGAAATTAAGCCAGTATTCAAAAATCTTGTTGCAGCAGAACTAACCAGCAGGTGTCTTGGAGGATTCACACACAATTCAAATAAGCCACTAAATTACAAAATTTGGAAAGTTTGCCCTAAAACAGGATTTTGTTGAAAGACAATAGTTAAAATTGCCACAAATGATGCAGTAATTACCTTCAATGATGGTATGAAATGCAAATTAAAAGTGCTTAGGGAAATAGGGATTGTTCCTGGAATATTCACTGAGAGTTTTGTGAATAATGAAGACTCTTGTTGGATTAAGTCGGCAGAAAAAAGGGCACTAGCAAGTACTAAAGAAGCCAGACAGTGCAGGAAAAGACTGAAGTTAGATGCTGCAGCCACGAAATCTGCAAAGGAAGGAACATCATATGCTCCTGGAGGGTGTTGATCATTTAAAAATGTTAAAAAGGTACCCAAAATTTGATTTCAAATTTTTTAGCAAATTTCTCAAAAAGTACATTTTTCTAAACTATTTCCTTGACAGTTCTAAAACTATTGAAGGGGTTTAAACAAAACTTCTTATGCATGTAACTGTATACATAATCTAGGGAGATGACCAGAATTATACTCCTCTGCTTAATAAATTTTTCTGAAAAAGAATAATCTATTACTAAATAATCTGTAAAATTTGCTCTAAAATTTTAAAGATACATTTTTAATATTGTTTATACAGATAGAAGTCCAGTTCTGGTCATTTCCCTAAAGCCAAGCTTAAGGGTTAGTATAAAACAAACAGAATTGAAATATGTTTAAAAATAGCCAGTATATTAGGGAAATCACAATTCCAGCACAGCAATGAGCCACCATTTTGAATAACTTAGACAAGCAAAATTAATTTTTTGAAATTGAAATTAGGTTCATTGCATGTGAAAATACCACTACGTTTTATGGTATGAATAGTAGCTTTATACTACTGTTCAATTCATAGGAATTAATTATTGAATATTACTAATTTTTATGCCCCTTAAGCTGTACCTGCCCCCTTAAAATGCTGACAGTAAAACAAAAGCTACATGGAGAATTATTTGGAACTGAATAACAAAAGCAGCAAACATTGTGTATATAATACAACTAAAGAAATAGCTGAATATTAACTGATTAATTCATTGGCAAAAGAAATTGAATCTGTCTCCTTTCATTTAGGACTCTATAATGGGATTGTATAATAATAGTTGCCATATGTTAACATACTTGCAATTTTCAAGTGTCGCTCATGTACAGATCATGCAAACAGTAACAAAACTTACGCCAACAACTTTGTATGGATGGGATGAATTGCCCCCATTTACTTAGTAAGGAAATAAAACATGAAATTAGTGCACCACTTAAACATATAATTTAGCTCCCCCCTTGAAATGTATTTTTCCAAAAATAATGAAATATACATTATAAAACCCATTCACAAATGAGGTAAAATTGAATGAATTTGTGGCCAACCTTCCTTTTCCTCCTTTTCCGCCATATTCATATTCATTTATTTGATCCTTAAGATCATGTTTACATGATATGGAATCGCCAACATTGTACAATAGAAATAAAATTCAATTTACACTAAAACAATACAATTAAGAATAATGCTCACTCTTACAGTCTTAATTAGCTAGTTTATACAGAGCAATCTATTTACATATTCCACAATTGAATAAAATTAATTTTCTACTAAATATGCTTTGAGCTTTTTCTTAAATATATTCACATTTTCTACATTTTTTTATATTAAGGGGTAGTCAGTTGAACAATTTAATCCCATTGTGATAAGCACTGAATTTAGCTAGGTTTGTTCTGCAATGTTGTACATGTAAATTTTCTTTCTGCCTTGTACTATGAAAATGAATCTCTTTATTGTTTGGTAGCTGATGCCTTATTTCTCTGATATGATTGGTAACTTCTAATATGTGCATACTTGCTGTAGTCATGACCCATAATTTTTTAAATAATTCCCTGCATGATGCTCTGCTCGATTCACCAGCCATTATTCTTAAAGCCTGATTTTGCAACCGAAATATTTTTCTGATTCCGTTGAAGCCACCCAGAACCTTATTCCATACCTTATGTGACTATGGATGTATGCAAAGTATGCATTTCTTTAGATCTTCTGCTATAACTATCCCCAAGAATTTAGTTTGATCTTGGTACCTTACTATCTCACTATCAAACTTCATTTGTCGCTTTACCATATTTCTATGATGACTTAAATGAAAGTTCACAGCAACAGTTTTATCTGTATTTAATAGCATTATATTTTCTTCAAACCAGGATACCAATTTCTCTATATTATCATTGAAAACACTACATTCACAACTCATTTAAGGTTAGAACCTTCTCAATCTAAATACTTTGTGACATGGAGTCCAAGAACACGTTCACTAAAAATTAACAAACATCAGACAGTTCATCAAATAAGTGAAAACTCAAAACTTTTGATTGCATCACTCATGATAATTACTAAACAAATAGAATTTTATGGTGTAAGGAATACATCATTCTGTCGAGAAAAATAAGCACCTTTTGATGAAAGTGTCATAAAAGATGAGATAGTAAAAAATGCAGAAACTCTTAACAGACCAAAACAAAAAGAAATACACTGGACAATTGAACTTTTATGGTGGTATGCTAAAGTTTACGTGCAAGCAGCAATAAGACATTTAAGCTGAAAGAAGTATGCTAGTTAGAAGAGAAGGCAATGTTTGAGGTTACAGTAGGTATGTGGCAAACAAATATCAGCCAGTCATAGGCAAGGAAGACAGGATGTGGCAGGTTGATGTCATGTGCGACCAGGTGGGGACAGGCTGGTTATAAACCTAGATGCATCAAGTGATACAATTGCTTCTGATTCTGACCTGGATGCCACGCCTCTATCTAAAGACTCAGATGAATGTATATTGTTACTTACAAAATTATATTTTATAACTTCTCTTTAGCAGTTTCTTTAAGTAGTTGATTTAAGGTAGCTACAAAATAGGAATGAACATAAAGCGGGGCTAGGCATGGCGGTTCTATGGTTACTAGCCAATTCTGTGTGTGCAACATTGTACAGCTAAGCACACATTCTGGTTCGCTTTACCGAAGCATGTGGCTAATTTCTTTGCACGCTCTAAAGATACCAATTAAAGAATTATTTTGTTTTTCCCATGTTACAGAGCTATTTTTCAGAGGATTACTGTCCAAGCCCCATATTTGTAGCACATCTGGTTTCGGACATATGGAAAGATAAGGCGCCTAACTAGAAAGAAAAGAATCATTAACTGTCAGTGAAGAAAAGCACACATGTGCTATGCTGCAGTTGCATTTTGTACCCTGCATTCAGTAAAGTGGTGATATTTTAAGACTGCAGACGGTGTTTTCAAAGTTAGTAAATATAGCTCTTAGGAAGCCTAGTACTGCTGCTCCTAGTAGTAACTGGAAACAACTCATAAGATTTTACATAAATAGGCTACAAATATTCTTGTTAATGTGTATTCCTTTTGCAAACAGATGTCAATTAAAGACATTTTTGAAAGTACAAATTTTGCTCAGAGTCGAAAATTAATGTCACTAGGTTGTCACGTGAGTGCTCATTCTGTGACGAACATTGTTAAAGAAGGCAGTTTACCAAATTAGAAGTTTTCATATTTAGATCTCCAGGGAAACATTGGGCAGCTGAAGAATGTACTACCAACTTAGACCATTTTCAAAAGTTGTTTCACATAGAACAATTTTTATTTATATGACAAGGTTGAATATACAACTACCAAAAGGCTGACCAATTTAATGAGGGGGAAAATAGAATATACGGATTCTGTATCTTCTATGCATAATCTGACATCTTTTAGGTTCAAATATAGGAGAACCAATGTTGGTCGCAAATTTCTGCTTGAAAGAAGCGATATTGTTGGTGCAAGATTAAATTCCTGCGCACAATGCATAATATTAGTACATGAGGTTCATGGTGTAAACATGCTTCATAAATACACATTCATATCTTCCATATTTATTAAGCATTTTAATGAAACAAAAATTGGTTTAAAGTCTATTACAAAAAGTATACAAATATGGCATCATTAAAATGGAAACAATATTCAAAAGTCATTGAAATGTCACTATTTTGTTTCCTGAGGCAAACACCTTTTCTTGCAGAACGCATCTAATTTGAATCAGTTTGCTTTGTGTGCATATGAACGATAGCTATGTAAGCGAGCTATTCTCCAGTTCAAGGTTTTATAGTTCAGATTATGCGATAATCATTGTGTATGTTGTCACACGCATGCTGAAATATTAAGCAAACTTCTCTGTCAGCATTGTATCACTGTACATCTCAGCATCTGTATGATACTTTCTAGGTGGATTTGGTGAAACAAAGACAGATATATCTTCCAACTCTGTCGCCCACTAGCTGTGGAACTGGCAATGCCAAGACAGTACAATAGCCATATTGGCTCAACCCATGTTCATTCTTATTTTGTAGCTACTCTAGTTTATTTAGATAATGTGAGCAGAGTGCTCTTCTAGCCCTGTTCTGCTGCAGTGAAATATAACAGAGAGATGTAAACAGCTAACAGCAGAGAACATCTACCGTCCTTGTTGGCAGAGCGATACAAACTACAATTATTAATTTTTAGATGAGTCATATTTATTACACATCTGCTTCACTTTCGTATGGGAGAGAATATACATAGAAAAACATAAAAACTAACTAATGAACTTTGAAATCCCGCCAGAAGAGAATCCCACATTTAAGTTCATCACTAAATCAACAGATGGCAGCAGCAACTCCAGAATTACCACACCACTGGATCAAGCTTTAGTCGCATAAGAGCCGAAGATGCAAATGATGATTTGCGAAACATGTCCACATGTCCTCACTGTGGTGTTCCAATACAGTTAAATCTCGACAAACTACAATGTTTATGTGTGTTGCCACTTTAAGCCCAGAGGGGCTATAAGTATCAATTCTGAGAGGGCTCTTTGTTTATTGACTCCAATTACATTCCATATTAATTAGAATGTGTTTAATACCTTAGGAATTAATGTAGTAAAATTATTCTTTCTTTATTTTGAAAACTGTTCCTCAGCATCCCATTCTATCATGGGTGTGAACGACTGCTAATTTTGCTCATGGTACAAGGTTTTTCATTTGCCTTCCAAAGCAGAATATTCTAAAGATTTGTACAGCCGAAGAAAATCCATCCACTATGCTAGGTTTGAACCCATGACCCCAGGGACGAAGGGCTAGCATGTTTCCCAATTACCACAAAGGACGTCACTAATACCACTGTTTAACCTCTTGTCAGTCCTGAATGTTGTAGAATGCTCTTACCAATGTGTGTTTAGCAGTCATGGTGTAACATTATGGGTATCTCATCTATCCCAAAAGGATTCATCAAACTCAGGAATTTTACAAATTTTAGACAAAAGCGCAGATAGCAACCTCACATCATTTGCATCTGAAGAAGAGGAGAATGATGAAGATGAACATAATACTGGCAAACAGCAGATGTAGGATGACTTAAAAACAAGTGAAAAAGGCAACATCAATAATAACCAAGCATAGAAATTCTTAAGCAGTTGGCAAGTTATAATTACTTAAATAATGTTCATCAGAAAGAATGCAGACAACAGCCAAGAGATGGGCAGATTAAAACAAGTTTGGGTGCTGTTTGCAAATACCAAAATATTCTATGGAGGATGGGAGTGGTTGTTTACCTACCATAATCCTACCTATAGTCTAATAACAGTTCTACCATATTTGCATATGTTGTAGTATCAGTGCTTGAAAATACCTAAGCCTGGTAAATGTCACACTAAAATTTTGAGAGTCAAATAGAACTGGCCTAAATTTGAAGGAATAATTACAGCACATTCATCTTCCTCCATGAAGCACATATTTACATTTGCCATCTGTTAAAAAAAAAAAAAAAAGAGAGAGTACTGCTTTGAGACATTTGTATCAAAGCAGTTTTAATAATCAAGTTGGTGAAGAAACTAATAAATACGCAGCATTAGTACAAAGAAGTTATTATTTTTATTTTTGATCAGTAGTAGAGGCTGTTCAAAATACATTGCAGTATTTGCATCTAAGGTTTGTTTTCAAATAACCTTGCCCCCTGACATATATCCCTCCGAATGCTACTGTCTTTCCTCTACCCCAATTGGCTAATGCTTTGGGTGCCGTAGGCATTGCTTTCACACCACGTGGAATAAAAGTCATATAGACAAATATATCACCACTACCGATAAATGCACCTGTCGGTCATCCCAAGAAGCAGGTTTGAAGCAAAGGATCCTCCTCTTTATTTTGTTTAAGAATTAACATGCATTTCAGATAAATTAACTGTTACGTAATTTAATTTATACAGTTATAAAGATATAAATTCAACAATTCTCTTCAAACATATTAAGATATGGAAATGAATTGTTCTTTCACACTGGCCGTGTGTAGGCTAAAGTGTGGAAACGTAGAGTCAGACTGAAAAATTCAATGCCATAGCCGGTACTTGAACCACGGATCTTCTGGTCTCCGTCCAGCTGCTCTAACCATTGAGCTACTATGGCCAACGTGCCGATATGACATTAAATTCTCCAACTGACTTGTATATTTCCTGATAAACCACTTAGGACTTCTCATAAACACATGAGACAGCTACCTTAATGGCGACTTACAACATGTAAGCACTTTAAGGCCCGGGCTTTATGGTTAACCACTTTTTCAGTCTGACTCTACGTTTCCACACTTAAGCCTACACATGGCCAGTGTGAAAGAACAATTAATTTCCATTGATGATGATGATGATGATGATAGTTGGCGCTACAGGCCATGTAGGCCCTTGGCCTCCGTAACCACTCTCTTCCATTCTACTCGGTCCTCTGCTTTTCTTCTCCAGCCTTTAACCCCCAACTTTCTCAAGTCGTCTTCTACATCATCTACCCATCTTTTCCTGGGTCTTCCTCCTCTCCTTCTGCCATCTAGCTTTCCTATGAATATCTTCTTAACTACACTGGTTTCCGGCATTCTCTGTACATGGCCAATCCACATTATTCTTCCTTGTTTAATTTTCACTACTATATTTGGTTATCCTAATAGGCATTGTAACTCCAAGTTAGTCCGCATTCTCCATCCGTCCAATTCCTTTATCACTCCAAATATATTTCTCAGGATCTTCCTTTCCCACCGTAATAACCATTGTTCTTCTCTGGTTGTCAACATCCAGCTTTCTGAACCATACATTACTATTGGTCTCAGTACAGTTGTATATATTTTAATGTTAGTATTCCTACTGACGTTCCTTGATTTAAACATATTCTGCAAGGCATAGAAACATCTGTTACCACTTGCTATTCTTTCTTGAATTTACACTGATGTTTTATTATCTACTGTTACTATAGATCCCATTTATTTAAATTTTTCCAATCTTTGGTATTCTTTCTCATGTAATTTAACTGTAGGTTCTCTTCTTCTTGCATCTCCATCACCTTCCATCTTCATATATTTTGTTTTACCAACATTCACTACCAATCCTAGATCTTGTGCTTTCTCTTCCAACACTACATAACTTTCCTCAAGAGCTCTTATATTCCTTGCGAGAATTGCCACATCGTCAGTATATGCCACTATTTGTACTGATCTGGAAAGTATGGTTCCTCCAGGTTTATGGATAATTGTTGGATTACTTTTTCCAGTGCTAAATTAAACAGTAGTGTGGATAGTACATCTCCTTATCTCAACCCCCTCTCCATGGTAAACATACCTGATAAATCTTGTTCCATTCTAACCCTGAATCTTGTCAATTCCATAGTCATTCTTGTCAATCTCACCAGTTTCCGTGTTATTCCAAACTCTCTCATTATCTGATAAATTTTAGCTTTATCCAGGCTATCATACGCTTGTTTAAAATCTACATACAGCTGATGACGCTGTCTGTCATATTCATAAAACTTTTCCAGTATTTGTCGTAATATGAAAATCTGGTCTAATGTAGAGTATTGTTTCCTAAATCCTGCTTGGTAATCTCCAAGTATCTTTTCAAACCATCGCTCCATTCGCATGGCAAGTATCCTGCCAAAAACTTTGTAAGTTCCATCTAGCAGTACAATCCCACGGTAATTTCCACACTCTGCCTTGACTCCTTTTTTTATGTATTGGACAGATTATTCCCACATACCAGTCACTAGGCATTTCTTCCTTTCTTGGAAGTGTTGAAAACAGTGTTGTTATGATAAATTAACTTTAAAGAGAGTTGATTAAGGACACTAAACAACACTTACTTTTATTAAGAAAAACATGTTTCTGAGGCTTTGCCTCTATCATCAGCCGGCTCTCAACTGGTTCTCGTTGGTGTAGCTGATGATATTTTGTCACAGGTCTCCTCTGGTGGCGGTTCAAGGAACTTGCTGAACAAATCTTTCTGGGGGATGTCGAAATTGAATACTTTGTTCCTATTTTTTGAAATGAAGATTTGTTCCCATGTGGATAGTTCTTGTTTCCCTGATGTATGTTTTAGTAGTTTTGGTTCTGGATTTATGTTGTGGCTTTTTCCCCAAAAATGTGTGGCAACTGCTGATTTTTCTAATTGTTTATATTTTATGTTTCTAAAGTGTTCCTTTGCTCTTGTTTCTAAATTTCGTTTTGTTTTTCCAGTATAAATTTGACTACAGTCATTGCATTCAATTTGATATATACCAGATTTTTTGTTAGATGGAATGGCATCTTTGATGTTTGAGCAAATTAGGTTTTTTAAGGAGAAATGGTTGACTGGTGCTAGTTGAATGTTTTGTTTATTGAAGACTGTTTTGAATTTATCATAGGCCCATGGATGGTAAGTGAATTTTTTGAAAATCATATTAGTTTCTGTAACTGAGAGGGTTGTGGTTTCCTTTAGTAGCTTCTTCTTTTTTGCTAAGTTCACTTTTTTGTCCACTAATGATTTGGGAAAGTTATTTTTTTGTGCTATTTCAATTATTTTGTTGTATTCTGTTTTGTATTCTTCTGCTGTGAGAGGGATGTTTACCAGTCTGTGTGCTAAACTATTGAAGATTGCCTGTTTGTGGGAAGTGTTGTTTAGTGTCTTTAATCGACTCTCTTTAAAGTTAATTTCTTCCTTTGTCCATATTTCTTTAATTAATTCGCAAACAGTCTTCTCCAGTTCTTCTCCTCCATATTTTAGTAATTCCGGCTCTATTCCGTCTTCTCCTGCAGCTTTATTGTTCTTTAATGCTTTGATTGTCTTCCTGATTTCTACTACATCAGGCTGTTCTACTTCCTCATCCTGTTCCTGTTCTTCCCTTTCTCCATTCCTCTTTCTCTCTTCACTATCAATTTCTTCATTTCTGGTGAGTAACTCGTAGAAATGCTTTTGCCACCTTTCCAGTATTTTGTTTCTTTCCCGATAAGGTTGCCATCCTTATCCTTAAGGAAAACCGTTCTTGGTTGGAATCCTCTTAAGATCTCTTGTTCTCTCATAGAACCTCTACCTCATTTCTATCTTTCATTTCATCCAATTCTTCAATTATCTTTCTCTCAAAAAGTCTTTTTTTCAATCTACATTTCTTATCTGCATTTCTTCATTTTTCTCTGTACTCCTCCACTGTTAATCTTGTTCTTCTTTGGATCATCTTTCTCCTAGCTTCATTTCTTTCTTGGATTAATGCCAAGCATTCCCCATCAAACCATTCTGTTCTCTTTATATATTCTTTCTTTCCCAAGGTTTCATCTGCAACTTCATTAATAGTTGTTTTTAATATCTCCCATTTTGTTTGAATTTCTTCTTTCTCCCACTGTTCTCTTTTGGTTACTAACTTTTCAGTCATTTTCTCCTTGTATTTCTCTCTTAGTTCTTCGTTTTTTATACCCTCAACATTATGCTTGTCACTTCTTCTTTTCTTTTCCGTTCTTGCCCCATCTATCTTTTGTCTGTATTTGATCCTAACAAGATGATGGTCCAAATTGCCATCAGCACCTCTGCAGCTTCTTACATCCATAATATCTTATGCATGTCTCCTGTCTATTAGGACATGATCTATCTGGTTCTTGGTGATACCATCTGGTGATATCCAGGTCTCTTTCTTTATATCTTTACGTGGGTGCCAAGTACTTTTAACTATTATTTCCTTCCCACTGGCAAAGTCTAGCAATCTCAACCCATTGTCATTGCTAGACTCATGGAAACTCTCTTTGCGTATTATGTGTCTATATACCTCTTCCCTACCAATTTTGGCATTTAGGTCTCCAATGATCATTTTAACATCATGCCTTTGAACTTTATTAACTTCTTCTTCTAATTTAGTGTAAAATTCATCCTTTACTTCTTCTGTCTCTTCTGTAGGTGCATATACGCTGAACACTGTACCCTTAAAGAACTTGGCCCGCAGTCTCAGTGAACACATCCTGTCATTAATTGCTGTGAAATCTAATATGTTTTGCTTCAAAGACTTTTGTAGCAAGAATCCTGTTCCATTACTACCGCTATTACCGCCGCTATACATCAGTATGTGGTTCCCAGAGGCTATCATTCCTTGTCCTTTCCATCTAATTTCCTGTAGTGCTGCAAGCTTCACTCCATATTGTTCTATTTCAATCCTTAGTTTCTTCAACTTGCCAGGTTTCTTCAGTGTCCTTACATTCCAAGTCGCCATTACCAAATCTGTTTTGCGTCTCATTAGCCGTTCTCTTCACCGGGTTGTCTCCAGAGTATCCAAGTTAGTCCGAGGCTGTATTAGGGTATCCGTAACAAAGTTAACAACCCCCAACCTGGAGAGCCAGGTCCCACATTTATGTCCCCTGGGACTGGGTGGCCCAGTTATACCCCCGAGCACTAGGTGACCATTTTAGTCGCCTTTTACGATAGGCATGATCTACCTTGGGGTTATTCTTTACACCCGGCCACCACATGGGTGAATTAATTTCCATTAATTGACCTAATAGTGTATTGATTAGTGTATTGTATTATTGTAAATACCTTTTATTGATTAACGACAATAAGTGAATCTACGGATGTGAAATTAGAAATGCTCTGTTTTGCTTTCCTTGTCTTCTTTTTGGATTCATGGTTTATGATGGGTGTTAAATATCTTTATCATATTAATGAGCAATAGCAAGAAGCACATGAAAAACTCATTTGACTTCTCATGTTTGGAGCTGTAAATATTGCAATGCAGCTAAGCAGAGCATACCAGGAAGCAAGGCAAAAACATAATGAGCAAGTCGAAAAAATTAAAGTATATATTATCAAGGATCACAGATTGCATCAAATTTTTGCATAAGAAGTAGTACTCGATGCTCCATATGTTGCTAGTGTTCACCCAGAATGCATTTCGTTAGGACCTGAAGATGTTAGGAAGGTCCTAATGAAACATGTTCTAGGTAAACACCTGCAGTATATGGAGCATGTAGTACTACTTCGACTCAAAACTATATTAGTCCTGAAGAATTTATAATTTTTTAAACAGACAGGTGAAGTGTATCACAATTATATTTTACTGTAATATTTTTATTACTTCAGTTTTTATGAAATGAACTAGCAGCACTGCATATGTAAACTTTGTTTGTCTGTGCCAATTAGTTGCTCAGCTGCACTTCTATGTTAGCTATCTCCACATCTTAATAACAAAGCATGCAATAAACATAGAATTTGTCTTTATTCTTTATAAAGATGTATATATTAGCACAAAAGCGAATCGAGAAGATATTGACACACTGCTTCACTCACACTGTTTTTTCACAGGACATGTTTCAAGAGCTTTTGCTCTTATCATCAGCTGGTACTCAACTTGGACTTGAGTCGAGTACCAGCTGATGATAAGAGCAAAAGCTCTTGAAACATGTCCTGTGAAAAAACAGTGTGAGTGAAGCAGTGTGTCAATATCTTCTCGATTCACTTTTGTGCTAAGTTGTGCTTCACTGTCTCTACGCTTCTTTCAAGTTTATACTTTTTATGTATTGGTTTGTCTCATAAATTCGTTCGATTCTTGTTACGTGTTTACGACGATGAACGCCTGCACTGTATGCCCGTATCACAACTACGGCAACGAGGTTGCCTAATTATGTAGGGGTAACCTGTTTACATATGCAAGGTCATCAAAAGTAAACATGGCAATGAAATTTTCAAAACAAACTTTATTTTGTGCAGTATGCACCATTATTATCAATAACATATCTCCATTTCTCAGGAAGCTTATCAATACCATTTTTCCAAAATCTTGCAGTTTTCTGGTTGACGAACTCTTCTACAGCGAGTCTGCAATCCTCCAAGGAAGTAAGGTGTTTCCATTAAGGAAGTTTTGCAGGGATCAAAATAAATGATAGTCAGATGGGGCAATGTCTGGAGAATAAGGTGGGTGAGGTAACACATCCCAGTCGAAATCCCGTAATTTCTGACGAGTTACCATAGAAGTGTGTGGTTTGGCATTGTCTTGATGAAAGACGACTCCACCATTAGATGCTAACTCTGGCCTTTTCTCTTCTAGGGCAACCTTCAGACGATCCAACTGAGAACAGTATTTCTCTGAATTGATGGTCTCCCCAGGAGGAAGAAATTCATAATAAATAATTCCTTTCCAGTCCCACCAAATGCACAGCATAATCTTCTCAGGATGAAGCCCTGGTTTAGGAATTGAGAGTGGTGGTTCCCCTTTCTTACACCACGACTTTCTCTTTCGGATGTTGTTGTACACAATCCACTTTTCGTCTCCTGTAACCAGCTGTTTCAGAAAAGGGGCAGTTTCATTGCGTCTTATCAGTGCGTCACAGATGGAAACGCGCTGAACTAAATTTTGTTCACTCAGTTCGTGCGGAACCCATACATCCCGAAGATTTACGTAACCAAGTTTCTTTACGTGCCTGGCTACAGTTGCATGAGATAAGTTTAGCTCCTGACATACCTCCCGAGTTGTTATTCTGGGGTTGTTCATAATCATGTCCTTTATCCTTTCCTCATCCGTAACCACAGGTCGTCCAGAACGAGGTTTGTCTTTCACAGAGAAGTTCCCAGCTCAATATCGAGTAAACCATTTTTTACAAGCCCGATTCGTCACTGCATCTTCTCCGTAAACAGCACAAATTTTCCGTTGAGTTTGTGAGACTGTTTTACCTTTACGGTAATAAAACGGCATTAAATGTCGAAAATGTTCCTTCTTGCCTTCCATATTAACATTCACAAGTTACAACTCCACACTGTTGCATCCACAAACTGGTACTGAAGTTTGGTTACCAATTCTTACATAAGTTGACCTATTTACCTTTGGCCGTGAGGCCGCTGTGGTTTGTGTTCATAGCATTCTTTTCAGTTATTGTATTTGTAAACAAACCCCATATTGCAATTCCTTTCTTGGAAGTGTTGAAAACAGTGTTGTTATGATAAATTAACTTTAAAGAGAGTCGAATTAAAGACACTAAACAACACTTACTTTTAAATTTTTCCGGAACATGTTTCTGAGGCTTTGCCTCTATCATCAGCCGGCTCTCGACTGGTTCTGGTTGGTGCAGCTGACGAGACTGTGACAAAATATCGTCAGCTACACCAACGAGAACCAGTCGAGAGCCGGCTGATGATAGAGGCAAAGCCTCAGAAACATGTTCCCGAAAAATTTAAAAGTAAGTGTTGTTTAGTGTCTTTAATTCGACTCTCTTTAAAGTTAATAAACCCCATATTGTTAGGCAACTTCTTTGACGTAAAAGTAATGGGGGCATGCAGTGTTCTCAGGAGTTCTTAGTCGTAAACACGTAACAAGAAGCAAATGAATTTATGAGACAACCCGATAGATATTCTTTGACCCACAGGGGTTTAAAGAGAGTCTTTCCTTTTGACATTCTGGATTGAAGAAAGAGTACTGTATCAAGCACATGTCACACAGTGAAGTAATGAAGACATAGATCGCTACGACAGTAAATCCCTTGGCAGTCACAGTCCCAACAAATGATGGCATCAACAAGCATGTCACCCTTTGGGCTGGATTCAAATTTTCCTACAGCATTTAACAACAGTGTCACAAGAGTGCCAACCTTACTGGATTCAAATTGAACTTCTTTTACCTGCCAGTGTCAGTTATTATTAGAGCTCAGATTTATATGCACTATAATTAATGAACATATGCATGCATTTATGCACTACAAATCTGGTTAATATCATCTAAAAAATTTATAATATGTATTTAAAATTAAGTACATCATTGAACTTTGCCACATTTATTAATCTTGATGAAGTAATTCAATTGTAAATTTATTTTTAAACTTGGGCATTAACAAAATAAAAACTTTCAGTCTATTTTAACATTAGCATTTTTATTGCAATAAACAATTAGATATTTTTAACAATTTTCTGGTGGAAACAATTTCCTTCTGTAATTTAAAATGTTTTATCTGAAGAGAAAGATCTCTCTGCTTCACCTGAAGTCACAAAACGTATTGGAAAGAGACTATGTCACTTACAGATTAACTGTTAAGTTTTTTTTCATATTCTCCTTTAAGCACCCTTATTCACATCTTGAAGAAACATTAAACCTGGATTCCTTGCTTCAATTTTCTCAAGTTTGTTCTCTGGAGAAAGCTGTTTCATATACCCACAAGGCAGAAGATAAAGAACATCCCTTTTTCTTCCAAACATGTGACTATGGCTGGAATTTTGCTAAAGTATATCTTAAAAAGCTTTAATTTATGCTGGGGGTTTTTCTCATTGCGAGCACCAACTGCAGCAGAGATTCTTGCTGTTTTGTTTTTGTCCATCACATTGTGCACAATTTTCACATCTTCCAAATGACCATTGTAATCAGCTGCTTCAGTGCATGTTCCATATCTCATAGGATTGGATCTGGGAGTAAACAAATATCTTGCACTATATCAGTAAATAATTTCACTTTTTATAGTGCCTTCACAAACACTTTTTTCCACAGAGGAAATTAAAGCATTTATTTATGGAAAATTTGTTCAAATTTTCTCAACCAGCCATTGGAGAGCATGTGGTAAACAAATCATATGAACTGCCTTAGGATAAAATACCTGCAAAGCTTAAACAGCATTAAGCATGCATGCTGCTGCATGTGTATCTATCACCAAGAGCTTTTCCTCATTTTATTTAGCTGGCAATAAAACACATAATGCATCACGAACAACCATTGCAATTGCCGAATGGTTGTTACCTAAGTACTTTGGAGACAATGAGATGGGGTGTTCCTCGTTCAGATTCAGTCATTTTTTGCATGATGACAATAAATCTCGCACATTAGTGGGTTGTTCCATTTACAGATATTCACAAGTTTCACTCTCCAATATCATCTCTTATTTCTTGTATTACCTGAAAAGAAGCATTTTATTGAAAATTTATGAAGATCAGCAGTCAAATTTGCTGGCATACATTTGAGTGGAAACAAGTTTTAAAAAATTATAACAAAATATGTTTATCATAAGGTAAATTAATCAATATTCCAATGAGTAAGGACTATGATACAATGAAGCACAAAATTATATAAATTAATCAAACTCAGTGTCAATATAGGTTATACATAATGTTGTTTCCATTTGAAAATAGTTTTGTATAGTACATTTAAAAATTTTAAATAAGTGACTTTTTTATAAAGGATAAAATATTGAGGAGGAACTTGAAGTTGTTGATACATAAACTAATTTGATTAAATAAACGTTTAAGCTTACCTCTTCATAAACTTTACCAAGATAGTTCTTCCATATTGTCAATTCATCAGGAACTTTTAGTCCCAAATATTTTTCCAGTAAAGTTTGAAGGCATGTTGACAGTTCCACTTCTACTTGCAGAAAATGCTGCTAGTGAATTTGTTTGGATCTTGGAGACATTTTTGTTGATAGCATTTCTATGAGCATCTGTTTGCAGATTTTGCTTAATCTGGAACTTTATCACAGAGCACTTATAACAATTATATGTGTTTGGAGGAATTTAGTAACAGTAATGTCAAAATTAATCTCAGAAACTATTTGTAGTTGGTTTATTACCAACTACAAATAGTTTCTGAGACTTATAACAATGTTTAAAAAGAATATGAGTTAATTATTAATGAGTTAATAATTGTACACCCAGTTTCCCTCACAAATTTTCGTATGCCATAATTTTAATTCCACTCAGCACAAAACATTTTTTCCTTCTTTTAACCTTTTTAACACAGAACTTTCATTCACTGTCATGAACTCAGAAATGTTACTGGCTTACTGCAGTTTACATCAAAGTTACACCACCACCAGCCCTGAGAAGAAGGATCAGCTATTGTTTCCATAGCTGCGTAAGCGAAGTGTTCAGTTCAAGGTTGTACAGCTCAGCTTATGCTAGCAAGCGATAAATAAATTGTATACGATATGTTGTCACACACAAGCTGTAGGGAAAGAAACTTCTCTATCAGCATCTATATGTAGCTATGTACCTCTTAGAATATTTCTTAACAGAAGTGTTATTTTGACTCTCTTGGAGTACAGAGTGATTTCTTTTAGCTATCAGGAGTTATATTATCTCAAAGTTCAAAGAACATTACGTGTCTAGTCAAAGCTTGATGTGTTGGAAGGGCTGTTTAGGTTGGAAGCAATTCCTACATCAAAACAAAGAGGGCCTTATTTGGCTAAGAGAGGTTTGATGAATATTTATTGTAATTGATTAATTTTAATTGACTTGATTATTTGATTAATATTTTTTAATTTTCAATCTAAAATAAAAAAATAATGATTAATCATTTCGGTTAATCGATTAAATCATGCAGCACTACTTAAAATATTACCTGCATTTCTTCTGATATGTTTACAGCCTCTGCTATCTCAAACAACCTTAATCTGTGGTCTTTCAGTACTAAACAATGAATTTTTTTCAATGATCTCTGGAGTTGTGACTTCCACTGGGCGTCCAGAGCAAGGCTCATCACTAGTACTCGTACGTCCCATTTTAAACTCTGCAACCCACCTTTTAATCATTGTATATGAAGGTGTAGAGTCTTTCAATGTACTGTCCATTTCCTCCTTGATTTCTTTAGGCGTTAAGCCTTTCAAATAGAAGCATTTAATCTCTGCTCGTTTTTCCAAATCCTCCATTCTCGTGAAACCTCTACACTTGTCTTGTTTAAAATGCTGTCATTGAAAAGCTATACAAGCTATTGATCTGTAACTATGGATACAAACTAGTCTAGAGTTAAACTATATGATGGATGCTATCCGTCATACTGGCCCAGTGATGCCAGCTCAATGTGAGGCCAGGGACTTACCAACCGACCCTCATATGTGGCCAAAATACAGACATCTGGCCACCATTAAAAAACTATGAATATATACATATACGACATATTACCTGTATGCTACTACTACTTTTAAGTATTTAGAGTATTACAAAGGGGATGATAATTGAAATATCTACTAAAATACACACTGCTCACTGATTGATATATGTATTATAATGCTTTTATACATGAACAATAATTATTATGTATTTTTACAGATTAACAAATGTATGTGTCAATGGTAAACATATAACATTGAATTGAATTATTAATTTATAGATGAGTCGTATTTATTACACATCGGCTTCACTTACGTACCTATTTTGAGGACATGTTTCGCAAGCCATTGTTTGCATCGTCGGCTCTTATGCGACTAAAGCTTGATCAAGTAGTGTGGGCAATTCTGGAGTTGCTGCTGCTATCTGTTGATTTAGTGATGAACTTAAATGTGGGATTCTCTTCTAGTGGGATTTCAAAGTTCATTAGTTGGTTTTTGTGTTTTTCTATGTATATTCTCTCCCATATGACGAGTTCACTATGTTTTTGTACATATTTTAGTAATTCGGTGCTATCTTCAGTTTCATGATTTTCAGACCAGAAATGAGCTGCTATTGCAGACTTATCAATATTTTTGTATCTTAAGTGCCTGAAGTGTTCTTTCTTTCTAGTGCCTATGTTTCTTTTTGTCCTCCCTATGTAAATTTTTTCAGTTTTTACACTTAATCTTGTAAATGCCTGACTTTTCTTCTGGTTTTGTCTTATCAGTATTATTACTGTTAAGTGGGTTTTTAATGTTTTTCTTGTTTTATTGGTGTGAGAGCTGTGATCTGTTTTAATCTCTTTTGAAGTTTGAATGATTTTAGTTTTTGATCTACAAGACTTTTTCCAAATCCATTTTAATTGCAGTTTTTAAGATTTGATGGCATTCTTTTTTATATTCTTGCTGGCTGAGGGGTAGATTTACTAATCTCTGTGTGAGACTGTTGATGGTGGCATGTTTGTGTGGAATTGGGTTGAAACTATGTGCTTTGATGTAATTATCTGTGTGTGTTGCTTTTCTATGAATACCAAATTCTAGTTTTTAATTGCTTTTTGTGATTTTAAGGTCCAAAAAAGGTAGAGTACAGTCCTCTTCAGTTTCTACTATGAATTGTATGCTGGGTTCTTGAAGGTTGAGTAGTTTCAAAGCATCATCTATTTGTCTGTAGTGCACTATTGCAAAGATGTCGTCTACGTATCTGTACCATGTTTTAAAAATATGAGGAAAGGCTTTAATCTTCACTGGATCAAGCTTTAGTTGCATAAGAGCCAACGATGCAAACGATGGTTTGCAAAACATGTCCTCAAAATAGGTACGTTATTGAAGCCGATGTGTAATAAACACGTCTCATCTATAAATTAATAATTATTTCGCTTCACTGTGGTGTTCCAATACAGTTAAATCTCGATATATTGAATTGAATGTTTTACTTCCACAGTTTCAGTCAGTGACAAGCACTTCAGAATGCTTGTTTGCTGTCATCAGTAAAGATGACATATATGCAATATACTCCATAATATCCTTCAACTCTCCTATATTGTAGTGATACAAACATGCTTACCTCTATTGCTTCATTTCATGATGCATGTAAGTATATAGTGCTCAGCTTGCTCATTTCTGTCATAATGGATTAATATCAAACTATACAGGTATGGTTACTATTACCGGATTAAGTTTGAGGGTTTCATTTTCATTTGAGCTAGTAGTTATCATTTTTATTTTAAGGACACCATTTTTTATGATATGGTGATTGCTACATCCTTTCTCAACCTTTATTAAGCATAAAGGAATGCTCCTGTTATTGGTCATTGGGTCTCTCAGACCTAGTCAGGAGGTTCAATTTCTTAACCTCCGGCTTTTTCCCACATTTACCAAATGCAGGTCAAGTATTGTTCCATGGCAGGTACAGAACATTTAAAGGATACATATATGGAGTAAAAGGGATCAAGAGTTTGGGCAAGGGAGGCTAGGATAGTTGAAAGAGGGGGTCTGATAAGGAAAGGAAGTATACCTGTTAATCCAGTAGAAAGCTTTGAAATAGAATATAATTTAGACTTCTGTGAAATCTTCAAGAAACAAAGAACAATCCCAGATATTGTAAAACTGATAGCATTAGAAACATTACCAACCACATACCCTGAAGAAGAAGAATACACACGTATGCGCACGCACACACTTAAAAGATAGGTGACTAATCCTGGCAGATCTGTTAGGGTTGTAATATCTTTTTTTCTAAAACTTTACACTTTTTTCTTTTACATCCTATGTTTTTATTTTTCCTAGGACAATTTTTTTCCAGTGTACTTATTTTTCAGGAAGAAATTATTTCAAAATTATCACAGAAGTCAAGTTAAATTTTGTGATAATCTTACTGCTGCCTTCCATAATTATTTTTAGGTCTTTGACAATAACAAAAATAAATATACAGGTGATGGACCTGGCTGAGAAGGATATTCTCCTGAACCAAATTACTAGCCTGTATGTTCTGTGGCAAGTGAAATCATTTTTTTGTTTTATACTTTATGTAACATTTAAGAAAAAATTTAAGACACATTATCCCCAATCTGTGTGCCATTGTAGTTACCACTTTGCTAAACTGAGTTAGCTAGATGGCTTAGGTGGTTTCATCTGTCCCTGCTTTCAGGAGGTCGAGTTTGCTTCTCGTGGCAGCCTACCTGACCCATTGCTTTTTCTGGGGTTTCCCCTGGTCACCAGGCAAATGTTGGGTAGGTTAATTACATCCCCTGAATTTCCTGTCCCTCCATTTCACCTCCATTATCACTTCACTTTATCTCGCATCTGGTGGTCTCTTTCAGGGTAGCAGTGTTGGCTGGAGTCTCAGCGCTGTAAGGCAGGATGACATGAGCCTGGTAAACACCTTTGTCATGCAATAGGATGGTCTCCAGTTTCGGAGCTGGCTTAGTGGAGCCGTTTCAGGACCATAGTTGGTGGCATGTCAGTTGTACTAGCCTGCTGGAAGTTTCCAGGCTCCAGGATGGTGGTCTCCGAGCTGGCTGAGAGTGCTGTTTCAGGACCTAGGTAGGTGGAATGCCAGTTGTACTAGACTGTTGGGAGTTTCAAACTGCTCAGTGGAAGGGACCCTAACCTCTGGACTGTTGTGACTCTGCCTCGTCCTTCCACTTGGGGCATAGGTACAAAAGATCAGTCTCGTCAACATGTTAAATCCCCTCTGTAAATTCTATCCTATCCTACCTGTTTGCTAAGCCTCATATAACAGTAGAATATTGAATTCCTCTGTTTATTTTTCTTATAGACACTTTCTTCCATTTTATTTACTCTTTGGAAAGATACTATTTTAGAATGATTACACAAATATCCTTTAAAATATTATGATAATCATTCTATTGTCTTTCAGTTTTCCACTGTTTCTCAGTTAATTTGGGGCTCAAGTATTTGCCATAATTTTAAATTCTAGCTTTCATAACAAGTGAAATTATCTATCCCTGTCTTCTTTTTTTACACATGTTAATAATGAGGATGAGAAGGGCTAGGATTTATATGTACTAACAAGTGTCAAAATATGCACATATATATGTAATAAAAATGTCAAAATATGTGCATATATATGTACTAAAAAATTTCAAAATATGTACATGATGTGCTAAAAATGTTGAATTACGTACATATATATAATGCACACATATTTGGTAAAATAGAACCTATAAAAATACATTACAAATACTGGATTCATAAATTAAGTTATTCAATTTTTTTATCCTTTCACTTGTATTTATTCATTATTTCTGCTAGAATAACAATATGCCACAAAATGTTGTTTTAAATTTTCAAACTTGAATCTTCTCCTGCTGTCTCGCAAAAGTGATTTATACTGGCTGAAGCTTCGTTCTACTGCACATGCAGTGATTGGAGCGTGTTTAAAATTCAGTATGTCAGCCGGAGATATATCTGATTCTAGTTTTATATTTGACGAACCACTTAAGATTGCACTTATTTTGCACATTTCCTCAAAGCCTGGATTTTTTAAAAACACATTGTCCACTTTACACTTGACAAGATCAGCTAAATGTCCACGTGCACATTTGAGTTCATAAATCATTTTTTTCAGAATATCAATGTTTTCAGGTAATGTGAGATTATTTTGTAGTTTCTGAATGGTTTTTGTTATATTACAAAAATTTGATTGAATTTAACACAAATCATTTTTCACACAGTCATCACTCAACAAGGATTTCAGAACGTTAATAGAGGCAGCACTTTCCGAATTAAAAGTATCCACCACACTCTTGATGGCTTCTAGTTCTTTAAGTAATACTCCACAGCATCCAAACATGTACCCCATCTGGTTAGTACTGGTCGCGGTGGCAGAGGTACGTTGCGATACATTTCCTTCAAGAGTTGAATTCTGCTGGGGGCTTTCAGGACCACTTTCTTTCCACAAGAAATTAATTGGCCCACTTTTGAAAAATTTACCCTGATTGTTTCTACAATACGATGTAAGGCATGCGCTGTACAGGTTAAGTGGATCATTTTCGAAAATAAAACCCTTAAAGCTTCCGCTGCTTTAATCATGTAGGAAGCTGCATTAGTCAAAAGTAGCAAAACTTGGTCATGTTTAATACCACTAGGCCACAGAACACCCATTGCATCGTTAAATAATTTTGCAACTGTTTTGTTATTGCATTTTTCCATTACTTCACACGACAACAATATAGGTTTGGAAGAGGTCTCACTGTTCATGGAACCAATCACAACATTGCTGATACATCATCCTTCTACGTCTGTAGCTTCATCTACTGATACCCAGATGGAATTTTCACCCATCTCCATTCTTATCTTCTCCAGAGTTTCTTGATACACCACATCACAACAATTTTTACGTAACGTTGACTGATCCAGAATGTTGTGAGTAGTATATTTCTCTAGAAACTGTCGGAGTGATGGACTATTGACTTTCCAAAGACAGATCCGATGAGGGCACGGCAGAGATCAGTGTTGAATTCAGCATGTTTACTTGTTGTGGGTTGCGTCATAAAAGTTTGATGAAATCCGGTGTATCTTTTCTTGCCAGCTTTGTGTTTTGTGGTAGAAATATGTTGATTAATTAAAAATCGCTGTTTTGAGTTCACATTAGTCTGACTTATTGCAGAATAACACTTTTCCATCTGTTAAAAATCTTCATATTTGAACTCGGTAACATAATTTTTTAATACAAAAGTGAATCGAGAATATATTGACACATTGCTTCACTCACACTGTTTATTCACAGGACATGTTTCAAGAGCTCTTGCTCCTATCCTCAGCTGATACTCGACTAGTGCAAGTTGTAGTGGTTTCTTCTTTCTCCGTATTGTCAATAGATGGCGTGATGTACTTGTCAAAGATGTCCGGTGGTGGAGTTTCAAAATTCATGACTCTATGACGATTTTTGTTAATGAAGATTTTTACCCATACGGAAAGGTCTATGGGGTGATTAACGTATTTTATTAGAGATGTTTCCAAATTGATGTCATGTCTAGTATTCAAAAAATGAAAAGCCACTGCTGATTTTTCTGTTTCACCATTTTTAATGTTTCTCATATGTTCTTTAGTTCAAATTTTGTGAAGGATCTGAAGATTTGAACCAGCTATTTTGATAGTTGGTAAGTGGGTGCATCAATGTTATTAATTATTGGTCTGAGGGTAATTTCAGGTTTATGTATTTTGGGTAAACCATATATGTATGGTGTTTTTGGACTGTCTATTTTATTGTTCAATTTATCTCTTTTAGTCATGATTTTACTGTTTTTAATTGCTAATTCCACAGATTTGCATGCTTTCTTTAATGGATTGTTTTCTAGTTTAACAAATTCTTTTCCGTTTAAAAGGTTGTCCATTTTTTTGCGATAGTCTTCTTCGTCCAATATTACTATTTTGTTACCCTTGTCTGCTTTTGTGTAGACTACCGGTTTTTCATTTAAATTTTTGATTAATTTTTTATATGAATATCTTTTTGAATTTGCATTTTGAATATGATCTAGAGTTTCTAAGCATTGTGTTCTGATCGTAGATTTTTTGTTATCGGGCAAATTATATATCGCTATTTCAATGTCCGCGATATAGTTTTCAATGTTTTTTGTGTAATCTACACATGTTTTTAGGCCCTTGTTTAGAAAATCTATTTCTTTCTCTGTGAAGTTGCATGTGGATAGATTCGTTACATTGTAAGGTTTTTGACATGGGAGTAATAAATCTTGCATTTTATGTGGATTTGGTTATTGCTTCTTTTGAAGATTCATGAATTTTTGTTTTAAAATGGCTGTTTTCTTACGCATTTTCAAATTAAGAATTGACAGCATATTATTTTCTAAGTTAGACCACATGGCCGGGTTCATACATTTCGAAATTTTTAAGTGTAGTTCGTATATTTTTAATTCTGTGGAATGTAACGAATTGTAGTGGTGGTTTATTTCCATTTTAATTACACGTTTTTCTGCTGCTTTTTGTTGTTTGCTATTATTCTGTCCCTACGCTTCTTTCAAGTTTATACTTTGAATAATTTTTTAACTTCGCAATTGTAGATCTTGCTTCTTTAGGCATTTTAGAATCGGACCAGTTTAACAGATAAACACTGACTGAAATGGTGGGTTGATTCTGAATTTGAGGAAAAGATTTACAGTTACATGTGACACCAACATTTGGAAAGAGAAAGAAATACTTGCCATCTCTTTCTAGACTAGAAAAACCAGTGGCAGATGATACTACTTCCTCTGTCCCATTCTCCAAATTTGGTTCTTGATCTTCCTCAGGAACAATATAAATCACTAGAAAATTGGTTTTATAGATACTCCTGGTAAAAAAAAAAAGTCCAAATAATTTTCAAATTCTAAAAAGCGTTTAGTATGTTAACATCCAATGCTTCCAGAGTAACAATGCCACTGATGTATCCTTGCCCTCATACCAGCGGAGGTAATTAGTGAGTACAATTGGACTTCAACTGGGACCACTTAAAGGTGGAAAACATCAGTGAAATTAAGGAATATGTATTTACATATAAATCCTAGCCGTGATGATGAGGATGAGAAGGTTGAGGATGATAATATGAGGTAATTGCTCAATGTGCATTGATACTAGTAATGTGTATTCCATATAGTCCTTGTCCTGGCCATCTGATATTTCTTATGTCTGTCACCTCTGTTGTTTTACTTCACTTCCACTTTATTTGTGACTGCAACATAATTTTTAAATAGAGACTGTTCTCCTTTCACATGGTATCTTGTGCATTGTTTTCTACATAATACACATACACATTCTTTGCTTGGGCCGTGGTGTCTTTTTTCCTTACAGATCAGGTGATGGAAACCATGTGCTGCGTATCTCATTAAAAAATGCCTCAATTCATAGTTTGGTCCTTGCCATTGTCCCTTGGTCTTAGCATTTGTGATATAGAACTCTTCCCAGATTTCTGTTTTCTTCATTTGGTATTCCTTCATTAGTTGCTCGTCTATCTTTGTTGCCGGCAGCAGCATTTGTAGTCACAGATCTTCTTTCCACATTGTTTCTCTGCTGATTTCGTATGTTAGCTTTGTAGGTATGTATTTGAATAGGCACAGAATATACTTCATAAATATTATCTTCACTTTCTCTATGTTCCCTAAATTTCTAATTGTTAGGTGTTTCCATATTAGTTGTAGTCCGTACTTTATTATCGGTGCTATTTTTGTTGAGAATAAAGTCACCTCCATCTTTAGTGATACTTAAACAACAGGTTAATTGTCAGATAGGGTGTAGGTCTGTCTTTTTTCAATTGATTTACACTGAGTTAAATGTTTGAGATAACAAAGTTTCCACATTTGGTAAAAAAACAGTTTAATGAACATAGGGTACTTTGGACTGAAGTCTGTCTAAAAATATTACCTTTTTACTGAAGATAAAACCAGTTCTCAGATTGATTATATAAAAGTTCACTATTATGTGTTTCAAATAGGAATGTGGTTTTCCTTGAGCGCTATTAGGTGAGCAACCAATCCGAGTTCTGCGGTGTTGTCATATTGCATTCCCCCTAAGTGGTGTGTGACGAGCGGCAAACTAATCAATCTCTAATAAATACTATTCGCACTAAGACAAAAATTCAGATTTTGCCAAAACTGATCCATGAGGAAGGAGAGAGTAATGTGTTTAACATAACTGTAAAAACCCCATATTTTTAGCTCAAAAATTATAACAATGCATTGCGACATAGGCACTGTAATGAATATCATTATTGGTTGGCATGGATGTGTGAACGTATATTTGAAATTACTCAGAACTGAAACGTAAACATTTGACATGGCGTGGTAAAAGAAATATGTACTTTGAATAAGCTAAGGTGTTTGTTAAATTCAATGAGAGGAAACGATACACTTCTTGCTGGTCTGTGAGAACGTGTCTGGTCACGTTATATTTTTGTTTATGAATGGTTCGTAATCTCTATTTATTCAAGAGTTCAAAGCAGCATTATTCAGTTACTCTTCCATGAAAAAGTGTATCAGCTGGATCAGTGAAACATGATCCGCCTCCTCCCCCCCCTCTCCCATTTACTACTGCTAGAACAGTCCAATAGAGCTAATGTGGGCTCAAATTAAGTTGAAAACAGAAATAATATTTTTAAACTGATTAACGTTGAATGACTTATTCATGAAGAAATTGACAAGGAACACAACAAGACTGGAAAAACGCGTGAGACATCAGTTAAACTACAAGAAGACGGCTTTTGGAAAGAAATAGCACGTAACGAGATTTCGGAACTTATCATCATAAATATGGTGTACTCAGACGTTGAAGACAATGACAATGAGAAATTGTCTCTTAATTTAAGTAATATTCACAGCTATAAGGATGCACCGCTGGTATTTTCATTGGATTAGAAAAATAAGTAATTCATAAACTATAATTTTAAACTAAATATTTAATCCATTTGCGTAATATACGAATATCCATGTTGCAATTGTGATTTCAACAACTGCATTATTATAAAACTTTGGAAAATTCAGTTTGGGTTCCCTTACGTCTAGCGCCAAGAACACTCGCAAGTGTGCAAGAGAGAGGGAGATATAAAAAGAGTGGGGGTAACGAGGTGGCAACGGTGAAGGCTCTAACGCATCTGATTTGTTACAGGTGAGAACTCTTCCCATTTGAAACACATAATAGTATTTTATTAATACGTGGCTTTATTACACAATCAGGCACCCTCAAAATGCATATCCCTGATGGTAAAGCACTTGCCTACTGTGCAAGGAATCCCAGGTTCAGTTACCAGCAGGGGATGGGAATTTTGTCATGATTTTTCCATATTCTCCATAAGTATCTGGAAGTAAAATGGAGCAGTTCCGTGCTTGGCTCAAGGCAGTCACTACTTAATTAGCCATCTTTTTCTTTCTCTCACACTCTGGCACTGTTACTCTGTGTGATGCAGCAAAATGCATTCTAATGCAGCTTTGTTTATCTCAAATTTAAACTATAAAATTTCTTGTGAATGTTTTAAATAAAATGATTTCCATTTGTACATATGTTTGCATAATATGTTATTTAAAATACTATAAATTTGTCAGTGATTTTATCAGATAATTAAGTTTTGTGCTCTCAAATATTTATCTTAATTTATTTTGATTATTATATTTTGATTATTATTTTTCTCAAGCTAAAAATATTGAAATATTATTTTTGATTTAGTGGAACAAAATAAAAGAAGGAAAGTTTACTATGAGAATTTTTGGCCATAGCTTTTTCGCTCGTTCTTTGAAATGAACACCTGCATGACCTTAATGTTTAGTCACTTTATCACATTTCTTGTTAGGTCACAAGGCCACTATTCCTCTCACTTGCTGCCCAGAACTGAGCATGAGCTGTTGAGTTACAAGTCTTATTTAAGGTATAAAATCCAGAAGAAAAAAACATAAATCTGATACAAATGCGTATGTGAGTTAACACCACTGCCAGTAGCCAACATGTTCTAAAGGCTGTCAGTATGGCCATTGCAGGTAAAGGATAACGGGTTTAATGGAACAATTAAAGTGACAAAAAAAAATTATATCAAGAAAACATTTATGGCCACCAGTAAAATTTAGTACAGATCTTCCCTGCCCATCATTTTACAGCAGCTGTATGAAGAGTGGAACATCCATGGTTCAAATACCTGATACAGTATTGAATTTTTCAGTTATGATTCTACCTTTCCGAGTTTGTCTACACAACTTTTGTTTAAAATTTCATTCTCTTTGCATAGAATGAATAACACTTTCTCATTTGAGAAAAGTATGAGTATTATATAGTATTATATAGTGAGTATTATATAGTTCACCAAATAACAAGGAATATCTCAAAAATGGTTAACCCCACAAAATAAGTGATTTACTGTGATATAATAAGATCCAGTAACCCTGCTCGAGTCAACTTCTGAAGATGCCCGGTGGAGAGATGGGCGAAACGTTGAGTGCTATTTCAGCCAATCGACCACGGCCAAAAAGCCCGGATAACACATTTTATTGGATTAACACTGGCCGTGAAAGCCTAAGCATGTACATAACAGGATCTGCTCCCCCCCCCCCCTTTTTTTTCGCTGTAAGATTTTGTCTATTTCTTACAGCACACCACTTATGCAAAGGTCACCCAGAATGAAGAGGACTTCTGAAAACATCCCCAGAAAATTTATAATCTACCTTCATTTTGTCATGAAATTATCTTAAACATATAGTATTTTAATCAAAATCATTAAGAGCAACTTTTTAGAAAATTGTTTCAATTGTTTAAATATATACCACGTAAAGGGTAGTCTGGGATGGGGGATTTTCTTGAAAACCTTTGTTCTTTGAGCTCCATCTTTAGAAGATGCTGAACTGAAATACCACGTTTGGTATTTAACCAACTTTTCATTTTTGAGTTATGCTGTTCAGAAACACACACGTGTCCCAACACATGTTTCTCCTGCGACATATCAGTATCACATTTGCATGGAATGCAATATCTCCCCTATCTACTTACATAATTGATAAAATGTGGTTAAAAACAAATTTTATAAAACTAGAGAGACCATGTATTTTCTGAGGCTTTAACGTCCAGCATCATGAAGAACAGAAAAGTTACCTTCCGGGCTTGTAGGCGGTGGTTCAGTAAGATTGGAATATCCTGAACGTTTTGCCAAACTGTGCTTGGCATCTTCAAGAAGTATGATCCATGTGTGTTTGGAGGAATTTAGTAACAGTGACGTCAAAATTAATATAAAAATTATTTGTGGTTGGTTTATTGACACTCGTCACTTACTTTTTCATATATTTATGAGAGACTAGTTTCAAAGGCCCTGGCCTCCATTTTCAATCTCTTTCCCTTGATGTGTGTTTGGAGGAATTTAGTAACAGTGACGTCAAAATTAATATAAAAATTATTTTGACACTCGTCACTTACTTTTTCATATATTTATGAGAGACTAGTTTCAAAGGCCCTGGCCTCCATTTTCAATCTCTTTCCCAGAGATTGAAAATGGAGGCCAGGGCCTTTGAAACTAGTCTCTCATAAATATATGAAAAAGTAAGTGACGAGTGTCAATAAACCAACCACAAATAATTTTTATAGTATGATCCATGTTCATTCGAGCTCTTATGGACACAGATCACACCTCTTGAAGATACCAAATGCAGTCCTTGGCGAAACATTGAGATATTCCAATCCTACTGGACCAAGGCCTACAAGCCCAAAGATAACTATTCTGTTCTAGAGAGACTATGTTACTAAAAATGCCTTAGTATAGTATTAATGAATATTTTGAGGATGTTTCATGTTTATGCCAGACATTAGCATTGGGATATTAACTTCATAAATATACCTAATGTTCTGTTTTTGTATACATATTAGATTGTATGAAATTGATAAGTCACCATTGCACCAAATAAGAGCTGAATGACAAAACTTAATTAACAATAAATTGAAATTCAAATTCTGTATACTACATACAACTAGCTTGGCAGCAATAGCATTTTATGATGTGGATTTACCTTATTTTAAAAATTAAACACATTATCGTGAAAACCAAGTGTCATTTGAGTTGCACAAAACTCAATTTTCTGTTAGGTGTATATATATATATATATATATATATATATATATATATATCATAACATTTCTATAATGTTACTTAACCTTCCATGTTATATAAAACTATCTAATCAACATAACAAATTACTCCCCCATGCACCAGAAAGGAATAATTTAGTATCTCATTCAACAGATAAATATTCAGTACAGAGGGTCAATTCAATCAATGAGTATTGCAAAGTTTACTCTTGAAATGGGGGTGGTTCACAAACTTTAATTGTTTTACATAATACAAGATGGAGGGGGAAAAGGCATTATTTGTAGTGAATACATTAACAGCCATGATCAATTTTCTCTAATTGTATGATATGTTCAGTATCCCTGAACTTTGCTCATGATGGGACCAAACGAGCAAATGTAAATTTTGAGTCCAATGGCTAACCCAAAAGTAACTATATTACATAAAAGCTAGCTATTACAATAACTTTATGGTGGATATTAAACAACATTTCGCACTTCCGATGGGGTAATACTCTCAGATTGCATTGCAGGTTTAAACACAATGGAGGGCAAAGAATTTATTCAGGAGTAAAAATCCTCAGTATGGCTTTCTTCAGAAGGAAAGTTAAGGTAGTTGTACCTGCATGATAGATTTACAGGATGTAAAAGAACCTCAAGTCTGATAGAGGTCTCTGAGCAAACTTAAGCAGTCTTTCATTCGCATTATAAATTGGGATGATGAGAACCACAGCAGTCAAAGAGCATCCATAAATAAAAACTCATTTCAATTTCCCAGACTAACAAAAAATGCCAACATTACGTAAATAACTCTAGGTTCTGAACTGCAAAACATAATTGAAGGATTACGAGCCCTAAGTAGGAAGGCATAGCTATGGGATATTTGTTATAAGCAGGGCAGGAACTTTTGACACCAAAACATCGGAATGAGGTGTTTGCAGGTTGCGAGACACTGACCTATGGAACCTCGCGATCCACTACTGTCCTGATGTACAGTCACATTCCGAGGGAGGGTCTGAGATGATACTTCGAATATTGAAATGTGTGTTGCTTTAAGGGCAGTGGGAAAAGTTGTTGTTGTTGTTGTTGTTGTTGTTGTTGTTGTTGTTGTTGACGACTAATGGCACTAGGGATTAGTTGATTTGTATCATTTTCCCCCTAGCTTCGCAATATAAAACCTGTAGGTTCTCGCTTTTGAGACCATTACATTTGTCCAAATGGTGTTTATTCATGATGATATCCTCTTTACAGATAGTACTCTTGGGTGTAGGTATGCAGTGTATTTTATAAAGGTGTTCTGCAAGACAATCATGGCCAGTTTCCATTCTAAATAGGGCCACTGCAGTTTTTCTTGGCAATTTTTGTATGTCTCTTTTATCTCCAATGTTCTTATAATCCTTGTCTTTTAGTTTATCTTCTTCATCAAGTCTCTGCTGTCTTTTAAAATGTAGCTTAATGTTGTTTAATTTGTTATTAATTTCAATTTGTCATACAGGTTTTATATTTTGAATTGCACCTTCTTTTGCTAGTTGGTCAGCATGTTCATTACCTGAAAGTACAACATGAGATGGAATCCATTTCAGGGTGAAATGATTTCTTGATTCAACAGCTTTAATTAAACTTCTTATTTCTTTGATGTTTCTTGTTTTGTTTTTATAATTTACAATCCCATCTATGTCCGATTTTGAATCTGTTAAGATAACTATGTGTTGCTTTATGAACGGTCTGTACAACACGTGCTGCAGCGCTGCTTTTATGGCTGTTAGTTCTCCGTCATAATGGTTTGAAGCTTGGTCTAGTGTTAGATACTGTGCGAAATGTTTGCAGTATACTCTTGCAACAGCATCTTGTTTGTTAATAAAGGATCCATCTGTATATATTCGGAGCCATTCTTTTTCTAGATATCTTTCATTTTCTGTGGCTATTGCTATTGCTCTCATTTCATCTGGTGAATTGCTTTGCTTATGTATTGTATATAACAGGTCATTCTTATAATGTCAGTATATTCTGTTGGGCTTGTTTCCTCTATTGTTATATTTTTTGCTATTATGTTCTTGTGTTTTGAGTTATTGATGTATGTTCTGAAGCTTGTTTGGGTTTTTAGATTGCTTATATTATCCGCTGTGTGATACCACTTGTGTCTATTTCTGTTAACTTGCATTTTTTGTGCTAGGGTAATTGCCTTTAGTTCATGTTCCAGTTCTATGGCCATATTTTTTGTGAAGCTTTGTAGTATGGCAATCGGTGTTGTTTTTACAGCTCCTGTTATTATTCTTAGTGAATTGTTTTGTAAAGTTTCTATTTTCCTTTTGAGTTTCTTGCTTACTGTTGCCAACAGTTCTCCTCCAAATAGTAAGTTGGGTTTTATGTATGTTTTATATGTCATTAAGGAGGTCCATATTTCCTGCTAGGCATTTTAAGATGATCTTCTTTTTGTTGATCTTATTTGTTACATTGTTTACATGTTCTTTCATTGATAGTTTCCGGTCTAGTTCTATTCCTAGATATGTTGTTGCAGATGTTTCTTGTAAATTTTTGTTATTGATTTGCAGACATATATTTTCTGTTTTGTGTTGCATTGTGAACAGTTGATATTGGGTTTTTTCTGTGTTTATCTCCATTTTGTTATGGTTAGTCCATTGTTCCAATATTACAATTGCATTCTCCATTGTTTTTTGTAGCTTTTTATAATGTTTCCTAGAACTTATATTCTTTTCCGAGGTCCATATTACTAGGTCGACGGCATACATTCCCACTTGTATGTTATCTAGTTTCTTCAGTGCATCTGTTAGGTCGTTTATATATATGTTAAAGAGAATAGCACTTGTAACAGACCCTTAGGGTAATCCAACTCGGGGTTGTTTCCATTTGGATGTGGCTGTTTTGTCCTGCACTGCAAACCATCTTTGAGATAAGAAGGCTTGAAACCAATTTAGCATGTGATCTGATATGCCATATGATTTCATCTTGTATAATCCTTGTTTCACGTAAGCTTGCCCAGTATCTCTTACTGCTCCCATGACCTAATCACCGCTCATTGGCTGCTGTTGTGGTAAAAACTGTCGTGCGGTAAAAATTAGTTCGCTATTTAACATGGTGATATATCTGTATATTATATGTGTTGGAAGAGAATTGTCAAATTTATATTTTCATAACTGTTTTAATTAAATATATTACGCAACACAGTTGATTTATCTGAAATGCATGTTAATTCTTAAACGAAGTAAAGAGGAGGTTCCTTTGCTCTCAAGCACATGACACAATAGCATGTGCTTCAGCGGTACATATTTGTTTATATGACTTTTATCACTGACCTTGTTTTGAACTGGATTAGTCATATATCGGCATTCGAAGGTTGTTGTGCCTAGTGCGAAAGCTAAATTATTTTATTGATCGTTTACTGCACGTGTACTTCTATGAATAATGGCAGAGTCTACCGCCAGTTTTTCGCTGAAGCATTGCAAGGATAAATCCTTGCAAACAGGCGAAAAAAAAATTGCGATGCGTGTGTTTAATGCACTTATAGAGAAGAATCCGTCTTTTGTCAGTGAGAGAAGTCGATCAGCTGTGCTCTGGACTTACAGGTATGTTAGATGCGTAGGAACATCGCGACATGAAACTGAGACAACAGGAAAACTTACCACTCCAGGGGTGATATTACTATGTGGCGAAGACGTTAATTAAGGACAATCAGACTGTATTGGGATACAAATCGCAAAATATACTTCCTTGACGAGACTTGGGTGAATGAAGAACACACGACAAGTATGGCGGGACATGACTTTTAAGACTGAAAGACAAGCATTTTTGCAAGGTATTTGGGCTGGTTTAAAAAAATCCCAGTGGAAAAGGCCGAAGGCCTTTCATTATAAACTTGTTTCAGTTACATTGCTCCGTCATTAAGTTCCAACTTGCTCATTTCATTATAAACTTGTATTTTTGCATGCCTTCATATCCTTATTTGTATGATTTTATTTATCTTCCCGGCAATTATTATGACGTTTACTGCAGGTTTAAATGTGACGGAAAGGCACCGCCTATGGCCTATGGCGCGAAAGCATTAGCCAATTAGGACGAGGGGGAAGGTAGTTGGATGCGGAGTGGTACATGTCAGCGGGGCAAGGTGATATGAAACAGAGTATAGTAGCATTTCTCGACATACTGTGTCAAATGCACCTTTGAAATCAACAAATAGTGCTAGAGAAGTCTTATTTTTATTGAAATTTTGTTTAATGTCTTGTGTAAGTCTTACGACCTAATGTATTGCTCAGTTATCTTTCCTAAACCCGGCTTGTTCAGGGACTATTATGTTTTGTGTTTCCAGGTAAAATGTCAGTCTTGTAGCTATCATTCTTTCTAGAAGTTTTGCTATGTTTGAAGTTAATGATATCAGTCTGTAGCTATCTATTGATTGTGCCAGTTTTCCTTTCCCCTTTAGGGGAACAATGTAGTCTGCCTCCATGTAGTGTTCCCTGGGTAACGCTAAATGGACTGCAATGCAGGCATGCTTCCCAATACAAAAGCAGTGGGAAAAGTTTGTAAACAAATAAACAAAGTCCCTGATGATACTAATAGTAAGTGTGTTAAACAAAAACTTCAACATGTTCTTAAAAACAATCCATCATATTAGAAACTGTGTGAAGTGCGAAATTGTTTAAATAGCAACACAGATTCAAATATAAACTGTTTCAAGTATGCTCCAATCAGATCATGCGATGTAAAGAGAACATTCTCTCAGTGCAAAAATATTTTGTGAGACAATAGAACAAGTTTCAAATTTGAGAATTTACAAATGTACATAGTTGTGCATTGCAATAAAATTAGTGACTATAATTAAAATTTAAACAATATTATTTCAGTAGGCCTGTGTATCTGTTCACAAAAGAGAGAATGAATGAGCTTAAGAACTTTCTCAGGTTACTTATATATACACGCTTAGTCAAGAGCCTCTGTTTGTTCTCGTCGACCTATTGTACGTAGGCAATTTTGGAATTAGGTGTAGCATGCTCTACAGACGTCCTCCTCTCACCCTCAGTTCTTTGTAAACAAACCTATCTCTATGGTTTTAAAGATAATGTACACATGCATACTTATATTTATTGCTGAGAAGAGATGCACATGATTCTGCATTCAAAATGAGGGACAAATCAATTACAATTTACCACCACTGCATGATGGGGACTTCCCATGGTATATCTTCGTATGTTGACTCTCAATATACATTTGTATCTTAAAAAACTTGTTTAAACTCACCTGAGCATATTGGTATGTCTCTTCCTTTCTTGGAAGTGTTGAAAACAGTGTTGTACTAAATTAAATTTAAAGGGAGTCGATTAATGACACTAAACAACACTTACTTTACCAAACAAATATACAGTTAAACAGGATAATCCAACCTTACCTAGACTTTATGGCTTACCCAAAATACACAGGCCTATAACAGTGAGGCCTATAATTAGCAGTATAAATTCACCAATATACAAACTTGCAAAGTGGCTAATAAACAAATTCAACTCATTTCCAAAATTCGATAGCCTAAGCATAAAAAACACCTATGAACTTATAGAACACATTAAGGATACTGAACTAAATGAAGAGGACACAGTAGTCTCGTTTGATGTTAAATCACTGTTTCCCAACATACCAGTAAAACAACTCCCACCGTTGATAGAAAAATGGCGCAAATCACTTGGAATGTCATCACCTGAAATTTCAGATTACATCGAACTAACCAAACTATGCATAGAACAAAATTTCTTCCAGTTTCAAACAAAATATTTCCACCAAACTTCAGGTTTAGCAATGGGCAACCCCCTATCACCCTTCCTGGCTGATCTGTACATGAGTGCATTAGAAATACTCACAGCAGAAGAATACAAAACAGAATACAACAAAATTATTGAAATAGCACAAAAAAATGACTTTCCCCAAATCATTAGTAGACAAAAAAGTGAACTTAGCAAAAAAGAAGAAGCTAATAAAGGAAACCACAACCCTCTCAGCTACAGAAACTAATATGCTTTTCAAAAAATTAACTTACCATGCATGGGCCTTTGATAAATTCAAAAAAGTCTTCAAAAAACAAAACATTCAACTAGCACCAGTCAACCATTACTCCTTAAAAGACCTAATTTGCTCAAACATCAAAGATGCCATTCCATGTAACAAAAAATCTGGTATATACCAAATTGAATGTTGTGACTGTAGTAAAATTTATATTGGAAAAACCAAAAGAAATTTTGAAAAAATAGCAAAGGAACACTTTTGGAACATAAAATATAAACAATTAGAAAAATCAGTAGTTGCCACGCATTTTTGGGGAAAAAAAAAATCACAACATAAATCCAGAACCAAAACTACTAAAACATACATCAGGAAAATAAGAACTTTCCACATGGGAACAAATCTTCATTTCAAAAAATAGGAACAAAGTATTCAATTTCGACATCCCCCAGAAAGATTTGTTCAGCAAGTTCCTCGAACTGCCACCAGAGGAGACCTATGACAAAATATCGCCAGCTACACCACTGAGAACCAGTTGATGTCCAGTTGATGATGGAGGCAAAGTCTCTGAAACATGTTCCGGGAAAATTTAAAAGTATGTGTTGTTTAGTGTCATTAATCGACTCCCTTTAAATTTAATATTGGTATGTATCGGGTTGTCTCATAAATTCATTTGATTCTTGTTACGTGTTTACGACTAAGAACACCTGAGAACACTGCATGCCCCCATTACTTTTACGTCAGAGAAATTGCCTAACAATATGGGGTTTGTTTACAAATACAATAACTGAAAAGAATGCTATGAACAGAAACCACAGCGACCTCATGGCCAAAGATAAATAGGTCAACTTATGTAAGAATTGGTAACCAAACTTAAGTACGATGTTATGGATACAACAGCGTGGAGTTGTAACTTGTGAATGTTAATATGGAAGGCAAGAAGGAACATTTTCGACATTTAATGCTGTTATATTACCGTAAAGGTAAAACAGCCTCACAAACTCAACGGAAAATTTGTGCTGTTTACGGAGAAGATGCAGTGACGAATCGGGCATGTCAAAAATGGTTTACTTGATATCGAACTGGGATCTTCTTTGTGAAAGACAAGCCTCGTTCTGGATGACCTGTGGTTACGGATGAGGAAAGGATAAAGGTCATGATTACGAACAACCCCAGAATAACAACTCGGGAGGTAGGTCAGGAGCTAAACTTATCTCATGCAACTGTAGACAGGCACGTAAAGAAACTTGATTACGTAAATCTTCGGGATGTAAGGGTTCCGCACGAACTGAGTGAACAAAATTTAGTTCAATGCCTTTCCATCTGTGATGCATTGATAAGACGCAATGAAACTGTCCCTTTTCTGAAACAGCTGGTTACAGGAGACGAAAAGTGGATTGTGTACAACAACATTCGAAACAGAAAGTCATGGCGTAAGAAAGGGGAACCACCACTCTCAATTCCTGACCTAGGGCTTCATCCTGAGAAGATTATGCTGTGCATTTGGTGGGACTGGAAAGGAATTATTTATTACGAATTTCTTCCTCCTGGGGAGACCATCAAATCAGAGAAATACTGTTCTCAGTTGAATCATCTGAAGGTTGCCCTAGAAGAGAAAAGGCCACAGTTAGCATCTAATGGTGGAGTCGTCTTTCATCAAGACAATGCCAAACCACACACTTCTTTAGTAACTCGTCAGAAATTACGGGATTTTGACTGGGATGTGCTACCTCACCCACCTTATTCTCCAGACATTGCCCCCATCTGACTATCATTTATTCCGATCCCGCCAAATCTTCCTTAATGGCAACCGCTTTGCTTCCATGGAGGATTGCAGACTCGCCGTAGAAGAGTTCATCAACCAGAAAACTGCAAGATTTTGGAAAAATGGTATTGATAAGCTTCCTGAGAAATGGAGATATGTTATTGATAATAATGCTGCATACTGCACAAAATAAAGTTTGTTTTGAAAAGTTCATTGCCTTGTTTACTTTCGATGACCTTGCGTATGTAAACAGATTACCCCTACATAATTAGGCAACTTCGTTGCCGTAGCTGTCATACGGGTATACAGTGCAGGCGTTCTTTGTCGTAAACACGTAACAAGAATCGAACGAATTTATGAGACAAACCAATACTTAAATGTTGACAGTTGTTCCACAGAAAGAGACAAGTGTTCAGTTATACCTAAGGGCTTTCCTCCAAGAAAGTCTCGTATTTTGGAGATTTATATATACCCAGGGTTTCTTTAAAGTAGATTGTTTACTTTGTCTTTTATTTTCTGCCCTACATTACCTGGAATGGACACCAAACCATAAATGGTAGTATCAAACTTGCTGAACAAATGGCTCTTCATATGAGAGAACATTCTGTGTTATATCAATTGAAACAGCATCATCCGATTCTAATGAATTAATAACTCTTCTGAATGACTAAATATTTAGCATAATACAAAGCAGATGTTATCCAACCCTCCCAGTGGGTTAAAATAGGTTCAAGTGGTAGTCGAACATTAGGCACCATATTTTTGAACAGCTGGACCCCAGATGCAGATTTAACAAATGCTTTTTTTAAATTAGTGATTAACTTATCTACTTTAGGAAAACAGACTTAATCTAATTGTTTCTGTAATGCAATGAAGGGCATGAATAAGATAAGTGAGGAAAAATTTATTTTAATGTTTTCCCTGCTTTGATCATAGGTATAGCTTGCTGCATCAGTTAACAACAAAAGTATATTGTTATACTTTATATCACCAGGCCATATTAATTTCATAGAGTTAATCACTGAACATGTATGAATTTGCCTGGTTCTCACAGGCGGGAACCATGAGTACCAACAATGAAACTACTACGGCGTGTTTGTTTCACATTAAGCTAACAGAATATAATAAGATTGAATTTTAGTGCGAAAAATTATGACCATAAAAAAAGTATGTTCAATCTTTATTGAACAGGCCTCGTAATAAAAAAAAAAAAAAACTTAGCTGTTGTACCAAGTTTGATCACCTTTTCCTAAACCAGAATTACGTGACACAATGAAGTATCAATCAGTTTAAAAAAAAACGTCATTTTGAAGGGCACTTTAAATCATAAAGCATCCTTGTTACTATTTTGAATTATACCTACCTATTTATAATGCGTATATTTTTGTGACAGGGAAGACGTTAGTCGCTTTTCCCTTCTCCAGTGATATAAAAAGCGGCATTTCAAAGCCCTACATACCAACCAGCTCTTAAATGATTTCACTATCGCTTAAGGCTACTGCATTTCCTTATTGCTTTTGCACCTACAGTGAAGAAGGTACATCATTAAATCATTTCTAAAATTGTTTATCCGCCACCATAAGGAAAAACACATCATTACGCGATACTTTTGTTACTGACAAGTAGGCCTTTTACTGCTAGACATGAATGATCTCTGCAACGAGTCGAATTATCTCTGCCACAGTCAAGCAGAAGAATAGAGTTAAATTTTGCGACACAAAAATACATTATTCTTCAGGAACGCCTATTCTAATATAGTATTAAAGACATTATCTTTGACTATCAATTACTTCGTATATGCTTTAGTCCGATGTTTTATTTTTCTTTAGTTTTCTGAAAAATAAGAAACAAACGATAATTTTTAATACAAGCCATAATTCAAGCCGATTTTTTTAGGTAACATTAAATTACGTATGGGACTTTCCATCAAACTGGGTCAGTAGCACCATCTCTATGTGACGCCCGGGACTTAACAGCTGACCCTCGTGTTTCTGTAACACATTGTTTGAAATCTGCCCATATTAATTAAATATGATACAGATCCAGATGGTAGGGAGAAGCCTTAAGATTGCATCAAAAAGTTCTGAGTTGGCTAGAATTAAATCATACAATTTTGTTTTGGTGCTGTTTTCATCAAAGGGGATATTGTGATTTGTAACCAAGAAAGTATGCCTCTTCTTTAAATTGGAGGTTTATTTACTTGTGTATTAGGGTAAGAGCGCCATGGCTGAGTGGTTAGACCACTTGGCTCTCACCTAAACGGCCCAGGATCGATCCCAGGGGTCCGCGAAGTGGGATTTGTAGTGGACAACATGGCGCTGGGTTGGTTTTCCTTCGGGTCCTCCGGTTTCCCCCACCATCATTGCACCAATTGCTCCATGATTCACCTCTTCATCATCCCAGGCATTGGGCCGAACCTTCAACCCTCTCAGATCAAATGCTTCGGCTTCCTCGCTCTGAGGGAACCGAGCGACTCTTAGCACCAGCATTGGTGAGGAAATGAGAAAAAATTAGGGTACGAGGCATTATCTTTTACTAGCATCAATTTAGGGGCGTAGTAGCCAGTTAATATAATTTTCAGTATTCATTTCTTTATGAAAATCTCCACTTTTCTGTTGTGATTTATAAATAAGCAAAGAATCGGATATGAATCCAAACTTTCCGCCTCCATGAACAATGTTAAGTGGTTCTCGTTTTGATACAGTGGCATAAAACCTGTATCGCGTTTTACGGACCACGTTGTTCCTGTCAGTTTTATAGCATTACGGAACAATCACCTTTCCAGTTTGGTTATGAGCAGATGCAAGAATTTTTTGTTTTAGCGATTTTTTTCGAGAATAATATTTTTAGGGACAAATGAGAAAATTTCTATTATTTTTAGTCTGCATAGAAAAATTGACATTTATTTCAAATTGCATAAGTATAACTTTAATTTAACATTCATGTCTTCATAGCATGAAGCTAGAAGTCATGAAAAAAATGTTTATAAACTTAACGAAAGCAAGATAAAATTTAACACTTAACGAAGCCAATACAATGACATCATCATGCGCACTGAAATATCAGCTAAGCGGTGCAACAATAAACTGACACCACAGCATCCGACTGGTCCGTGATACTGAGAACTGTTTGTTGTATGCTAACTGGAAATGTTATTTATTGGATAGCGCACCGTGCCAGCAAAAACTCCTATTATGTTGACTAAAAGTAGGACTACAGTACGTCCAGAACAGGTCGCTGCGAATTATCTACGATACTGGACGTAGATTCCCGTCCCACATCCTTCACACCTACTCCGGAGTTCCATACATAGTGGAAGTGGTGCGGGAGAGATCCCGCACCATCTTCAGTAAGCTAGACTCCCATCCCAATAACCTGGTGAACATCCTTGGCCGTTACGACCATAGGGTTCCTCGCCGCCGACCAAGGTACCGGTTGCCCAAAGATGCTTTGGGTAACCTGAACTAAACAGGGCCACTTTCCCCTGACTATACCCCCAAGCCCAGAAATGGGCTTGGTAAGTCCCATACCCAAACATTAGTTCCTGTCGCTGTAGCCTGTCAAGCGGACTGTGCTCAGGTGCCTCCCAGGCAGGCGGAAGAGCGCAGCCAACACTGGGCGCACATCCCTCACGGGGCACTAACGCCTATTTAAGGCTAGATATCGCACTGCCCAAGACAAGAGAAGTGGAGGATGGCCATTAGCCCCGAGAAGAGCTCCGCTCTTCTCCTGGCTAAGGTCCGAGCTGGGCGACCGGATTGGTCACTGAGGTTGAGGCAGAGGCAAATCACCTGGGTTCCCACTGCGAAATACCTTGGCGTCCACCTCGATCGCGGTCTCACCTACGCACCTCAAAGCCTCAACGCCGGACAAGGGCATGCAGCACTAACCAGTTGTACCCAGTGCTTAAATCCACCATGCCAACGCACCTCAAACTACGCCTATATTGGGCGATTATACCGCCCCTGATTCTGTACGGCTGCGAAGTCTGGGGATCAGCGGCTCCCACCACTATCCGCAGACTACAGCGCGTCCAGAACTGGGCACTGCGCATGATCTACGATACCGGGCGTAGATTCCCGTCCCACATCCTTCACACCTACTCCGGAGTCCCGTACATCGTGAACGTGGTGCGGGAGAGATCCCGCACCAGTTACGATAAGCTAGACTCCCATCCCAACATTCTGGTGAACATCCTTGGCCGTTACGACCACAGGGCTCCTCGCCGCCGACCGAGCTACCGGTTGCCCAAAGATGCTTTGGGTAACCAGAGCTGAACAGGGCCACATTCCCCTGACTTCAATCTGGGCTTGGTAAGTCCAATACCTAAACATTGTTCCTTTCCCTCTAGCCTGTTAAGCGGACTGTGCTCAGATGCCTCCGAGGCAGGCGGAAGAGCGCAGCCAGCACTGGGCACACAACCCCTCACGGGGCAACAGCGCGCACAAGGCTAGACATACCACTGCCGAAGACAACCGCCTGAGACAAAGACGACTCTATTATACTGCCCAGATAAAGCCGCACTAAGCGGCTAGGTGCTGGGCAGCAAACACTCCGCCCAGGCAAACCTGGACGACTCGCATCTTCTGCTGGTCTACTGAAAAGGTACCACTGAACTTTTAGGAAGCTGTTCTCAGACATGACATTAACTTGAAAATATTGTCCCTCGGGGCTTAAGAATGTGTTCCGAAATGCCCGAAAGTTAAAAAACGAATACAAACAATACTATACTGAAAACCACCCAGATTTAGAAGCTAAAAGAGTTTCCATTGCCTGTACTGACACGCTGGTCTAACTGGTTTAATTAAGTAGTTTACATTTCCAGCTATTTTGATGCAATTGTCGATTTCTTTTCTAAAAGAAAAGCTTTTAGTTCCTGCGCAAAATTTGTTAAATGATTATTTTTGCGATGCCAAGTGCTGCATTATTGTAAAGGTACAACAACAACGATATTTGTTTCTGAAAATTGCAGATTGATAACAGATCCAATATTAGAATTTAAATAAAAAACTGTGGCTCTTCTTGTTTTATTCCGAATTAACTCGCTGAGAACCAAATGTGAAATATTAGAGAGAAACATTTTAGAAACAGAGTAATTGCACTTGTAGATCATATCATGGATCCAGTGTTAGAAAAGCAATAGAAGAGAATCTGAAAGATTGCTGCCATATGACTTTGTCTAAATTAAACTCCATTATGCAAAAGAAACTGATAATATGACCATAAAAAGTTTAGATCATTTGATTGAACCTTCTAGGCTAGTTACTAAATCAAGTATATGTGATTTAAATCATGTAATGGCAGCATTTAAACAACTAAATGCATTTAAAACCAGTGGTATTACTTGTGATTCTGATTTGCTTCTTTATTACTAAGAGCTTTGTGACATTGTTGAACAGCAAAGCCGTGATTAACGATAACAGATTAGATTTAGTAACAGCACTGTTGACATTGAAGGCAAAAATTGATTTTCCGCAATTTCTGTGAAAGGTTCCTTCAATGTCTTTGGTTGCCGATGTCAAACGCTGACAGTGAGAGATTTTTCTCTACATATAACTTAGTTGTGACAGACAATAGAACAAGTAGAAAAAGCGAAAATTTCACAACTTGTTGTATGCTGCAGTTTGGTGGTGTCTGATGTGTGATATTTGATTTTATTCATGTTATCTACTATCTGCTGATTTCAAATAAAATATAGGACGGTGCTTTGGCCATGGTAGCTCAAAGGTTAAGAGCGACTGGACGGAAACCAGGAGATCCGTGGTTCAAATCCCGGTCGTGGCATTGAATTTTTCATGTTGACTCTATCCATAAAATATTTTAATTTGGAAAAAGGGGTTTTAACAGTTGTGCTACTCTAGTTACCTGTTACTTTTCATTTGAGCCATGTCATTACCCATTAATTCTTTCCCAAAAATTTGCGCGAAATTAATGCTAATTTATGGTAAATAAAACCTCAAAACAACACCAATTAAAATTATTAATGCGAATTTTATAAATAATTGTCACCACAATATATTGTACATTATTCAAGAACGCGTACCCTAATATAGTGTCAAAGACATACTATAATCTCTTTGACTATCGATTAACTCGTAGATGAGTTAGTCCGATGCTCAATTTTTCTTTCGTTATCTGAAAAATAATACACAAACGACTTTTTTTTTAATTTACGTCCCCCAACGTTAAGTCATATCGGACGATGAATGGAATGGATGAAATGATGCTCAAATGAGTCCGGGGTCCATGGAGCTTAGAGTTACCCGACATTCGTCTTACATGATAAGGGAAAACCCCGGAAATGAAATGAGTAGTGTTTAACGCCCGCTTTTACTACATACGGCACCGCAGGCGGTGACACTGATGATGCATGAGATGAAGATGGAGCACCGGTGGAATGAGATGGCGGGGGAAACCGGAGGTCCCGGAAAAAAACCGCCCCAACGCCGTGTTGTCCAACACAAATCTCACTTTGCGGTCGCCTGGGATCGAACCCGGGCAGCCTTGGTGAGAGCCAAGCGGTCTAACCACTGAGCCACGGCGTGGCCAAAAACCCCGGAAAAACCTTATCCAGGTAACTCAGCCTGACCGAGATTCGAACTCGGGACCTCTTGAACGTGAGTCAATTTTTAATTTAGTTCATAATTCAAGTCGATTTTTTCTTAGGTAACAGATTAAATTACGTATGGGACTTTACGTCAAACTGACTGAGTGGCGCCATCTCTATGTGAGGCCCGGAACTTACCAGCTGACTCTCGTACTTCTGCAAGTGACACATTGTTTGAAATCTGCCCATATTTATTAAATAGGATACAGATCCAGATGGTAGGGAGAAGCATCAAAAAGTTCTGAGTTGGCTTGTTATCTAAAATTAAATCATACAATTTTGTTTTGATGCTGTTTTTATCAAAGGGGATATTGTGATTTGTAAGCACAAAAGCATGCCTCTTCTTTAAGTTGGAGGTTTATTTACTTCTGTATTAGGGTAAGAGCGCCATGGCTACGTGGTTAGACCACTTAGCTCTCACCTAGGCGGCCCGGGTTCGATTCCAGGCGACCGCAAAGTGGGATTTGTACAGTCTGTCTAGTGAACGCGAGTGCAGTTTGCCCCTCAAAGGAAGCTGCCCTCCCGCCCACTAATGACCGTCATAAATCTATCTCCACACTTCAGAAACGGAACATTGTCGTTGAGGACCAATAGCAGCCCTGATTTTCTGCAAGTGACAGTCGCATGTCTGCTCCACGTGGAGTCTCAGTTGCCAAAGTTCCAACTTCCAGTTGATCTGTTTCATTACGTGCAGAAATTCGTTGTGTGTCACGATGTGGAGACCGTGGGAGGGAAATGCAGTGGTAAATTCAAATGAAGTATTAGATTACTTTCAGTCAAGTGAAAATAATCAAAGTGATGACAATAGTGTGAATAACTGGGCCGAGTTATATTACTGGAAAAGCCTCAAAAACAAAGTTATAACGGGAACTGTTTCTAATTAAATTCAAGCGCTTGTTTTGAACAGATATAAATATTTGCTGAAAAATAATCTTGGTAAGGGATCGTGCAATGAACCTGATGATAAATTCTGGGTATTCACAGAAATACAGTAAGAAATACTGTGACGAAAGGAATACCAAAGACGCCGATCAAGTGTGAAAATAAAAGGAAACGTTTCTTTAAAGTAGATAATTTCACATGCGATTTAATTCGTCGAGAAATTTATAGTTTCTATGCAAAAGGGAGAGTGCCCAGCTTAGACGAATTGGTTGCACATTTGCAAGAAACTTGTGATTTTCCTTATGGGCACTACATTTTGCGCGGTCTCCTATACGAGCTGGGTTTCAAATACCGCACTTTGAATAAGATAAGGGTTATTAAGGAATCTAGTAGAATTGTAGCTTGGCGATGTGTTTGTGTGTGTGTGTGTGTGTGTGTGTGTGTGTGTGTGTGTGTGTGTGTGTTTGTCAAAACTAAGGAAGTTTTGCAGTAATGGACATAAGATAATTTATTTAGTAATGGACATAAGATTATTTAGACGAAACCTCGTACGATACCCATGACGTATCGAGAAAGGTGGCCACCTTGCAGAAAGGTCTGGGAGAAGGAGGGTCTGTGGTGTAAAACGATTTAAGGGTTCGTCAAAGGCAGCGGCCGACGTGTACATGAGTTAACTAAACAGACTCTACATTTTGGCCGCCTGTTCTCCGGCTCTGACATTTCTCGAGAGGGGGATGCGCGCTGTTTGCCATTCTTTTACGCGAATTTCAAGCAGAGGAACATGCGTATTTTAAATAATTCACGCATTTGCATGTTTTACGAACCAGTGGCCATATTATTATAATAGCGATGATAATAATAGGACTTACGGACACTAAACATCGGAATCCACACACGCACAAAATAGAAAAGAAACTTCACCAGCGCAAGCAGCTAAAGCCACGCGGTAAAACAAAATTAAACTGGCAACACGGTGTTGGATACGGAAGCCACGTCTAGCAGCGACAATAATGACTGGCGCCAGCAGACAGTTTTAACTTCCTGACCACGACTCCAGATGTACAGACTCCCATAACTACCAACAGAAGCAGTTAGTGCGCGTAAAAGTTGTGAAATAAATATTCGAATAGAGTGATGTTGTAATGAATATCGTGTATAATGAAATTGAAAGTTGAATTTCAGTGTTTTAAAGCTAATATAGTCCTTTACTTTCATTCTAAAGATAATTTTGAGGGTATGTTTTCAACTGCTTATTTCTGTATGTTGGTACTATTAACCTTCCCCCTCCACCTCCTGCAATCGCAAAACGTCAGAGCCGGAGATCCAGGACAACATGGCGCTGGGATGGTTTGCCTTCGGGTCCTCCGGTTTCCCCCATCATCATTCAACCAATTGCTTCGTGATTCACATTTTCATCATCCCAGGCGTTGAGCCGATCCCTCAACCCTCTCAGCTCAAATTCTTCGGCGCCCTCGCTCTGAGGGAACCGAGCGACTCCTAGCACCAGCATTGGCGAGGAAATGAGAAAAAATTAGGGTAAGAGGCATTATCTGTTACTAGCATTAAAATTTTCCGTATTCGTTTCTTTATGAAAATATCCATTTTTTTGTGATTTATAACTAAGCAGGGAATTGGTTATGAATCGAAATTTTCCGCCTTCATGAACAGTTTTAAGTGGCTCTTGCTTTGATATGGTGGCATAAAACCTTTGTCGCTGTCTGTCGTGTAACTCTAAGCTCCATGGACCCTGGACTCATTTGAGCATCATTTCACCAAATTCATTCGTCTGATATGGCTTAACGTTGGAGGACGTCAAATGTAAATTGACGTCAAATGTAGCATTATGGAACAATCACCTTTCCAGTTTGGTTAAGAGGTGTGTATCCTTTAACTTTGAAATTACAGGAGGCATTATCACGTATGACGGTGTCACAGCCCTTCACAGTCAATTGTACTCGGGGGCACACGATTCAGTGGGCTGGCTGATTGTTCTCTGTGTGAAGGTCAGTGTTCCAGAATCAATGAGCGATTTATAACAGCTTCGCAATAAGGAGTGAATATAGTGATTATTATTATTATTATTATTATTATTATTATTATTATTATTATTATTATTATTATTATTATTATTATTATTATTATTATTATTATTATTATTATTATTATTATTATTATTATTATTATTATTATTATTATTATTATTATTATTATTATTATTATTATTATTATTATTATTATTATTATTATTACTATTACTATTACTATTACTATTACTATTATTATTATTATTATTATTATTATTATTATTATTATTATTATTATTATTATTATTATTATTATTATTATTATTATTATTATTATTATTATTATTATTATTATTATTATTATTATTATTATTATTATTATTATTATTATTATTATTATTATTATTATTAAGAATTTTTTTGTCGTTGAGCTTTACAGCAATGGACAACGTCAGAAGATACAATACAAATTACAACAATATGATACAGAATAAGTACAAAATCGAGCTTAACAGCAATTGATCTTTGAAGAAATATTACAATACAATATTTCTATTCTATTTTACAGAATATATAGATATGAGAAAATAATGTAAAGGAATAGGGTTTTTTTTTTTTTTTTTTTGTAGTTTACGTCCTGCAACGTTAAGTCATATTGGGCGATAAATGGAATAGGTGAAATGATGCTCAAATGATCCCGGAGTCCATGGAGCTTGGAGTTACCCGACATTCGTCTTTCAGGATAAGGGAAAACCCCGGAAAAACCTTATCCAGGTAACCCACCCTGCCCGAGATTCCGTGAATAGGTGACACTATTTACAATTGAGATGCATTTTCAAAAAATTCCTGTAAGGAGTAGAATGGGTCGATTAATAATCTGTCATAAAGCCTATGTTCAAAGCTGTTATTTGGTAGTTGAGTTTACATAATCTGAAAGTGCATTATACATTCTTATATTATACAAATAAAAAATATTTAGTAATTATTTTCCACTTATCTTAAGAAGTTGGTGACAATACTTCTATCTTGTTTATGCGAAATTAATTTCATGAGCATTTGCCCACATCTTAAGTGAAGATGTGGGCAAATGCTCATGAAATTAATTTCGCATAAACAAGATAGAAGTATTGTCACCAACTTCTTAAGATAAGTGGAAAATAATTACTAAATATTTTTATTTGTATAATATTTATTACTCCACTGTAACTAGCTTCTTTTCTGTGTAATACATTCTTATGCCTAATTTTTCAAAACTATTATGTGATTTTGCAAGCCTATGCTAAGGTGTATCAATTTGGTTTGTATACCTAGTATTATATTTATGGATATCCTGTCTATAGTTGTAATCAGATAAATTATTTTTATATAAATTAGGACGTTATAGATGTATAAGTTTACTACTGTCATCATTCTTAATTTAATAAATAATGGCTTACAGTGTGCGAATTTGTCTGTATCAGATATAAGACGGATAATCTTCTGCAATAGTAGGATATTACTAACGTGGCTACTACTACCCCAAAGTAAGATACCATATAATATAATGCTATGAAAAAAAGCAAAGTAAGCAGATCTAATGTATGCATTCAGTACAGAGCTTTTTAAGTTTTTGATAAGATATATAACTCTTATGGGCCTTATAGTGATGTAATTAATATGTGGTTCCCAGGAGAGTTTATTGTCAACTATTATACCCAAAAATTTGACTTCTTTAGTATCATTTAAACTTGCCAGGTCCCTTAAGCTAAATACAAGTTGTTGTGTTTTCTTTTCATTAAGCAAAAAGCCATTTGCCCTAAACCATATGTCTGCCTGCCTCAGGGTGTCCTCGGCAATTGTTTTAAGTCCTGTAACGTCTGAGCTGGTATTAAAGAAAGTAGTGTCATCTGCATATAATATTGTATGGGTATTTACAAATTATAATTTGTAAATTTGCAAATTATTGATCATTGCATAGATTAATTAAGCCAACAGTACTTCCTAAATTAGGATTCAAAACATTCCGCAACCAGAGTCGAGAAATTGCTTCAAATTGATGAGTGTATATAAATAGAGAAGTTAAACTCAAAAACCAGAGGATTATTTCAAAAATATTTATGGAGTTCAAAAGCGCGTATAAGGTGTCATAGGTTGTTAGAACAAATATTTGGGTGGAATACATTACTCCTGAAACCTATTATTCACAGCAGATAAAGAAAGAGTATAAGTACCTTTAAATTTAAAGAATTTTTTTTAATTTACGTCCTTTAACTTTTTAAGTCATATCGGACGATGAATGGAATGGGTGAAATGATGCTCAAATAGGCCCAGGGTCCATGGAGCTTAGATTTACCCGACATTCGTCTTTTAGGATAAGGGAAAACCTTGGAAAAACCTTATCCAGGTAACTCACCCTGACCGAGATTCGAACTCGGGACCTCTTGAACGTGAGGCAGACATGCTACCATCTACGCTACCGAGGTGGGCATTTAAAGCAATAATTACAAATATTCAGAGAGTGTGTAATGCAACAAAAATATTTGCATAAATTGTATTTTACAAAGATCATCTTTCTCTGATGGCTTATAAACAATTCATGTAGAATAAGAGGATTTCAACTTTTAATCTGATATGATAATTCCGTTGCAAAACATTGAATATTTTTTATAAAATTTGATAAAAAATTGTGATATAATTTTGAAATGCTGCTTAAACACTTAAAAACAGATAAATAAATTTCCTTGTTATGATGCAAAACTTTTTTACCGAGCGGATTGACTCTGGCGGTGAAGCTTGGGCCTAACAGGCGAGAGATCCCGGGTTCGATGTCCAGTAACCGACCAATCAAACTAGTGAGCTGGGTGTGCTGGAGTAACTTCCGCTTCTAGTCTAGCCCAGTTTACGCTCTGCCAACTGAGCTCAGAGAAATCTGGATTAATAAAGAACTAATTAATTAAATTAATTTAAAATAATAATGATGTAATAATTTAAGATGGGTGAATTAATGAAAATCAATTTATTAAATTAATCTAAAATATTGTCTGTTAATAAAACTGAAAAATTTGGAAAATATTATGTTTAGTTAGACTAATGTTAAACTAGTCTAAAATTATATTTAAAATGACAAAATTTAATAATGGAAAGATAGAGTCAGACTGAAAAATTCACTGAATCACGGATCTTCCGGTTCCCATCCTGCTGCTCTTAACCATTGAGCTACCAATTAATTTCCACAATTTGATAAACATTTTTAAAGTGTAGTGTTCGATACCAGTACTGTTAGTGTTAAAAAGTGTTTGCAATTTATTGTTATTTATAGTTTAAGAAAGGCAGCCACCGAGCGGGATGGCTGAGGTGGTTTCGTCTGTGGCCCGTATTTAGGAGTTCCGGGTTCGATTCCCTTGGCCGACCTATCTGAACCATGGGTCTTTTTCGGAGATTTTTCTGGGTCACCAGGCAAATGCTGAGTAGGTTAATTACATCCTCTGAATTTCGTCTCTCCATTTCATCTAAATTATCATTTCACATCATCTCTCATCTGATGGTCTGTTTCAGGGTAGAAGTGTCGGTGGGAGTCTCGGCGGAGCATGGCAGGATGATATGCTCTGAGTGAACCACTTCCCCCTCTGGTAGGTCGATTGCCGGCCTGAACCGCCTGCTGGGACCACTTCCCTCCAAACAACAGTAAGGGGGGATGTCCGTTCTAGCCTGCCGGTGGAGGTTTCCATCTAAGTAAAATTTAGGGATCCGGCCCTCTGAACTGTAGTGGCTCCTTGGGACGGCAGCTCTCTGTCTTCTCTCGCCTCATCCTTCCTCCCGGGGGTGCCCCACTTGGGGGCATAGGTACAATAGATCAAAACTGTTTGCTGTGACGAATCCCCGCCTGTAATCCCAATCTTAAGAAAGGCGGCCGGATACCGGTTTTAAGTGCTGGATGCCAGTACTTTTGAGATAGAAATTTATACTTTTTTCATTTATTTATTCTTTTAATATTATCTTTGATGTATTTTTATCTATTTATTTTCTTTAATTTTTCTTAATTTTAGCACTAGTATCTGAAAAAAAAATGATGAATAGTAGTTGTATGTTTTCTGGAAGTTTAAAAATAAACAGATAAATGTGAATATGTACCTCGGTATAGATACTAAATGCCGGGAAGCGATATTCAGATTTAATTTAATTTAATGTATCTAGTCCAGTCCAATAGATTGAATTGGATTGTACGGAGGGTTCGGCACCTCGATCAGACTGGTCTTTTGTACCTATGTCCCCAAGTGGGACACCCCGGAGGGAGGATGAGGTGAAAGGAGATAGAGGGTGCCCGAACCCAAGGACAGAGGGCGTGATTCCTACACTTAACTAGATAGAAGCTTTCCGACGGTCCAAGACAACCGTCATCCCGCCTACCGCGGCCCCGAAATAGTCAAGTGGCAGGTTCTGAGAACGGAGGCCCACACGCAGAGCAGGAGACTCCAGGCAGGCAAGCGCAACCGGCATCCCGCCAGCCGCGTTCCTGAGTCGGCTCACTAGGCCGACCCGCCGGTAGAGTAAGTGTTCACTCAGAACATATCATCCCGCCATTCAGCGTCGAGACACCCGCCGACACTTCTACCCTGAAAGAAACCACCAGATGAGAGATGGTGTGAAATGGAGGGGCGAGAAATTAGGGGGATGTACTTAACCTATCTACCTACGCCTAGCGTCCCGGGTAAACCCTGAAAAACCTATGGGTCAGGTAGGTCGGTCACGGGAAACGAACCCGGAACTCTCGAACGCGGGCAACAGACGAAACCACCTGAGCCATCCCGCTCGGTACTCCTCCAAGTTAATCCAGTTAGACATTTTAAACACGTAATCACAGCATCATTAAAGAACGCGTGATTCGATGTAAACGCTGGTTGGTTGCAAATTAGCGTAAGCTTATATAGAAAGACTACCCCTATCCTAATAATAATCAGATTCCTTAAAGCCGGTCACTATGCGATGGCATTGAAATTTTGTTCTCTTTGCATGGCCAAAAAAAAGTGGACAGCGACTTCCCATTAGAGAAAAGTATAACTGTTGGAAAATTCATAGGTGACAAGGAATATCTCCGAAATGGTTCACTCCATACATAAAAAAGATAAGACGAATTGTGTGTTATAACGAGATGTACTCTCTCTCTCTCTCTCTATCTCTCTCTCTCTATCTCTCTCTCTCTCTCTCTCTCTCTCTCTCTCTCTCTCTCTCTCTCTCTCTCTCTCTCTCTCTCTCTCTCTCTCTCTCACGGTTTTACAGTTATATAAAGCAGGCTTATGGAACATACCCAGAAAAGTTAATATATATGTTTCATTTGTATGAAAATATCCTAAACATATGGCATTTTAAACCAAAAAAATGCTTCGAGGCATTTTTGAGAGAACCAACATTTTCGAAAAAAAAAATGTTCCAAGTGAAGGGTACTCCAGGGGGAATTTTATGAAGAACATTCGTGTCACATTCTTGAAAGATACTGTAACTAAATACAAAATGCGCCTTTTCCATTTTGAGTTATGCTGTTCACACACATTTTTTCTAAAAGCTGTTTTTATCAAGGGGACCTCAAAAATGCATTTCCGCTTAAATCTCGGTACCGAAGTTTTGGGTGGAATGCAGTACCTGTTACTGTAAGTAGGTAACAGTAACAAATAAAATCAAGTTATCGGAGTTCGTCATCAACTGCAATATTTTGTGTAATTTAGGAAAATAAATAAAAAATTCAAATTGTTTAAAAGGAAGTAAGAAAATTAATATTAATTCTTGTGTTTAAATGCAGATGAATACAGAAATAGTTCTACTACCCTTAGTAAAAATAAAATATTATGTTTCCAGAACTGTAATAAATAAATTCATGTACATAGACTCCCTTCCGGGCTTGAAGTGGGGACGCAGATCGGATGAAATCTGGGTAAACGCCGACCATGTTGTGTCAACGGGCTGGACTGACGGCATACTTGAAAAGTATTACAAAAGCTCCAATAGGAAAGCTTTACGCCTGGATTTATTTATGACGCCCTCCTGCTCTTCAGTTCGAAAAAAAAATGGGGACTGTCACGAAGATCATGAACCCTTGCGGGTCAAAATTCCGGCACTCCGGCGCCGCTGATATAAGTATTTCAATTGACAGGCGCATTAATAAATTATTTAAATAATACTCGTGTCTGTGAAGACGCTACAATGCAGTAAATGTGTATTGAAAACAGCTTAACTTTGTTCCTGAAGTAGGTCAATACATATAAATGTACCTACATGTTTTCGCTGAGATGAGATATCTTGTTTATATGTTTCGACTATCGAAACGGTAAATAAGGAAATGTGTTTAACTTGCTATCATGTGGAGAAACAGTACACCTCCACGTATCTTTTAAACATACACTGATAGAGTATAGGTAATATTTATATCTACATGTACGTGATTCAATCCCTTTTACTGCAATAACAGAGTAGTCAAACAGATATGCAGTGATTATTAGTAAGCTAAGGTTCATGCACCAATTGTCTTACTATCTTTTGCTTCCCTGTACTGCGCATGTCATAGACATTATTTTGTCTAAACAATTGGCGAAACTGCCTAGCCTTAGTCCAGGCTTGGAGTGCGAGCGAAACAGTTGCATGTTTTATGGCAGCAGTGTTGGACGGTTAAATTTAAATTAGGTAAGTTCTTGTGAATTATGCATGATTAGTACAAATATACATATAATATTAAAGCTATTTGATTTCGAGAGGTTAAACACAAGACGATATAAGTGAAAGATACTTTCTCACTTATTCTAATTGACTAACATCTTTGAATGATAAACGGAAGCATCATTTGATACTCAGTTCTCAATTAAGATATTCTGTTTGATCTATTGCTGGCATGCTTTTTTATTTAAAGAATCGCTCCTTACCGTCCCCAGAATCGGGAAGAAAATGTGAATATTCGAGAGGCTTTCGTGTTACATTAATAAAACTGATTCTTGTAAACAAACATTCTAGAACATCATTATTTTCTATGGACGTTAAAATGATTATAAAACTACACGAACTTAGACTTTCGGAAACAGTCCTTCCTCCAAGAAACTCTACATTTTCATACATATAATCTTTATTTTCTACTTTCTCTACTAAATATTTACAGTTAGTACAGAAAGTATTGCATTTCACTCATATGAGGAATATGAACACAATAAATGCAGATATGAACACAATAAATGCAGCCATATTTACAACATTGATAGACAAAATTTGCAAAAGTGATATAAACCAATTTTATACATAAATTATTAACACAGCATTAAAGTTTTAATGTAGAATTCATAACATATATTATTTGAAATGAAAAATTAAACAAACGGAGAGAGAGAGAGAGAGAGAGAGAGAGAGAGAGAGAGAGACAACGAAGTTTATGAAGTAAATGGAGTTTAATGTTTAAACTATTATATTATATTACTTCAGCATCTTATTCGCAGGTACACAGCATTGTTTGAATTCCTTAACTGAGTAGAACTCGTTAAAAAAAAAGGAATTTATTTAAATCACTTTTGAATTTTTAACTGACCCTATGTTCCTCAGGTGTGATGGTAAGATATTCAACAATTTTATACAATGATATTTAAAAGACTTTTCAAATAGTTTTGTTTTATGACTAGGGATATGCAGCTTATTTTTATTCCGCGTGTTATGAGTGTGAATTTCAGAATTTGTGACAAGATAATTTAGGTTAGATTTCACATATAGTAGGAGTTCGTTTACGTAAACACATGGTAAAGTTAATATGTTCATTTTCTTAAAATGTTCCCTGCAACTCTCTCTTTTTGGTACACCTATAGTTCTCAGAGCATTTTTCTGCAGCTTCAAAATCTGTTTGCTCTTTACACTTTCCTCATAATATGACTCGGTATTGTACATAAATGCGAGTGAAAGTAGGTAAAATAAGAGCTTTTTAGCGCATCTAACATAACATGTGTCTCCATCTGGTGTAGTAAAAAGCAGACTTTGCTTAATTTTGAGGTCAAATGCTCAACATGACTATCCCAGAAGAGGTTGAAATCTATCCATAATCCTAAGAATTTGGTTTCAGGTTTGCAATTTGCTATCTTTGATCCAAGCTTAACACACCCTTGTTTAGAATATTTGCCATTTTTATGCCATTTAAACAAAGTTGTTCGGCGTGTATCTGTGTGCGTGTGCCCGTGAACACAATAACTGAAAAACTAAAAGTCGATTGAATCCCAAACTTGGTATTTTAAATTCAGCATCATCCAAGGATATACGACATCCTAGACCAATCTTTAGTGCAACATTTTCTCAAAAATGGCTCTAACGAAGTTGATTAAAGTACCGCATGCTTAAATTATTTTAATGGCAAATTTATGTCTTCAGTTTTCTGGGAATATTCTCGAAATAACCTTTCATTCTGAAAGTATGTTTCTCTAATAGAGAAACTCAAAAACTGGACCTGACCTAACCTCCCACAGAAGCCGCGCATCACTAAGCAGTGCATGCTTGGAGTGATAATGATTGCAAATTAAACATTTATTTATATATTTTAAGTTCCAATTCATAGAAAACACCAACCCGTTATGTCCAGGTACCAGTCTTTAAATTTACAATGGTTGCACACATAATATTTAGCAAACATTTAAATACCTGCTCATTTAATTGTATTTTGGTATAATGCACATTCTTTCACATTTCTGTAAGATACTTGGGTTTGTTCGTATTTGTGAGATGTGCATGGTTAAGTAGTTTAATGAATATCAGTAATCTATCTGCCTTTTGGACATTTATGTTCAAATTGGTGACATTTGAGACTGTCATGTTGGTTTCACTGCTTGGTTAATGACAAAACGGTCATTGCCCTCCCAATCTTCTGTTGTTACTGCTGCGATGCCTTGCACTGCTAATTCTTTAAGTCGCGACAGTGACATATCGCCCGACACATTATGTTCCCGAACGTAACTTTTCACTTCAGACCATGCGTACTCGATAGCATTTAAGTCACACATGTAAGGCGGCAATGACAACAGTATGACCGAGTGCTTTTAAGAGTTCGTCTATCTTCAAGATCTTCTCTCTAGGCTTAATTACACATATGAGATCATACGGTTCGTCTTTTCTCATTGCCATGTTGCATACGATGTTATGTCGCGTTAACCACGAAACCATTTCGGACTTCACTGCATATTGAGAAGGAGGTTTGTCAAGTTGTACATTGTGGCATGGGGCATTGTCAAGTACTATCACTGCCATTGGTGGCAGACAATTTAAGTTTATTTGTGACCCACTTTTCAAAATTTGCACTGTTCATTTGTCCATGATAATCTCCCATTGCCTACCCAGCTTTATAAATCAATTCCCCATTTCTTAAAAATCCAGAACGAGAGCCAACGGTCACAATTATCAGTCTCAGCCTGCGGAGGGTCTCGGCGCACCGTGGAAAGTCAATTTTTTGCCGTAATGCTAACAGTAGCTTCGGACAGGTTGGTACTATTTTTTCGAACAGTGTAAAACTCCTGCACAGTTTTTCGTATTACACACATATCGAAATCATCAATATTTACCTTCTGCTCACATGACCTCGGTCGGTGTTTCCCCGGCGTATGGAGAGGCGACGAAGAGCCGGCTTCTTCTCTGTCTTTCGTTTGACGTCTAATTATTTTTATTAATGATTTGGACACTCCCGTATAATGAGCTGCTCTTTCTGTAGCACAAGCAAGAGGAATAGCTATCTGTTTAGATTTCGATTCGTCATCACAAACTTTAAGGACATTTGCTATTATTTCCCGAACCTCGATATGAACTGTTTTTCCTTGCTTTCGCATATTAGACATCATGATTACGTACGTTTGCAAACACAGGATCAGTCGATGTACACGAAAAGAATTCACTGATTATACTGAAACCTAGAAGGCATTACATATTTACAAAAGGAGAAATCGTGAGATGTTGATCAGATGTTTTTGAATGGGCTGTAAGTGAAGTGGCGAGAGTGTCATAAACATGCCATAAATAGTTAGGACAGGGTGATGGAACCGTTTCCAACCCCCCTCCGTCTCGCCCCTCTGAGCTTTTCTTAAACTGTGGTGAACTGTATGTATTTTCAGCGAAACCGTTTTTTCACCGTTCGCAACGCTCCAGTCATGACGTCACTCCCGGCAGTCTGTATCCCGCTATTGCAGTTTAATCTTAATGGATACCGATGTTCTGTAGTTTAATCTCGTTAATATCATATCTGTAGATTTCATACAGCTATTTTAGCAATGTTAATACAGAAATTTAAATACTTTCAGTTCAGGAGTTATACACACTTATCAGAAAACAATGTCATAAATTTCTATCGCTACTCATGTTGTGATGAGGCTATGAGCACTGAAGTTCACTTAATTACTTTACACTCATGTAATAACATTTCTTGTATGTTTTTTGTTGGGTGCTATCGGGAGTAAAGCTTGAAGGTCATACAACACCACATATAATTATGGAACGTTCAATATGACTAACATACCCAACACCAATAATGTTCTTTATCATCTTTTCCCTACATATTTCCTTTATTTAAGAAAAATTGACAATGTGTAAACCCACAGCTATTTCAACCATAAACTTTCCGAGATGCCACCCTTCATAAGCAAACTTTAATTCTGGCGATTTCTCATTATAATCAAATGTCAGAATATATCTGTTTGTACTGCTGTATTCATTATTTTCCCGAGCAAATGTTGAACCTTAATTGTTGACCTCAATTGTTAAGCTTAAAAACGCTTTGCCGCAAACAATGAGTTCCTCCTTTTGAACATTGTTGTTGGTATGACATCATCCAAGTCCGGTTTGTGACTGTTTTGTGAGACTTTTGAGTTGTTAACATCATGATCCTAACATTTAAACACTTTCATCAAGAGGCGTAATATTTACAGAATCTAGAAACACTTTCATGTGAGTATATATGTGAGGGAGAGAAAGAGAGAGCAGTAGCATAATTAAAAAAAACAAAAGCCGGTTAAATACCAAACCTGACATTGTGTTATGCTTCTCTCAAGATAGTCCCTCACTCCAACCTTTACCTTATATGGAATCAGTTTCGATATGCTTTTCTTTTCACCTGTGTATTATATTTATACCTTTCCCAAAGGGAATGACGTCATTCGTTTCCACCCTCTCCTGGTGATCCAAAAAATAAATATTTCGAAGCCATCACATAGCGATCAGCTGCTAAACGATTTCACTATTGCTTAAGCCTTATTCCCTTTGTAACTACAATGGGCTAGGTAATAACACAAGTTTAACAAATGTTTATCTCGATCATCATACGGAAGATAGAAGAATAGTGGCGTAAAGGGTAGAGCCTTATGCTTGGGTTGCCTGCCAGGAATGCTCCCGGGTTCGATCCCACTCTTGGGAAGTGCGGATTTTATATCCCGGGTATAGAACCGATGCCCACTTAGCATTGTGAGGAAATTGAAGAGCTGCAGTAAGTAGAAAGCCAACTTTCCGCCTAGGGGTGCGAGATGCTGACCACATCAGCTCCCCGTATCGAATGGATGATGGCCCTCCTCTGATTTGCGTATGTGGGCGTGAGACCGGCAGTGGGGTTGACCGGCTTTGGCTATCTCGCTGGCTGTTACGTCACCGGTTACCTTTTTAGTTGAAGTATGTGTAGAGTAAGTCACGTGACTGAAAATGTATGATTTTTAAATGCAGAAATTAGTATTCCTTTGATAAAGATAGAGATAGTATAATAATAATAATAATAATAATAATAATAATAATAATAATAATAATAATAATAATAATAATAATAATAATAATAATAATAATAATAATAATAATAATAATTAATAAATCTTTTTTTTCTCCCTTTCTCGTCAATACTGACGTTAGGATGCGCTTGGGTTCACTCAGAGCAAGGCAGCCAAAGCATCTGTCCTGATAGATGAGATCAGGGTTGAGAGGTCGGCCCAGCGCTTGAAATGAATGATTGATGAAGCAATTGGTGGAATGATTGTGGGGGTAATCGGAGGACCCGGAGGAAACCCACCCCAGCGCCATGTTGTCCACCATGCCATGTTGTTGGCCCGGGTTCGATCCCAGGCGAAGGCAAAGTAAGATTTGTGGTGCAGAATAAGTTGTTGGGGCAGGTTTCCTTTGGGATCTCTGGTTTTCCCCGCCATCTCATGTCAACGGTACTCCATCTTGAAATTGTCCTTGCCGTGCCTAATAAAATAATATTAGAATAAGTTCAAATAAATACATACACATAAAGTTATATACATAGAGCAGGTTAAGATTCGTGAAGCTTGTAGGAATGCCAAGACAGAAAGCTCCAGGTATAATAGAATACGTTGACCCCTTTTAAACTTCTAAGAAGAATGTATATAAAAACTTATGCCTCGCTATGGCAAATGCCTGCAAAATTTCGGCAGTTATGTGGAAAAGTAGTTTAAGAGTTGTAGAATTTTGTGCAATAAATAATTTTTCCGTATCTGTACACAATTTAATTTTATTACCAAACAGAACTTACTTTCTGGACGTACGTCATAATTCTATTTCAAAAACGAAAGATAAATAAACAAACATGAAATTAATTGCTAATGCCTTTATCAGGATCTTAGGCAGACAGTCACACAAAGGTGCTGAAATCCCTAACCAGTGCTGAGAGTCGATCATGCTGGCACCAGAACCCGCTGCGAAGCGACTGTTACGTTAAGGGACTAAATCACTGATGGTATTAACCAAATTAAACTTTAACTGCAAAAACTAACAAAACATTTATTTTCTTATAAGCCAAACTTACATGTTTCTTTTTTCCATAGCAACAGATTACAAACGTTCTTTACATTATAGCTTTAACTGTTCTGCCAACCTAAACACATTTCTTTTTCTTTTGTAACATCCTCATACCTTTCAATTTTATACATATAATTGAAACATTACAATTTCCGTTTAAATATAAACTGATTACAAATTTAGGTGGGAGGGTAGTCTGATCTTCCTTCCAGATTTGATAGTGATCACTCGTGGGGCTTTTTCAATCTCAGAAGCATTCTCCACCATATCATGCTGCTCTTCTGGAATAGTTTCTACCTCTTAGGGGTATTTATTCTGTACGGGTCGTTTTAGTTCCCCAGTTGCAGTTTTCACTTGGACCATTCGGATGACTTTGTCCTTTCCAGGGTATACTTCTACTACCTTTCTCATACGCCACTCAGATTCTTGGAGCTTCAGCCATGGTGGTCCCTCCCACCATTTCGATGACAGAAGTGTAGTCGCTGAACATCCTCTAGAGGGTAGGTCAGCTGGGTTATTTAATCCTGGTATATGGTACCAGCAGTTAGGATATGATATCTGCTTAATCCCTTTCACTCTATTTTGAACAAATGTCCCCCAAACATCTTTTTCTTTGATCCAATGTAGTACAGTCATAGAATCAGGCCAATAAAGGGACCGTATATTCTCAACTCCTAAGTGTTCCTTTACTGAATGAGCAAGGCGAGCTCCTATATTACAAGCAAGGAGTTACAGTCTTGGAATGGTTATTTTCTTGAGAAGTGCTACACGGGACTTCGCTTGAAGAAGTGTTACGTGTGTTTTCTGACACTCTTCTGAACGAAGAAATACTACCGCTGCATAAGCCAAATGGCTAGCATCACAGAATGTGTGAAGGCTCCAAGAGTCCTGAGTATTACTTGGAGCAATTTGCCTAGGAATCTTTATTTCATGTAAGACTTCCACTTCTTCTTGCCAACTTTCAAACTTCCTTTTCACACCCTCTTCCATTTCTTCATCCCAGCTCATTCTTTTTTTCCAACTTTCTTGTAACAACACTTTAGGTAGAAGAGAAACAGGACAAGTAAAACCTTTAGGATCGAAAATCCTCTGGGCAGCTGCTAAGACATTTCTCCTGGTGACTTTTTCGCCATTTGTAATGTAGTTATTTTTCACACATGATATTACATCTTGTATTTTATCCCAGCACAGTCCTAATACTGATGTCATATCGGGCAAGTTACTTTCTAATGAACTTTGTCCTGTATATTCCCAATTTCGTAGTTCAAACTGTGCCTTGCCTAACAATGACGTGGCTTCTTCTATGAATGTGTACAATTCTTTCTCCGTAGTCACGGATGTAATGCAATTATCCACATAATAAGAGTGCCTCAACATCTCTGCGGTTTCTTGATGTTCTTTACTTTGTTGTAAATAAAGATCTAGTACCCTTTCGAACAGAAATGGGCTGCAATTCAAGCCAAACACTACTCTACAATGCCGCAAAATTTTCAGCTGACTTCTTGTCTCGTCCTTCCACCACAGGAATCGCAAATAATACCTGTCTTTTTCTCTGACAGATATTTGTAGAAATGCCTTTCTTATGTCCGAGATGACTCCTTTATTGTTCTTCCTAAACATTAAAAGCAATGCTGAAATTTGTAACAATAAGTTAGGCCCCTTTTCCAAACATTCATTCAACGAAGGGGCATCTTTTGATTTTGACGATCCATCAAATACTGGTGTCACATTCGTGGTCGAGTTTTCCTTAAAGATTCCTCGATGTGGCAAGTAATAACAAAATTGGTCCTCTTTTTCCTCTAAAATTTCTTCAATTACACCTTCATTTTCCCATTCCTTGAAAACATTTTCATATTTTTTCTCTTCCATCAGTCGGTTGGTGATGGATACTAATCTTCTTTCTGCAATCTCCTTATTATTTTGTAAAAACTGTCGACTTTCCAGCCATGGTAATGCCACTTCATACCTGTCATTATCAGTAACCTTTACTGTATGTAAGAAGTAGCAGCGTGCTGCTTCCTCCAACTCTTCTCTGGATTTCAGCTGTGATGGATCAGATATACCTATAGCTTCTAAGTTCCATAGATCAGGTATGGAAGCAGATTGGGTGAACAGAGAAGTAGTTTCTCTTGCTAACGAGTCATTCTTCTTCACTTCCATTTTTCCTGTCACCGTCCATCCAAACTCCGTCTTCACAGCAGTCAATCCACATGCCAATTTATGCACCTCGCCCAGTAGAATGCAATTAGCAACATCAGCTCCCAACAGCATCTCCACTTTAGGTGGATCCGATCCCACGTCTGAAAGCCAGATCTTCTTCGCCTTCAATTCTTTCATCCATGGTCCAAAGTTTAACCTGGGGATCTTCCCACAAATAGTTTTCTGTCCTATCAATTGCAGAGTAGCCGTGTGTGAGCCTTCACAACTGCTAACACGTACTTCATACAAGTTATTCTCTATAAAAGTGAATCGAGAATATATTGACACATTGCTTCACTCACACTGTTTATTCACAGGACATGTTTCAAGAGCTCTTGCTCCTATCCTCAGCTGATACTCGACTAGTGCAAGTTGTAGTGGTTTCTTCTTTCTCCGTATTGTCAATAGATGGCGTGATGTACTTGTCAAAGATGTCCGGTGGTGGAGTTTCAAAATTCATGACTCTATGACGATTTTTGTTGATGAAGATTTTTTCCCATACGGAAAGGTCTATGGGGTGATTAACGTATTTTATTAGAGATGTTTCCAAATTGATGTCATGTCTAGTATTCAAAAAATGAAAAGCCACTGCTGATTTTTTTGTTTCACCATTTTTAATGTTTCTCATATGTTCTTTAGTTCTGATGTTAATATTTCTTTTTGTTTTTCCTATATAAATTTTAGGACAAGTTTCACATTTGATCTCATAGATTCCTGGTTTTTCTTTGGTAGTGATTGAATTTTTGGGAGGGCCTTTTAACAAATTTCTGATGTTAAACCTATTTTGAGGTGCAAGAGTTATGTTGTGTTTTGAGAAGATTTTTTGGAATTTGTTATAGGCTGATGGGTGGAAGGTGAATTTTTTAAAAAGTTTTTTCTCTTTTTCTCTTGTAGGTTCTAGGGTGGTGGTTTCTTTTATTTTCTTAGCTTTGTTGAGTCTGTTAACAGTTTTGTCTACTAAATTTGGGTTGAAACCGTTGGATATAGCTACTTTTTTTATGTGTAGGTATTCTTCTTGATAATCTTCTCTGTTTAGTGGAAAGTTGATCATCCGAAAGATTAAACTGTTGAAAATGGCATGTTGGTGTTGTTTTGGGTTGAAACTGTTGTTCTTAATGTAATTATCTGTGTGTGTCGGTTTCCTGTAGATACCAAAAGTGAGTTTGTTGTTCATTTTTTTGATCTTGATGTCCAAAAAGGGGAGCACACCATCCTCTTCTGTTTCCAATGTAAATTTTATAGCTGGATTTTGTATATTCAAAAGTTTAAGACCATCTTGTATGAGTTTTTTAGGTACTATTGCAAAAATGTCGTCAACATAGCGATACCACACTTTGAAATAATTTGGAAAAGCTTTTGTGATATGTGTTTCAAAAGCACTCATGAATAAATCTGCCAAGAAGGGAGACAATGGGTTGCCCATAGCTAGGCCCGTTTTTTGTTTATAGATCTGTCCATTAAAGCTGAAAGAATTTTGATTGATACAAATTTCTGTAAGTTGTGAAAGTTCTTCTATTTCTTCAGGTGTTATTTGTATTGATTCCAGCCATTTTTTGAGAAGTGGAATAAGCTCATTGGTAGGTATACTTGGATATAAAGAAATGACGTCAAAGGAAACTAAAGCATCTGTAGAGTTGATCTTTGTGTCCTTCAGGAGATTTAACAATTCAAACGAGTTTTTGATACTTAAATTTTCAAATTTTGTGAAGGATCTGAAGATTTGAACCAGCCATTTTGATAGTTGGTAAGTGGGTGCATCAATGTTATTAATTATTGGTCTGAGGGTAATTACATAAACCTGAAATTACCCTCAGACCAATAATTAATAACATTGATGCACCCACTTACCAACTATCAAAATGGCTGGTTCAAATCTTCAGATCCTTCACAAAATTTGAAAATTTAAGTATCAAAAACTCGTTTGAATTGTTAAATCTCCTGAAGGACACAAAGATCAACTCTACAGATGCTTTAGTTTCCTTTGACGTCATTTCTTTATATCCAAGTATACCTACCAATGAGCTTATTCCACTTCTCAAAAAATGGCTGGAATCAATACAAATAACACCTGAAGAAATAGAAGAACTTTCACAACTTACAGAAATTTGTATCAATCAAAATTCTTTCAGCTTTAATGGACAGATCTATAAACAAAAAACGGGCCTAGCTATGGGCAACCCATTGTCTCCCTTCTTGGCAGATTTATTCATGAGTGCTTTTGAAACACATATCACAAAAGCTTTTCCAAATTATTTCAAAGTGTGGTATCGCTATGTTGACGACATTTTTGCAATAGTACCTAAAAAACTCATACAAGATGGTCTTAAACTTTTGAATATACAAAATCCAGCTATAAAATTTACATTGGAAACAGAAGAGGATGGTGTGCTCCCCTTTTTGGACATCAAGATCAAAAAAATGAACAACAAACTCACTTTTGGTATCTACAGGAAACCGACACACACAGATAATTACATTAAGAACAACAGTTTCAACCCAAAACAACACCAACATGCCATTTTCAACAGTTTAATCTTTCGGATGATCAACTTTCCACTAAACAGAGAAGATTATCAAGAAGAATACCTACACATAAAAAAAGTAGCTATATCCAACGGTTTCAACCCAAATTTAGTAGACAAAACTGTTAACAGACTCAACAAAGCTAAGAAAATAAAAGAAACCACCACCCTAGAACCTACAAGAGAAAAAGAGAAAAAACTTTTTAAAAATTTCACCTTCCACCCATCAGCCTATAACAAATTCCAAAAAATCTTCTCAAAACACAACATAACTCTTGCACCTCAAAATAGGTTTAACATCAGAAATTTGTTAAAAGGCCCTCCCAAAAATTCAATCACTACCAAAGAAAAACCAGGAATCTATGAGATCAAATGTGAAACTTGTCCTAAAATTTATATAGGAAAAACAAAAAGAAATATTAACATCAGAACTAAAGAACATATGAGAAACATTAAAAATGGTGAAACAAAAAAATCAGCAGTGGCTTTTCATTTTTTGAATACTAGACATGACATCAATTTGGAAACATCTCTAATAAAATACGTTAATCACCCCATAGACCTTTCCGTATGGGAAAAAATCTTCATCAACAAAAATCGTCATAGAGTCATGAATTTTGAAACTCCACCACCGGACATCTTTGACAAGTACATCACGCCATCTATTGACAATACGGAGAAAGAAGAAACCACTACAACTTGCACTAGTCGAGTATCAGCTGAGGATAGGAGCAAGAGCTCTTGAAACATGTCCTGTGAATAAACAGTGTGAGTGAAGCAATGTGTCAATATATTCTCGATTCACTTTTATACTAATTTGTGCTTCACTGTCCCTACGCTTCTTTCAAGTTTATACTTTAAGTTATTCTCTTCTTCACAGGTTTCGGTGCCTCCAAACAACCTATGTATCATTGTTTCTGTTTTTAGAGGATGATACTCCATTTCATTAGCAGTTTTCTGCAAGATGTATGATCTTTGTAACCCACTATCTATCAGTGCTCGGACTATCTTTTCTTTACCTTTGTGTTTCAATTTTACAATAAGGTTTGTAACAACACTTCCTTTGTAGCACTGTGAATGTTCATGGATATATTGTTCTCTGTTTTCTCTTGGGTCTCGAGTTCAGATACTGCTTGTGCATTTTGTGCATTTAACTGTGGACACATGATAACAGTATGCTGCCGTTTGCATAAATGGCACTTCAGGTTTGCTTTACAATTTTTGGCTCGATGACCTAACCTCAAACATGAGAAGCAGCACTTTTCTTTTGCTACCTTGTTGCGTTTTTCTTCTAAGCTCATCTGCTGGGCGACATGACACTCCTTGCTGTCATGTAGTTTACTCAAAAAATGCATCGTTTTCTTTTCTCATCAGACTTGCCATCAAACAGGGAATTGGCAGTGGGCACATTTTCATCTTCAAATTCTCTTCTTTTAGTTCTTTCCTGCCTTTTCTTTTTGAATAAATCAAAGCCAGCTTGTACAAACTTTATTCTTTCTTCTCCTTCTACTTCTTTCCGGAGGAAATCAAGAATAACTTCCAATCGGTCATTTCGTACATTGTCTGGATCAGGATTCGTTAGTTCCTAAGCCATGCCCTTAAAACCTCTTCTGGCAAGCACGATTCTAGCAGGGGAAATAACATAGATGCATGTTTATCTCTAACTACACCAATGGATTCTAAAGCTCTCAACTGACATTCTAGCTTATCATACAACGCAGCAATTCCCGATTTGTCATTCTTGCGAGTTGTATTTTGTATCAATAAATTAATAAGCTCTCTAGTATAATGCTCAATGAGCAGATCTTCACGTCCAAACCTGTTCGTCAGAGTTTCTATCACTTTAGGGTAATTCTCTGCAGTGGCCGGGGAACTGTTGACCAACTCTCTAGCTCTACTATTTGGCTTTGTACTTTGTACTAAATATTGAAATCCAGAGGGTGCCAGAGGTAGTGCTGGTCGGGCGGGGCAATTTTTCTTTTTCCCCGTCCGGATGTCTTCTGCCGCAGTACCTAGCCGCTTTGCGGCTTAACCTGCGAAGTGAGTCAGGTATGATTTTTATTGATCTGCTGGGGGTAGGTTGTAGTTTTGTGTAAAATTCTTGTTTGGATGCCCTTGAGTAGTCTCAGAAGGCAGCAGCTTAGCGGTTTTATTGCGTTCTCCCATTGGGGGAGAATTGGTTTAGTGTTTTTGCCCCGTTTTGATTACGGGTGGTCTAACGCTTGAGCCAGCAGGCGTAATATGAATTTTGGAGTTTATGGGGTTTACCTTGGGTTAACCAAGGGGCCCCAAGACGTCTCTGGGGAGTTTATATGATGGCAAGCGTCTTTGCTCCCTCTGGTCATATCTGCCCAGGGAGTTCACCAAAGGTTTGCCATGGGTTTGAATTTTGTCGTACAATTTGTCTTCTGGTTCAATTTCGTTATCTCCGTGGATTCTTTTAAACATGCTCCAGAATCCTAACCAATCCTAGACTTCGCCGCGATATTGGTGTAGCTCCAACTTCGGTAATTGCAGATTCTTCTTTTGTGAACTCGAGGAAGCTATGGAGATATGATCTGCAACTGGTTGTCTACCATTAGAAATGCTTGAAATTTTTAACCTAATCTGGTTCATCTTATCTCTATAATTCTCAATGGCATTGTACTCACAGTTATATGCATCATCATCATTACATTCTAACCACAAATCAAGTATTTTCTCGTCCAAAGAAGATAACTGAGCAGTTAATCTCTCTAACTTTGCGTGCATCAGGTGTGTAGCTTCACTTTCTGCTTGCTCGCTTGCCAAATTCTCAGTCAATTCATTATATGTTTTCGTAAATGTTGCACGTATCGGCTTACGCTGTTTTTGCAGCTTATCCATTTTTGTTGTTGCTTACCTTGTAAAACGTATCACTATCACGTCGGGGTCACCAAATCGTTACGTTAAGGGACTAAATCACTGATCTAGTATTAACCAAATTAAACTTTCACTGCAAAAACTAACAAAACATTTATTTTCTTACAAGCCAAACTTACATGTTTCTTTTTTCCATAGCAACAAAACACAAACGTTCTTTACATTATAGCTTCAACTGTCCTTCCAACCTAAACACATTTCTTTATCTTTTACAGTATACCTGCAAACATGCTAGACATCGAAGTGGAAGTGTTGAGAAAAAATGGGGCCCTTTATAAGGGATATCTTGTGGATGTGTTAGTCGATGATGTGTGTGTTACCTTTGAAGGAGATTGGATGTCAGACACCAAGTTTCCTTTATCTCAGGTTCATCTTCCTCCTGAAACTCCTGCAATAAAACCAGAATACACAGAAGGCCAGGAAGTGCAGTTGTACTCGAGGGCTACTGACCAAGAGCCTTTTGGGTAAGTTTTATATATTCTGATAAATGATAATTAGTTTGGACCTTAAATGTTTGTACCATTTTGCAACAGACATGTTCACACTTTATCTTTTCATACAAGTATTCATTTCCATTTTCATTTGTAATCTTAACATATATAAGAGATTATAAAGCCCCATCCTCTACAGAATTTGCCCACATGGTTGTCTCTACTCAGTATCATTTGATTTTGTATCTTCTATGCAAATTATTTTTAAAAAGTACATTTTTCTATCAACTCCATCTTAATCGAGATAAACGTTTACACAGATGGTTTATTGCAAATTTCGGTTTAGATACCTGTGGATACAGTAGACAGAACCTATAGTTGAATCTTTAAAAATCACTCGCTTTATGCTTTGAAATGTCATAATGTACATGAGTATCACAAGAGACAAAAACTACGGTATCTGCTACTTCATAAACTGTACACAGTACTGGAAAATCCAGACCAATAACACCAAATAATTCGCGAATAATGTTAGAATTTTTCATGTAAATGATGAATTCTAAAGGGTTCAAAATGTTCTGTGTACTGAATGTCCATTTCTAGAGGTTTGCCAGCTAAACTCAATTATACCTATTCAGAATTATATTCCTAGGGAATTTTCGGAGAATTCAATTTGTCTTTTATTAATGATAAAAATATCCTAAACAATTGGCACGCTAATCAAAATTTTTAGAATCATTTTGCAGAGAGAAAAGACAACTATTTTCTATGCAAAGACTACTTTTATGTATGGGAAGTTTCTTGCAAAGTTGTTTTAGCCTGAGATGTTTCAACAACTTCTGACTAAGAATAAGAATGTAAATTAGTATTTTTGTACTTCTTGAGTTACAATGTTCTAAAAAAAAATACTCTCTCTATGCTTACATAGCTATAATATTTGTTATGGATAAGTGTAATCCAGTTAAAAGTCAGGTGCATGAGCATAACACCAGAACAAATATGGATTACCATAGGGATAGTGTAGTTAAAACTGTCTCTCAAAAGGATGTAAGTACCTACATATACTAGGAATTAAGCTTAACAATAAATTGCCATCTAAAATTAAATCAATAGCTAACCTCTCGGGGCAGCATTTCAAATGGAGGTTAAGGGCACTGGGAGGTCGATAGGTTTCAAAAAATCCATTTTTTGTTTTTAATGTTAAAAAATTATATAATTTTTCGGCTTTAAGATGATATATATATATATATATATATATATATATAACATAGGCTGTCAGCTCGTATTAAAGTCCTTTAATTTGTCAATTTAAACATGGCGGCGTAATGATACGCCCACTTCCTGAGAATGGTGCTTAATCTTTGATCGTGATTTCCCAAAACCCTGATTTTTCATAATTTAGGTGCATGTTTCTCAAAAACTATAAAAGATATTGACACAAAATTTGTAGTGGTTATTTGTCAATGTTCTTTGAACACATTCGGCTAACATTTATATTCATGTGATTTATAAAATGATAAAATGAATTAAAACAAATATTCAGTCTTTGAAAATATTATCTTTTTTTTTTTTACTCAAAACTAATTAATTTTTCATGTGCATAGTATAAACTATATGTGATTTTCACTTAGCCGATATCATAAAACTGCATCTTAGGTTATTTAGGATAAAACTTGGTGCATGTAGCTTTAAATTCCTAAAAGCAAAGTGCACCTGAAATATAGGGTGCATTATTTTTTCAGGACACACAGTGTGATTTATGCCCCTTTTGCATGGACCTATGTGAACGTAATTTAAATATTATACAGTAGTTAAATGCACACATCCTTATACAGTAATCATACTGAATTTCAATTTCTGATAATGTTTAGTTTTCTATATATTCAAATTTTAATATTGGTAAAAATTAGCCTTGTCTGGGTAAAAATAACCTCACAGTGCCCTTAAAGGCTTTTCTCATCAACAAATGTTTATACATAAAGACAATAATATTTGTATTTTAATTGTTTGGATTCTGATTTAGAATTTTATCCCATGACCAAGCACTTGTTAACTAGGTGCAACAGTACTTTGTGTTATTATTTACTATATTGCCAAGTTTAATCTTACTGATGTGATTAAGCGATTATATGTATAATTAATTTTCTTGATGTTGTAAAACTGATTATCTCAGAAATTGTAATCGATCAATCTATTGACAAAATTATCATCATCATTATTAAATTCACCGATTCTCTTATAAAAACAATTTTGGGTGGTTCATTGGAAATCAAAATATCAACTTCAATAGAACCCGGCTGTAATGATTGTGATTAAAGTACCATATTTTCATATATTGACATATATACAAGGGCACATCTTGAATTTTCTGTAAAAATCATGTGAACTTCCGTTTAAGTTATTGACTTTGGTGTAATTATGTACAGGTAACTCGTAGCATGTGCCGTTTTTGAAATATTCCATATAGCAAGTTAAAGGCCTTTACTCATCCATTGTACTTGCTTGAATGTCTGTTATGTTTTATTTGCGTCTTCTTCTTTAGTTTCGATCGTAAGAACTTCTTATAAGGAATAAACACTTGAATGCTACCTCCGGATGTTTTTCTAAACTTTATTAGTTTGAAATAATTCTTAAGTAAACTGTTGGTGTGCTAACTTAACAAGAGTTTGTCCACCCACACTTCTAAACCTGATCTAAAAACTAATCTTTACGCTTATTATTGCATTTGCTTCATGTTAATCAAAATAAACATTAGCAGAAGTGATTTTATTGGTGTAGGCATGAGGGTCAATTTCTTCCATTTTTGATGGCTTTCAGTTAACTTACTTATCCTGAAAACTCCGTACAGTAACAAAGAATATCTCGGATATGGTTAATTGCAAAGGAATATTTGACATAAATTGTATACATTCTCGGCTTCGTAAGGTGCTTGAGGGACCAACTAAGCAGCTACTTGATTGAGAAGTAGCGGGCCCTTATAAAGATAAAAATATACATACAAAGATTGACACACCTGAGCTTTGTGAAAACATTACCTTCCCAAGCTCTACGAAGACACTGTGTGCAAAATCCGCGCTGATGAAAAAATCTGGGTGGACATAGTTGAGACTCCAGATTCTACCGGCTGGAGAATATGGAAACGTTGTGTATGTGACATTCCATGCTATACATATGCTAGACTTACTTCTTGTGATGTAGAGCAGACATTTTCAAAATTCAAGGCACTACGTGACAATTGTATATATTTCGGGATGGAATATTTGAGGAAGCATGTGGTCATACCACATACATTTATTTACTCAGCTATTCAGAGGTATTAAAAAGGTGTTTTATGTGTTTTGGCACATACTTTTAATATTTAAAGCACATCAAAATACATATTTCTAAAGATGTTAGTACCTAAAAATGCCAGCCCTCGTCATCTCCTTGAAAATTCTTCTCTTTGCAAGGTCAAGAGAAAACAAATACCTGCCCATTTTTGAAACGTATAAGAATTGGAAAATTCAAGCAAATAATAAGGAATCCTCCAAATTGTTTAGCTGCAAAACCCACATTCCCGGCATACGTGGTTTAAATCCCTCCTAGGACAGGCACATGCATCACACACCACGGGCTGTCCCTCCGCCCACCAAGAGCCCGACCATGACACACACACGCAAACACGCACGCACGCACGCAGCCCGCCTCCATAGCGTATAGATGGTAGCGAGTCTGCCTCAGTTCAAGAAGTCCCGAGTTCGAATTTCGGTCAGGGTGAGTTACATGGATAAGTTTTATCAAGGGTTTTCCCTTATCCTGAAAGATGAATGTCAGATAACTAAGCTCTATGGACCGTGGGTTCATTTGAGCAGCATTTCACCCATTCCATTCGTCTGATATGACAACATTGGAGGACGTAAATTGCAAAAAAAAAAAAAAAAAAAAGGTACACACACATTAATCTATAACCAAACTGGATACAAAACTTATTTGACATGAATTGTGTTTTGGTCGCCTCTACTAATTTGTTGAGCTGTAAGATATCTTAAGATTTTTAAGTTACGGAAAAGTTATTCAGAATAAAAAGGATTTCTAAGGACATTCCCAGAAAATTCAAGATATAAATTTCATTTGTCATTAAAATATATTAATCAGATTGTATGTTAATCAAAATTGTTTGAGCTAGGTAAGTGATAACCAAGGTAGGTGGACTTGTTTGAAAATCTTCTTGCCGCAGATGCTCAGTTTAGTAATTAACGAACATTTTTTCTTTTTTTTTACCTGTTTTAGTTATACTGTTAACAAATAGAACGGGCGCTTATATGTAAATTGGATTGGTTAGACATCAAGACGCAGGTTTATTACTTTTTTTTTTTTGTAATTTACGTCCTCCAACGTTAAGTCATATCGGACGATGAATGGAATGGATGAAATAATGCTCAAATGAGTCCGGGGTCCATGGAGCTTAGAGTTACCCAACATTAGTCTTACAGGATAAGGGAAAACCCCGGAAAAAACTTATCCAGATAATTCACCCTGACCGAGATTCGAACTCGGAACGTCTTGAACGTGAGGCAGGCCATCTACGCTACCAAGGCGGGCTTGTTACTAATGAAATGACACTATCAAATTTTGGGTGGCGTACAATATCTCTTCTACCTACAATGTATGGAGCAGAGGAAGTAAAAAGTCATTTGAGTGCAACAGATCAGATTTTTAGAAAAATTTTCAAGCTTGTTTTTTTTTTTTTTTTTTTTTTCCGTGTGTCAACAGCGTAACTCAAAAACACAAAGACTTCTAAAGACCAAACTTTATTTACATAGAGCATGTTCAAAGAACTTAACACGAAAGTCGCATCACCCCAAACCATGCTTTAGATGTTAGCATTTTCAAAAAAAAAAAAAAAATTGTATATGAAACCGACCCTACAATACATTTAAGGTATTTTCATGTCAAATGAAACATATATGTTGAATTTTCCGGAAATAGCCTCTGAAATACTCGTGGATCACTTTAGCATAATTGGTAAACCATAACATACAAACTCTTACTAAACAAAAATATAGATCAAACAATTAATGTCAAATACATCTTTTTTTTTGTGGAGAAAACTATTTCAGAGATATTCTTTATTATTGTTTCGCATTTTCAAATACATTTTTTAAATAGGAAGTCGTTCTTGTTCTTTATGCCCTGAGTGTGGAAAAACAATGGAATTCAAAGCATCGCATAGATATTTTACGTTTCCTAAAAGTGAAGAAATATTAAATCAAATCTTTTCTACAAACACCTTATCCCAATTAGCATGAAGTAGAAGAATAAGCGTTTTAAGACTAGTTTGCACAACAGAGAAAGTCATGTGAGTGCAGACTTCTGATTTTGTTATCTTCTGATTAAAGAGATCGACAGTTGTAACATGTTTACGCTCCTCTCCATGAACTTGGAAACAGGCATGAATCATTCAGTTCATTTGACTTAATAATAAGTCAATAATAAATAAATAAATAGTAAAAATAAATCAGTAATAAACAATAATTCAAACCAATGGCTTTGTTGATTTCAGGAACCATTTTGCAGCAAACGTATCGGGCTTATTGCTGAAAAGGCGGGTAGCCAAACATTAAATACACAACTTTAATGTGCATTATTGCATACTTGTGCTACAGAACCCTATTACCTATCTACAGAAGGAGTGTACACTAACCTCAAAGTGCACTAAGGTGAGTAGCAGTAGCAGTGTATTTATTTATTTATTTATTTATCTTTTGTAATTTACGTCCTTTAACTTTTTTTAAGTCATATTGGACAATGAATGGAATGGGTGAAATTATGCTCAAATGGGCCCAGGGTCCATGGAGCTTACAGTTATCCAACTTTCGTCTTTTAGGGTAAGGGAAAACCATGGAAAAAGCCTTATCCAGGTCACTCACCCTGGCCGAGATTCGAACTGGGGACCTCTTGAACGTGAGGCAGACATGCTACAATCTATGCTACCGAGGCGGGCTAGCCATTTATTGTTTTGTTGAAACTGATAAAGATGCCGGCTTTTAATTACACAAAACAAGAAGTGGTTTAAATCTAGATTGTGAACATAAATTTAATATGATTATGGCATATTTGTTGTGCTATGGTACCCCATTATCTACATTTTCTCAAATATAGTGCAGATAGTTCGAATTTTGTGTTTAATAAATATCTGTGACAGAATGCATATCGATCCTTTAAACAAACTGTGGCCAGTGACGTGAAATCCACAAGCAATTGACACAAATGTCTAGTTTATATTCAGCTAATACTAATTCCTGACTACTTGTGAAAGGCCTTTGCATAACGAGTAATCCATAACAGATGACGAATTCTTACTGCACAAAAATGTAGATTTGGTTAACACATTAATTTCTTTGAGTACTTTTTTGTAAAGTTAGTTATTTCCTAAATATTGCTTGTTATTCGTTTTAATTTTCCAATATGTTTTGTTTTTCTCAAGTAGAAAGTTGTTATTCTCTCTCTCTCTCTCTCTCTCTCTCTCTCTCTCTCTCTCTCTCTCTCTCTCTCTCTCTCTCTCTCTCTCTCTCTCTCTCTCTCTCTCTCTCTCTCTCTCTCTCTCTCTCTCTCTCTCTCTCTGTGTGTCTCTTTCTTTCCTCCCTCCTAATCTTGCAAAGAGAAAGGAGTTTCAAAGCCAGCACATTGCCAGAACGTCTTAAAAGATGTGATCACTAGAGCTCGGACTTTTGCACATTTGTATGTATTATTTCTTGATGTTTAAACAATGCTCATAAGTATTAAATTTATTCCACATTGTAAGGAATTTATTGGGGAAGTTTTATGGTGCATATTTAATAATTTGTGTATATTTATGCATATATTTTACATTTTCATCAATGATTCGTACAAATATGTATTTCGCCCTGATATTTTAAGAAGAAGAGAAGGATACAAGAATATTTCTCTTTTGCTTACTGCTTTCTTTTTGTATGACTTAAGTATCATGTTTCTAAATCATAAAAGTTTACCGAAAAATAAGAACGTAGGTAAGAACAATGAGCACTTCCTAATATATCAATATGCCGCTCAACAACTTAAATAGGGTTCAACAAACATGTGGTAAATCTTTAAAGATCGGTGAGGCCATGTATCATAAACCTTGATATGGTGTGTATTAATATTGCAAACGAAACTGTCCACCACATCGATAACATTTCCAAGAATTAAAATGTGTCATTTTTACGTAACTTTAAAACTTGTAGTAATGTGCTGCTAAACGTAGTTTCTGAAGTTTGCGTAATAGGAAATGGAATATTATAATACCTAAGGAGTAGAGCAGTAAAGCTTATTTGGTTTGATGGAAATCCTACTCTTCACAACTTTTATTTTTGTATTTTCAGGAAATTTAAAACTAAATGCGTTTTTTCAGTTAGTGATTGTTGGTTTTATTTAACTAAAATAAACCCCAATTATTTTTAGACCATTGTTATAGATATATTGCAACAAAAAAACTATAGATTTCCGAACATCTATAAACTGCTTATAGCAATATAAAAGCATTTTAAATGACAGAATAAAATTGTTCTTTCAGAAAACGGTGAAAAATATTTAATTGTTTATTGCAATAAACATGACTAACACTAAAATAGACTGAAAGGGACTAATAAGTATTAATCAATTATTGCCTATGTTTAAGAATTTGCTGTTTGATTGTGTACTTCAAGATTAATAAATGTGAGACAGTTAATATAATGTACTTTATTTTAAATATATATTATAAAGTTTTTAGAGCATATTTAGCAGATTTTTAGTGCATAGATGCTTGCATGTGTTCATACTTTATAGTGCATGTATTAATCCGAGCTCTGATTATCATTATTCACTTATAACACTTCATTGACAGCTACAAGAACTGTAATTTAGACCAAATTGTTTTAAACGGATCTAATTTATTAATAAATTGATTTGGAATTTGGAACACCTGTTTCACTATCTTGATCAATTTCAAGAGATATCAGAAGTGATGGACAGGTTCATATGGATTATAATAGGTATTTATAGTGACAACTATGTTGTGATGAACTGCTACTGTGGATTTGTTGGCAACAATTGATAATTCACTAACTGATGTTTGTGTTTCATGATTAAGATCTTTATAGCAAGTATGCAATCCCTTGTATGTTATGCAGGGATTAGGAGTGTTATGTCAAGTGTAATGTTATAATTGGTTGTCCAAAAGTGCTTTGAATTGCAAAAAGTCATATGTTTATATTTGATGCATTTATGATCTTTTAATCTGGTTTTTAAATTTGTCTTAGTTTTACCAATATAAATTTCATCACTTTTGGGCAATATATTTGATATTTTTGTGAGATATGGGTTCTATGATCTGCTACAGAGTAATTTTTTCATGCTGAATTTTTTTCATAGGGCTAAGTAAATATTATGGTTTTTTAAAATATTCGGGAGTCCTCAGATGGAATGTGAACTTTCTGAAAATAAATGTGTTCTTTTGCTGGATAAGTTTTTTGATATGCTTAATGTGTTTCTGTCTTTTTTAATTTTGTGATTTTGTTGTCAGTGATGTGCTTAGTGAAGTCATGCCTTATTGCTTTTTGACTCTGTGTTCTCCTTCTATTATGGGAGTGTAAACCAGTCTTCATGTTATACTGTATAAGACCGCATATTTGTGTGGAGTCAGATTGAAGCTGAGAATCACAACGTTAAACAGCATCCATAAATAAAAAAAACTCAGTTTCAGTTTACACAACATGCATATCTAGACATTCTGAAATGCTTTTTCTCATTTAGGGAGCCCTCAAAACATACATTTTTTGTGTAATGACAGTATCAAATGTTTTGGTAAAATGCCGTACCTTTTCAATCCATCTCACTAGTATAGCAGTACTGTGTTTATGGGTTCAGGAGATTGCAAGTTCAAATCCTAATTAAAGTAAGTTACTCTGATAAGATTTCTGCTTTATCTTGAAAGATGATTTTTGGGTAACTGAAGCTGTGTAGGCTCTGGGCTTATTAGAGCTTTATTTCACTCATTTTATTTGTCCATTTTCCGATATGATCTACTAGATTAAAAGACATTAAGCTTAGAAAAATTCCTTGCAATTCTTTAGATGTTTGGTAAAGAAAATATTTTAAATCTGAAGTATTTTTTCCTGTAGTGCAAGATGATAATGCTAATGTTGAACCATGTTGCACACACTAATTTGTTTTTGATTTCATCAATTTTTGTTGTAGATTTTTCATATGAACACACATAAACCACTTAGGTCGAAATATTAAAAAACTAGATATGATTGAACAACCTATACTCTCATCAATTGGCTAACTGGAGCTTCTAGCTGAATGGTTAGCTGAGTGATTAGGAGAGTGCTGCCACTTATCTCATAATGATGAATATCCCCCCCCCCCCTCCCAATCTATCAAGTACAAATGGTTTCTTGATATGTTTATCCTATTTAAACTTGTGGTTGGAGTTCTGGAAGTTGTAAGATATAGCAGACTTATCCATTTCTTAGGCTTTATGTTCCTTCATTTTTAATTCTAGTCTATGTGTAGTTTAGCAATATGTATTTTGTCACATTCTAAGCATTTCATTTTATAAATCCTGTAATCCTTTTGAGTATGCTGTCTTTTAATGGTTAAGATCATTATGCTGTATCTGTTTTATGGTGCTAGTTTATACTAATTTTTTTAAAATATTTTTTTATTTATTTTTGGAACAGTTTGGGGTGGAGGGTAAATGCACTACAGTATGAAGATTTCTCAACAGTGTATAAAGTGCCTCCATAATAAACATGGCTTTTAAATTTGTTCCTCATAACCTTTTTTGTGTTTACAGAGATACAAAAATAAATTTGAAGATGGATACTGATGAGACCACATCTGTGAGCCCAGGTGCAAAATACAAGAGAAGAATATCCTATGAACCAAGTGCAGATGAAGTTCATTGGATTAGAAACAGTATGGCACAGTGGTACCAGATTTGTACAGACTTCTCGTCGGCAGATCCTGATAAACAGCAAGCAGCCTACAAAGACCTTCTTCATCTGAACATCATGTACACCAAAGACATTCCAAGTGGTATGAAGTGTACATTGAACTTCCTTAAAGTAAGAGTTCAGGATAAAATGTTTACAGCCCAAATCATTGAAAACCAACTTGATGATGATATGGAAGTCCTCAGGGGAATGTACATATCTGCTATACAGGAGTTTATGGACATCCTTGATAAAACAAACCATTTAACTTCTGGAATTTCAAAGTTTGAACTTCCTGATTTTTTGTTAGACATATCCAATGAGATATGTCATAGTGAGAAGCCCACTATAGAGAAGCTGAGGGCAGCAGCACACCAGTGCATTGATTGGCTGCAAGACAAGTACTGGATAAACCAAAGTAAAATGGCTTCAAGATGGATGGAGATGGAGGTAAAAGTGAAAGATGATCTCCGAGAAATGATGACAGCTTTGGACAAGTACTTGGGTCATTACTTCAAAGGCAACACTCTTATCCGCAGTATTCCAGATGAAAACTTTCACAGACATGTCAAAGAAAGATTTAAGAAGTTCAAATTTCCAGAGCGGAATAACATGAGACAGAAGTTGATCAACAAAAAACTGCTAGCAGAAAAGGATATAAGTGTTCCACTCATTGTGTTGGTGAAGGATATTACAGAGTACCTCAAACAAAACAGAGGCATACTTACTGTGGAGAAACTGGCAGAAATGCTCCTAGAACGAAACTACTTTCTGCCATCGCAACATTTGCGGTGCAGTCTTGATCCAGAGAGATGTGGCATTGATGATGCTCTACCCAATAAGTTTCTTAAAATCTGGAATGGAATTTTTGAGTTTCTTCCTCAGAAACAGTTTATTCCAGCACTGTTTAGTAAGCTTATAGAGCTCACAATCAATGGAAAGGAAAGTGAAGAGCGTCAAGCAGCAGCAGCCATTTGGATAAAAACACTGGCAAATTCAGTGATGCCTGTTCGAGATACCTTACAACTTATGAAACCTGAGCTTGCATCAGGTAAACAAGGTAAGCGTAAAATATCCTTTGAGAGGAAACTAATGCAAAAGGTGACAGATGGTGGAAATATGATTCGTCTGAGACTACAACTGCCAACACAACAACTGCAACAGTCCATCAACTTCAAGAGAGTAGTGTATCCAATACCAAACAACTGGACAACCATATATCTCCAGAGTCTCATGTTTCTGCAGGAGCCAAGATTGTCTGAAAGGGAAGAAAAACTGCTTATTGAGCTTGTTCATATATATACAGGTGATAATTGCAACAAAGATAGCATTAAAGAATTCTCTTATGACGAGACCACCATTCATACAGTTGAGGAGCTTGAAGCTATCGAGATGCAATTGTCCAAACATGGAGGTAAGGATAATGGTGATAACAACCACCATAGGATCCCATGGGTGCATAATGTTGAGGAATGGGGTAGTAATTCACGTCATTACCAGCTGAAAATTCTCACAGACGATTTGCCTAGGGCATCTCTTTGGCAGTCAGAGCTTCAGGAGTAAACCTCTGATGCTACATTGAGGTTATTAACAAATAACTTTGATTTTTGAGTAAATTGTGTTTTTTTTTGAATAAATTTTATTTATTGAATTATTTAAGACAACTGAACTTTTAATATTAGAGGGGAACTGAAAATCATGTTTCCATGATGCATGGAAAAACTGAAGTGGCTTTAAAGTTTATAGAATTAATATTAAGTGGGTGAGAAAACTTAAGGGAATATTAAAATTCCTATCCCACCAAGTAAATTTAATGGTAAATGGGTGATGACCCATTATTTCAGAAAATACTTATGATACCAAACTGAAATTTTTACAGGATGTAAAAATGTTTCTTGACTGTATAATAATGCTCCTGCCTCAACTAGTGTAAAGAGATTTCTTTAGATACGAAAAGACAGATGTTTCAGAACTTTTACAAGTTGCCCTATAACAAACTGTCTGTATTTTTAGTAGGGTGTGTGACATTGGGGGAAGTGAAATGCAGGGAAGTTGCAGAAGACGTATCAAGGAGACATGCAACCTTTAAATATGAAGTATGGATCAATGGTAAGAAAACATTACTGGACATATTCCAAATGTCTTCACGTTGGATGTAGACACTTCAGAAGAAAATGAAACATAATTTGGATATTTCTGATAAAAGAGGGACACATTTCAACTGTCCCCATGCAATTACCAATGATGTTAAGCAATTCGTCAGAGATTACATTAAATCTTTCCATGCACAGGAAAGTCATTATTCAAGAAGTTGTATTTGAGTCAAGAGCTTTGTGTGAAAAAGCTATACAACCTTTTTATGGAAAGCAATCCTGGTATTAAGTGCTCACGTAGTACATATAGAGACATTCAGGAGTGATTTTAAGTTACAGTTCGGAGCACCACTCTCGGATTCTTGTTCAGTTTGTGATGAACTATATATTAAACTGGTGACAGCTGATAATGAAGAACAGCAGAAAATTATTACTACACAAAGTAGACTACATCATATGAAGACAGATGTTGCATACCGTACTTCACATGTGCACAGAAAAAAGATTGATAGTTTGGTCTGATCGTTGTGTTGGTCAGAACAACAACTGGAGATGTTTAGCTCTTTATAACTATCTCATAAGGAAAAAGTACTTCACAACCATTGATCAGAAGTTCTTGGTAAGTGGGGCATAGCTTCCTTCCCTGCAATAGGGACTTTGCACTGATAGAGAGAAAGAAGAATAAATCTATAGTGTATCATCCTAAACAGTGGGTGGAAGTTGTAGTAATGCTGGTGTTGGATTTAACTCATACTATATGGACACACCAGATTTGGTTGACGTATCAGTGATAGAAGGTATGCTTAAGAAAACCCTAAATTTAAGATTACTTTATGTCACTGGATTCAGTTTTCTGAAGAGGAATGCAACAGAATCAGAACCTGTTTAAGTCACAACATTCTACAACTTTGGACAATGTATAAGATCTTGCAGTGCAACAAAAGAAGTAAACAGCTACAGCCACTGCCTACAGTTCTACCTCAACCTGTCAAAAAAGTAAAGAAAGTTGACCTACTAGATATGTGCAAGTTCATTCCAGTTCAGTATCACAAATTTTATGAAAGCTTCAAAAAAGCAGAGTGAAAATATGTTAATAAACCTTGTTTGTGTTTGATAAATGCCAGAGGTAGAAGTTCTGATTTCACTTTAAAAATATATCAGTCAAAGTACATATGTTTGTCTTCTGCTATGTAACACAAAATGTAATGCAATTTCAATAAACAGTTGTTGTTTTTTCACTTTCCACAAAAACCACTTTTTTTTCGGTTAGATCTCCGTTCGGGGTAGCTATTCAATTTATAATTTGGGAGAACTTTTAAAACAATCTATTGAATATTTTAATGTAAAAATTAAGAACTAAACAGCCAAACTAAAAAAAGAAACCCAAAAATTCATGCACAAAAATAATTAGAAAAAACAATCAAGGAATCAAAGCAAAACACTACCCAGCAATTTGTAACTATTTTCTTGCGGCAAGGGATGTGACATGTGATCTTAACTAATTTTGTGATGCTGAACATGAATCGGTTATTCATTTCTGTGTATCACATCACGTTTTCTTGCAGAAAACCAGAATCTCTTCGTTCATTTTTTTTTTTTAATTTACTTCCTTCAACGTTAAGTTATATCGGACGATGAATGAAATGGGTGAAATGATGCTCAAATGATCCCGGGGTCCATGGAGCTTAGATTTACTTGACATTTATCTGACATTCGTCTTTCAGGATAAGAGAAACCCCCGGAAAAACCTTGTGCAGGTAACTCACCCTGACCGAAGCAGGCGCGTTCATGTATTGCTGAAACACACAAGTTCGTGATTTCTGTACTTTAGCAATTAAATGTGACCAAATAATTCATAAAGAAGGCAATGTATATGTGAAACAACACCAGAAGATGTTATTACAGTCCATGTGATCCACCATCATTTTCACTATTGTTTCGTACTGTTCACTCTTTACATTTCCTAAGAACTTGTTTATGATGTCTCTCATTGAAGTCAATATAGCAAGCTCCATGACATTTGTTTGTTCAAAGTTTGGGTCTTTCAGGAGCTTTCTAATTTGTGGCTCATCAAGAATGCCTTCCTTGAATTTTACATCTGATAAATGTGGAAATTTGCTTGCAATACACTGAAAATGGGCTCTTTCTGTCCAAGACCTTAACAAATCGCTTATTATTCCCAACTTGATGTGTAGAGGTGGCAAAATAAATTTTTGTGGTTCAATGAAGGCAGCATTTGTAACATTTTTTACCCCTGGTTTAGCACTTGTTGGTTGGGCCAAGTAGGTGTACACCAGTGCTTGTCCCTAGCTCTGCTATTCCATTCACACAAATGACAAGGGAATTTATTGTAGTCCTTATAGAATACTGCACACCTAAAGTCATTACACATATGCCACCAGTGCTCATTATATTTGGTTTTGTCCAAAACAGTGTGCATTGCGAGATAAATTTTCTTCAGTGAAAGGGAATGTCTCATACACATTGAAGCAAAAATGTTTATTATGAAGCCTTCAAGCTCCTTTGAGAAGAATCCACAAACAGTTTGCAATCCTCCATTTGGTAATTAATTTTAAGATGGTAAATCACGATTAGTGTGAAAACTAGATGTGATACAGGAAAACCTGTGACATTTCTGAAATCAGAAGACCTTATTTATTCATAACATATCAGATGCTTTGCCACAGATATCATGCTGGGTAGTGTAATCTAACATTTCAGCAAAATAAATCAACAGCCAGTGCAGTTAACCTACCTAATGAAAAGGGAACAGATTTTTAGGTGCTAAAGAAATTAAATTTATTGTTTATGCATTAAAAATCAAGAAAATATTTGTAAAAAGTTCAAAATCTTTACTAAAACAAAAAAAAAATATTTTCTTTCATTTTACATAATAGAAAGAACTTGTGATTAAAAAGAACTGTTTTGATAGCTCACAGTAATGGATTATTGATGTCACATGTCAATTGGTGGAAATTGTTTGGAGTTACAGTGCAGAGCACATGCCTTCTCTAAATTGCCCATTAGACATCTGTCGATTGTCACATAGCATTGGGAAAATGATCATTCCGTTACATGATATTGTTCTTGCATATTTCATAAAGGGCATGTCATTACTTTCTAATTGGCCTTGAGAACCTCATAATTTGAAACCTGCATATTTTTTCAAACACTGATTTTAATTTGTTTTTTTTTTTAAAGTTTGCGTTTTTAAGCCTTTGAGTGTGTGGATTTTCGTTTCTATGTTAATAATTTCTTTAACACTTTCTATCAAAAAATTAGTTGTTGCTTTTAGTTTTTTAATGGAATAGCACAAGAAACCCAAATTAGCGGCAATATACGTCACATTTCTTAAACAACTGTCACTTAGCAGATTTTGAACAATTTTTATAAGTGAAGAAGCATCTTTGTCCAGTTCATCCACCACCGATTTAATCCTATCAAAATGTTCCACCTAGTACAACACTACTGAAAGCCTAGTGCCCCAGCGAGTAACAATTGGTGTTGGTAGTAATGGAACATTGGGGTTTTTGTTTCTAAAGAGATCAAACCTCTTAGGAGCTTTAACAAACACCTTCTTTCCATTGGTTATCAATTTGTTTACATTGGGATACAGTGACCGAACAGTTTCGCACATCCTATGTAGTGCATGCACAATGCAAGTCACATGTATTATTTTAGGATAGCTGATGTTAAGTGCTTCTACTGCTTTCTTCATGAAAGATGTTGCATTGCTCACGAAAATAAGCATCAACGAAGTTTACACCATTTGGCCATAATATGTGCATACTTTCATTGAAGAGCCCAGCAACATTAATGTGATTTGCTGCCCACATTGCTTTGCGAGCTAGTAAGAACACATGGTTAGAAACTGTCTTTTCAGTTTTAAGAACCCTGACTACTACATCTCTCACTTTTCTTCCTGTTGAGACTTAAGTTTCATCACTACACACCCATATTTTCTCATTTTCGCACACATTTTTCATAATGTTTCTTCTTGGCACTTAGGAAGGTAGTGTTTCCTTAAAGTAAATTTATCTGGAGGATCAAAGTTTGTGTACTTCACAAGAAAAGTGTTAACCTCCAGATTGTTTACTTTATGTAGAGGAATATCCGCCGAAACAAAAGTTTGACATAAATCTGAATAAAATTCACGACAGTTGTAGGGTCCGGAATATGAGCTGGAGGATACTGCTTCACTTCAAAGCACCTGCTTCATTCCGAACGTGAAGCTGCAAAGATAAGCTGCGCATAAATGCTGCATTACTTGGGAGCATTGCTCAGCTGTTATAGACTTTCCACAAGGCCAATAGTATAACGTTTTCCATCTGTTTTTAATGTATCTGAAAATTCTTTAATGTACTGCTGCAACCGAAAATTTACACTACCTTTTACCTTCAGCATTTCGGTATATACACAAATCACCCAACACGTATATTAAGCATTGCCCGGCATTTCTGAACTGAAGGAACAGGAATAACTCGACCAGGTAATCGTGTGGAGTTAAGTACATTGTGCAATTCACTGACATCTGAAATCTCTTTCCTGCGAGTTTTGTATATATGTTTATACTGTACGAGCTGTTGACGACAGTAATCTAATCTAAGGTTACAGGATAAGCAGAAGGCTTCTCTTCTCATAAACAAAGTCATGTTGTTTGCCACACACAAAATAAATAGAATATGCATAAAATATGTACTACTAACTAAATTGTGAAAAATATTTAATTACATAAAAAACTGCTAAAAATCCGTTCCCTACTAATGAAAATTTTACAGTGCCAGAGTTGAACATGCATAATCAAGTAGAAGACTACATAGCAGATATTCAAATTGCTATACAAAGATCAAATGAAGAACATAAAACCATAATGAAAAATAAATGCTCCTAAATAATAGACAAGATCCAGAATGAAAAAAAGAAACAACTTTTAAATCCACATCATAATGTAACTTAAAAGCAGACCAGCATATACATTAATACAAACAATGTGAATAAATGAATGATTTTGGAAAAAGTGGTGGTGGTGGTGGTGAGTGTCCCCATGTACATTCAGCATCACCATTGTGCACAGTGAGAAAATGAAATGAAATGTGTAGTGTTTAACGCTCACTTTTACTACATATGGCACCGCAGGCGGTGACACTGATGGTACATGAGTTGAAGATGGAGCACTGGTGGAATGAGATGGCGGGGTAAACTGGAGGTCCTGGAGAAAACCCGCCCCAGCGCCGTGATGTCTACCACAAATCTCACTTTGCAGTAACCTGGGATCGAACCCGGGCCGCCTTGGTGAGAGCCAAGCAGTCTAACCACTGAGCCAAGGTGCGGCCTGCACAGTGAGAAGATGGAGCATATCTACATAATCTGTATGTATGTTTTCTTTTCTTTCTCTTTTTAAGAAAGCTGGCAATCCTAACTCGCAGCTAAATAAAATATCTTAAAATGTATTATTAAATCCATTATTATGGAAGCGACATCTAACATAGCATAGGCGTAGGATAACTGCAGCTAAACTTCAATGGCCAGAGCAGCAGATTTTGCTTCTCATTTTTAATTAAAAAATTAAGAGGTAATGCAATATTAACAATAAATATTCACTTCAGTAGCCTCTACTATTCTATAAATTCCTGAATAACAAATGCCAGGTAGATGTATGAATATAAATATAAGGTATACACAATGCTAAAAATGAAATTATTATAAGAAATAATATAACTATTCACATTCATCCTACTATACTATTAAATAGAACAATTTCTCCTAATAAATTTAAAGAAGGAGATGCTGATATATTACAAGATGAAATAAAAATCATCATAGAGCTATACTAGGTGTCGAAATTAATTACCCTTTGTTAATTAACATCCAACTTCCTAGGTGCTCATACCTAACATTTGCTACACAAAATAAACCAGAAGAACTTAAACCATGAACATTTATTAATACAAGAGTGGTACAAAACACCCATACATTCAGTGCCATTAACCCTCCTACTAAAAATTCTATATGATCCACAGATTCATAAATATACGTATTATGCTCACTGAAAATTCTCCTATTGATCAAATAGATAATCAAAATATATTAAAAATTATTCTAATTCCTATTAAATAATCAAAAACTGTAATGATCCGTAACTTCCTAGCGGAACTGAAACTCTTGCTAAAGTTATAGATCCTGAAACAGCGACTTCACCATGGAGCTTAGGAATTTGTAATTTCACTAAATATGTATAGGTGTTTGAACTAAAAGTGCTAACATTATTCTTTAATATAAATAAAAATTCTTAAAGTTTCTTTATAGGTATATATTAAAGAAATAACTAAATAATTTAAATTATTATAAAGACACATAACCAGAGTAAAGAAGCAGATAGTGTATAAAAAAGTTAATAAATACCAGCTTGTAGTCACTCAGATTGATATCCCCAACCAAACTTTAAAAACAATATAGTAAATAATATCCCTTCAAAGAACAAATAAAGATAAACTATATTTAATCTACAAAAATTACAATATAATATTAAAAATGCATTAAAATTATAAATAAAAATAAATTATTATAAAACTTGTGTTGAATAACTGAAGAACTGGCTGTACCTTTAAGAATACAAATTCACTCTCTTAATATAACTAAACCATAAGACAAATAATCATACCCAAATACCTATCTTAAATTTCTTCAGGAAAAAAGATCAATATTATTTGAATACAGTAAAGAAATAAAAAGAAATACATTTTGAATTAATCATTAAGTACCATTTATAAAACATATGAGTATGAATTATTGAAACTAAAATAGATAAACCTAAAGCTCCCCTTGCATATAATTTCCTTTCATTATTTTTACATAGTAATTTAAAACAATAAATATATTAAAAACAATAAATATATTAAAAAATAATAGATTATAATCTTAACTGTCATGGTGTGTGGTTATGTTGGAGGTCGATACCTGCTCTCTGCTTTAATGTCTAGTGGCACGAAAACTGTTTCCTACAATATATTGAAATTTAACTGTATTGGAACACCACAGTGATGCGAAATAATTATTAAATTATAGATGAGTCGTATTTATTACACATTGGCTTCACTTACGTAACTATATTGAGGACATGTTTCGCAAACCATCGTTCGCATTCGGCTCTTATGCGACTGAAACTTGATCCAGTGGTGTGGGTAGTTCTGGAGTTGCTGCTGCCATCTGTTGATTTTGTGATGAATTTAAATTTGGGGTTCTCTTCTGGCGGTATTTCAAAGTTCATTAGTTGGTTTTTATGTTTTTCTATGTATATTCTCTCCCATATGACGAGTTCACTATGTTTTTGTACGTATTTTAGTAATTCTGTGCTATGTTCAATTTCATGATTTTCAGACCAGAAATGAGCTGCTATTGCGGACTTATCTATATTTTTATACCTTAAGTGTCTAAAATGTTCTTTCTTTCTAGTGCCTATGTTTCTTTTTGTCCTCCCTATGTAAATTTGTTCACAGTCTTTACACTTAATCTTGTAAATGCCTGTCTTTTCTTCTGGTTTTATCTTATCAGTATTATTACTGTTAAGTAGTATTTTAATGTTGTAATTGTTTTTTGGTGCCAATGTTATATTGTATTTCTTGAATATTTTTTGGAACTTTTTTGTGGCCCAGGGGTGGTAAGTAAATTTAGCAAATCCAATTTCTTGTTTTATTGGTGAAAGAGCTGTGATCTGTTTTAATCTCTTTTGAAGTTTGAATGATTTTAGTTTTTTATCTACAAGGCTTTTTCCATATCCATTTTTATTTGCAGTTTTTAAGATTTGATGGTATTCTTTTTTGTATTCTTGCTGGCTGAGGGGTAGATTTACTAATCTGTGTGTGAGACTGTTGATAGTGGCATGTTTCCAAGTTTCTTTTTCAAGGATGAAAGAACACATGAGATTCATAAAATACAAACAGACAGATAAATTAACCATGGCCCATCATTTTTGGTCAAAAAAGTTGTAATATTTCTAAAGAAATCAAACTTTTGGTACCAGCAAAAAGGTATTGGGAATTAACAGTTTGGGAAAATATACACATTTTTAAGAATAGAAAGAGAGCCATGAATTTCGAAATACCAATAGTGGATGACGTCATTCAACTCGTTGAACAGCGCCAGGAGAGGCAGGCGGTCACCTGAAGAACTAGTCAAACATCAGCTGATGATGGGGAGGCGTGGTCCTTGAAACATGTCCTAATTTTAAATGTAAGTGGAGCTAAAGTGTCTTTATAGTTTGACAAGTGGTTTAAAAAGATTTTATTGATAAAGCTCCACTGTTTATAAATACTTCTATTTTATAATTTTAATACTATTATTAATTTAAATATTTGTAATACTTTGATGATATGAAGAAGAAATTGTTTCCTACAGATTATAATCAGAAGTATACTGAACCTTGTAACAGTTATGTACCAATGTACAAGTAAATTATAAGTAGAGATGTACCATCTGTAAGGAATTTGGTATTTCCAAAAGAGAGGGATTTAAGATAATGCACATGCACAAATTGTGATTATTTTATGCCTTCGAAGGATTCAGGTATTATTTTACTTTGAACTTTGTTATAAGAGAAGGTAAATTCTATTTGACAAGATGCGAAAAGTGCTTCTCATTTGGTCCATCATTTCTCAGTTTCTTTACATATGCCACTTGTGTCTTTTAAATGCACACACAAAATGCCCCAACTTAAGACTAAGCACACCACCAACTACTGACACGCATCACACCAATATGTTCTTTATATAAGTTAATCAGCAAGCTTAGGTTTATGACTAATGGGAAGTTAAGTTCAGTTTATATATACATGGGCATAGCCAGGATTTAGTTTTGGAGGGGGTTAGTTTGAAGTAAACAAAACAACAAAAATATACTTACATGAAATTTAATATCTATATATTCATTGGAAAATTTACGACATATTTATAAAGTTCTTAACTTTAAATGAAATGGTTAAATTAATTTGGTTCCTCTGTGCTAAATCTAAAACCATTAAAGAAGAAATCTTCGGCTTTTTCTTTTAAATATATCCACTACTTCATCTGCATGAATTTCTGCTCCATAGTGAATGTTCATGAGAGCCAAACCATTTAGTGTGTTTTCACTTGTATTGTTTCATAAATAGTTTTTCAGTCTCCTTAGGCTGAAGAAAGACCTTTCTGGGGTAGCAGTGGATACAGGAATGGCAGCCAAGATTTGTAGTAATGTGTAAATATTAGGATAAAGGTTTTTATCGCACATATCTAGGCATTCCAAAATAGATTTCAAGGTAGGCGAGATACTTGTCATCACTGTTTTCCATACCTCAAGTTCTGCTTTAACCACTGATATGTTGCTTTCGGGAAGCAGTGACGAGTACATGTAATTGCTTCTTCAATTTCAGAACTGGCAGTAAAATTTGAAGGTAGCACTTCAGATAATGCTGATACTACTTTATGATGTTTGGTAAACCTTTCAACCAACTGTTGAATTGTATGATCAGGAAATGGAATGAACAAATTAATTTGTAATACGTGCATACATCCAGTGCAGGAATGTTCGGTCTATTTAATTGTCTTCTGACGCCAACGACACGTGGCATTCGCAGTATACCACCATTTTCTTCCAGTAAAACCTTTGCGTCTTCAGAGAGATGAAGATATTCGACGTCAGTGTTGTTTCAGATTTGTGAGACTGGATCCTGAAACATCGACCGTTGGAATGTACTCAAGGAACATCTCCTTAAGTCTATGGTGTTTAATCTGTAAAATCAACATATCAAAGATATAACGATACTTGTTCTACACGTCTGATGTCGTTGGTTTCTTCAGCCAGAATCGCAAATATTTTGGCTTTCTTTACTTCTTCAATTATTTTATGTTGAATTAATTCACCACAAATGTCAATTATTTCGTTTTGGATCTGAGGGCTTGTGTACAGGGCATTCTTCCGTGAAGTATTCAAATGTTCAGCCAGATCTTTATCTCCAGACTCAGCCGCAAACCGTAACAGGGCTCTAAAATTACCATCATTCTGTAGTGGCTGTTCAGGTTCTGGTTCTAGTGTAATTTCTATGTGCCCCGAATCGATTTTACCTCTCAAGGAGATGCCATGTTTGTCGCAAACAATTATTGCTTTTACAATAGGTATTAGTTTCTTTCGATTCTCCTCTTGTCTCTCTTTCAGAAGACAACTGTTCAGTGACCGAAAGAGCCTGCAAAGACATTACTTTTAGAAAGTTATGTGCCAGTTCTGAATTTCACTTGCGGTATCCCGATTTCGCATGAGTTTCAAATACTTCTAAGGCATTTTTCCACTTACAAAAAGGTTCGGTTGCCAACTGGCCGATCCTTTGATGACCGCCTTTACCTTCCTCAAGCGAACGTCCCATTACCAATCAAACTCTGCAGTATGCCCCACTTTTATATTCCGAATATGACAACCAGGGGAATCTCTCCATCCATTTCAATTGAAAGCGCAAGTTTCGTTTTGTGGAAATAAGAAACATAAAATCTCTGGATGGGTTCCATGGCGTTTTTAAAATTTGGACTTTAAAATATTCATCCAAGATTTTTTTCTTGATTCGCGTAAAAACCAACATCCAATCTAGCTACAGTTGCAAAAGATGAGGTAGCAGGCAAGCTGGCCTGTTGCAGACTAGATTTAGATTCGGCAGTTGAAGGTATCGAACAGAGCACCAGCGACATGGCAGCCATTTCGGCATTCGGTATTGTGCTTGAGGTCGAAGGCCCGCTTGTCATCACAGTCTTCCTATCAGCATGCAAGGTAGCTGAAGCTTTGATAGCTAAATCCAAATTTGTTTCTTTATTAGAAACCCCTTGACTACGCCATTTTTTCAAGTAGTCCATACCTTTAAATTTATCACCCTTCCTTTTTTTCCCTCCATTTTTCGACAGTAACAATGATTCACATTCATGTATCTATCCTTAATAAGGTCACAGAATAACACTGCACGGTACACTTAATTCTCTTCACTATTCGCTCACCACTTATCACTTTTATTCGCTTCGAGTTCGCATGGAACAATACTGCCGTAGGCTCTTTTTTTAAACAAAGAGGAAAGGGACAGAAGAAGAGAAAGAAAAGGCAACAAGAGAAGGTCAGGATGATGATGGGGAGAAGATCAGGTAGGTAGTGGTGTCCCGCAAAAGCACCTCCGTTAGTTGCGGTTGATTCTACTGCGCTGGAAAAAAAAGCGCAGTTCTGGTTGGCTTACCAGGCTCATGGCCATGACACAATGCCCTGACCATAGCCTGCGAAGTGACGTGGATGTGAAAAAGGTTTAAGGGAAGGATAGAAGCAGGTAGAAGAATCTTTATTGAACCGTAATCTTTGCGCACCCGTGGTGGTTGTGGGGGGGGGGGGGCATTGACGCCTAACGGCGTCGGGGTCTCTGATGTGTTTCTGATGTATCCAAAACGGTGCTTGTTAGTCTGGATTGTAGGAGCTTCATACTGCTTTGTAGTTGAGTGAAATCCTGGTGGAAGGTCTCGGAATCAAATGAGGTGTTTGCGATTGAAAACTGTAGTGCAACTTGTTTTTTATGTATCAGGTCCAGTAGATCAAGTACGTCCTTCTGTTTGTTTGAAGTATCTCCGATGTCGGACTCTATCTTGGTCAGAAGTTGTTGGTGCTGTAATGTGGTATTGCTGATCTTGGTGACTTGTTCTTAAGTATTGTGAATTGCTGTGTAACTGTAGAGATTTGGTCCTGTGCTGCTTTGTTGTGGTTGGCAAGAAGTTCCGTGGAAGATTGTTGATGAGTGTTTAGAGCTGTTGAGATTACTGTGAAGTTGGTGTTCAGTAGCTCCTCCTGGTTACCAAGGCGAGGACCCAGGTTACTTTATTTATTTATTATTTTTTTGTAATTTTACGTCCTCCAACGTTGTCATATCGGACGATGAATGGAATGGGTGAAATGACGCTCAAATGAGCCCAGGGTCCATAGAACTTAGAGTTACCCGACATTCGTCCTTCAGTATAAGGGAAAACCCTGGAAAAAACCTTACCCAGGTAACTCACCCTAACCGAGATTCGAACTCGGCACCTCTTCAACGTGAGGCAGACTCGTTGCCACCACGCTACCGAGGCGGGCGACCCAGGTTAAGCACCTCCGAGTAAAGACCCTGTAGGTCCTCACGCAAGGGGTTGGAGTTGCTGGTTGCGGCGGCGAGTTTGTCCTCCATGGAGTCGAGGCGTTGGTTGAGTCCTCTTACCTCGTCAGGAAGTGTCTGCACCAACTCCTGCATGGGTGTGCAGGAGGCAGCGGTGAGTCGTGTTGGTGCAGTGACATTAGCAGGTTGTACTGCCTGGATCTCCCGGGCAGTAGTGGTGCCGCTGCGTGGGTAGTTAGGACACTGTGCTTGCCCTGTGTAGTGGCCGAAGCCCCACAGGTGGCGCAGTACCAGCGACGGCGGTGCAGGTCGTGCTGGTTACACTGCCCGGTCAGTGTTGGAGCGCCACAGTAGTGACATCTTGGCCGGGCAGTGCAGCTCTCGGCGGAGTGCCCGTAGCAGCATCGCCGACACGGTAAATGACGAACCACTCTTGAAGCCTCGACACGGAGGAGCTGCCCTAGCAACGGCAGGCCCGTCGCCAAGGCTGCCTCGTAGTCCCGAACGTCGGCGAGCTGAAGCCGGACAAGTTGCGAAGCTCCGTGGTGTGTGTGGATGCGGGTGGCTCTCAGGGCAGAGGGCCACCGAAGTTGAGCAGCGTTTAGGATGAACCAGGTGGGCAAATTTCTTGGTGCTCCACGGATGACTTCGCTGAAGGAAGTAGCCAGGCCTTCTGCTAATGTGTGTTTAGCCACACTCTTTATGGGCCTAGTTGGCTCGGTGACTTAGGAGGCAGTTGCGACGGAATAGGTTGGCTGGCGACCGGTGACAGCAGATGTGTTTGCGGTTGGAGACCGCCTTCCTGGTGCAACAGCAGGAGAAGGCACCTCTGCCTGCGAATGGCCGCGCCGTAGCTTAGTGGTTAGACCGTTTGGCTCTCACCAAGGCGGCCCGGGTTCGATCCCAGGCGACCGTAAAGTGAGATTTGTGGTGGACAACACGGCGCTGAGGCGGGTTTTTCCGGGACCTCCGGTTTCCCCCGCCATCTCATTCCACCGGTGCTCCATCTTCATCTCATGTATCATTAGTGTCACCGCCTGCGGTGCCGTATGTAGTAAAAGCGGGCGTTAAACACTACACACACCCCTCTGCCTGCGAGACTGCGGTGACTGGCTTAGCTGGCCTGTGCGGGCCGAGAGGAGGAGGCGGCTGCGGTGCTGGCCTCTCTGTGGAGGCTCTGGCCCAAAATCTCCCAGCAGGCTCTGCGAGCGGCTCCCCCTCATCTGCTGATGAAGGCAGAGATGCGGGAGATGAAGCCCGAGAGCTGGCTGGAGAATGCTGCGCTGGAGGTTGTGCTGATGCCCGGCTCATTTTCTTCACGTTTTTCTTTCCCATGTTCGAAGTCTGTGCTGGTCCTGCGATGAGTGTGATGTGAGTCGAGAGGAGTGAGTGAGTCCACTGCTGTAAGCCCCTCCCCCTCTTTTCTTTTTTCAAGTGGAGGAAAAATCCATTTATGGACTAACCCCGACTGTACTGGGATGGTGCAGCCGGGAGTGTGAGCTTCACCCGAAAGTACTACCCACTAAAAAACCTCCACCGGAGAGTAGTCAGGAGAGGAATTCCAGCAGTATCGCTATAAGCACCTGTGGATTCATTGAGATTGTGTACAGGTTGGCCGTATGGCCTAACCGAGGTGAGGTTGGGTGCTAGGACATAAGCATGGCCGAAGCCCTGAATATGCCCTCGCGGATTCATGGTGAGGGATGTAGTGGGGTGTAGTGTCGTTTCCAATTGGAAACGCCGTCCTAACGTAGTGGTTGCATCCTCAATGATAGAGGAGGCAGTCATTTTTTTTTTAAATTTACGTCCACCCCAACGTTAAGTTATATCGGACGATGAATGAATTGGGTAAAATGATGCTCAAATGAGTCCAGGGTCCATGTAGCTTAGAGTTACCCGACATTCGTCTTTCAGCATAAGGGGAAACCCCGGAATACCTTATCTAGGTAACTCACCCTGACCGAGTTTCGAACTCGGGACCTCTTGAACGTGAGGCAGACATGCTACCATCTACGCTACCGAGGCGGGCAGGAGGTTGTCATGTGTAAGTTATAGTACTTTAAGTTCTTAGTTGATGGTCTGTCCACCCTTACGCGGGTAGAAGTGTCATTAATGCCAGTGGTGGGCGCTATGATAGCGTTAGTCATGCATTATCGTTACAAGTAAAATTAGTGTGTACATATCTATGATTGTTAGTACTGCGCGTAAGCTGCGTCTAGTATGAGGATAATTCTAAGTTGAAATTGTTCGCATAAAATTGATCATAACCATTATTTATAGCGATATGTCGTGTAAGTGTGGGGGAGGGGGTTGCCTCCCCGCCAGAGCCGCCTTGACTGAGAGCAAAGACTTTGTGGACTGCCAAATGTCAGGGTGTGGTGTATAGTCATGGGTAATCTTACTACTTCTGTGGAAGTCTTACGAGAGTGTTTAGATACTCTTGGATGTCTATTTCTGGGTCTCCCATCCCTATGGTCCTGTCAAATGTGGACAGCGGTCTTTTATGTTTATTGTATTCTGTTTCGTAAGTGCCTGGTTGCTGTATTAGTGCGTTATTGTAGATAGGCCGGTGCTACCAGCGGTTGCTTTGCAATTATTCTGATTATTCGGTTTTGTAGCGTTTGTAATTTGTGTAAGTGACTTTTTGCAGCATATCCCCACACGGGGGCTGCATACGTGATACTAGGCCTTAGCAGTGTCTTATATAGGGTAAGGCCCATATCTACTTTAAGTTGGCTGTTTATAGTAAATATTGGAAATAATTTATTAAGCTGGCATATCTTGTTATTTGACTCTGTCTTTCTTTTTCTTGTTTTTATATTTACATATTTACACTGCGTTTATCTTGCGCGCGCGCGCGCGCACACACACACACACACACACACACCTGGGCATACCACGTAAGTCCCAATATCACACGCACTACACTGAGTGGCTCGCTCGCTCGCTCGCTCGTGCTGGCTGGCTGTATACAGCCAGAAGGTTTTTACTGCGTGCCCACCCGTTAAGGGTTTTACCGCAGGTAGGATTTGAATTGAATTTTGTAGGATGAAAGTGATGTAGGTTTTTTGATTGGGAGTTAATTTAGAGGTTACCGAAGTACCTTCGGGTTGAAGGGGAGGATGCAGTACTTAGCACCCAAATCTTTTTTTTTTTTTTTAATTTTTAGTTGGGGAGAAATTTAGATGCCAAACATCTTAGAAGATTTATGAGGAGCTCAGCTTTAGCTGCTGATAGGATTAGCTCCTGGGTTATCTAGGGTGCCCGCATGTCATATTGAGGACCCGGTGCAGTCTAGATCAGCGTCTAGTGGGGTCATAATCTCTCAATGATCTAACAAGGGCGCTTCTGTGTGATGGTAAACTTGCGTATAATTTTAAAGTCCGGCGCCTAATTTCATCCTCCACGTATGGAAGACCCGATGCTTCGTGGAGCAACCTGGTAGGGAAATAACGTCCCACAGAATAGATAGACCGTAGTCCTCTATTCTGTGCACGTTGAAGCCATGCTATCTAGATGTCTGCCGCCATGGCCCAGATCTCGCAGGCATATAGCATCACCGGGATTACCAGCGCTCGGAAGAGATACAACTTCATGCCGACTGGTATCGAGGTCGACCCCAGCATTGGGTACAGGGAAGCGATTGCTCCCTGTACCTTCGCCGAAAGGTCCCTGATGTGTCGGCGAAAAGTTAGACCTCTGTCCAAGTTTACTCCTAGATACTGGACAGAGTTAGACCACTCTATCCTTCGACCTCGGTAGCTGAAATTGGGGCAGTCTGCGGGAGTGTGGCGCTTTGTAAAAAGTATGGCGTGGCTTTTGTCCGGATTTACGGACATCCGCCAACGCCGGCACCACTGTTGTGTTAGGCGGAGATGTCTTAGAATGGGGTTGAAGGCTCTGAGGATGTGTTTGTCCTTGCAGAACAGAAACACGTCGTCAGCGTATTGTGCCATTACGACTCGTGGTTCTGTGGGGAAATCTGTCCTAAAGACGTTGAAAAGGGTGGGGGATAGCACAGAGCCTTCGGGGACTCCACCTTTTCCCGCGACTGAGACTTTGAATGAGCGATGTCGCAAGAAGCTGTGTAGGAACTGTTGGGAACTGAGCGGCTCCAGAGGTCCAGAGGTAGTCCTAGTCGGGCGGGGCTTTCCCCGTCCGGGTGTCTTTTGCCGCAGTACCTAGCCGCTTTGCGGCTTAACCTGCGAAGTGAGTCAAGTGTGATTGCTTTAGATCTGCTGGCGTTAGGTTTTGAGTGTTTAAGATTGGGTTTCAACTGGTTGCCCTTGAGTGTCCTCTAAAGGCGGGTTTGTTGTTTCTTTCTCCCGTTGGGGGAGGATCTGTTTTAGAACTTTTACCCCGTTTTGAGTACGGGTGTCCTGACGCTCGAGCCATTAGGCGTTTGTAGAGTGAGAATTTTTGGGGGTTTTCCTTGGGTTACCCAAGGGGCCCCAATACGTCTCTGGGGAGTTTGTAAGATGGCAAGCGTCTTTGCTCCCTCTGGTCATACCTGCCCAGTGAGTTCACCAAAGAGTTGCCATGGGTTTGAATTTTGTCGTACATTGAACGAGCCCTCTCTCGAATGACGTCGACAATGTACGGAATGTTTGAATGTTCGTGAAGGATATGGGCGGGAAATCTCCAGTCAGTATCGTAGATGACCCGTAGCGCCCTGTTCTGCAGCGTCTGGAGTCTGACGAAAGTGGTATTCGCCACTGTTCCCCAGATCTCACAGCCGTACAGGATCATGGGCGGGATGATCGCCCGATACAGCTGGAGTTTGAGACGGAGTGGCATGGTTGAGCGGAATATAGGATATAGGTTCCTGAGCGCGACGTGCCCAAGCTGTACCTTGCCCTTGACGTGCGGAGCGTAAGTTAATTTGCGGTCCAGCGTCACTCCGAGATACTTCGCCGTTTGAACCCATGGGATTCCACGACGCCGTAAAACGAAGTTCTGCTGCAACCGATTGGCTCTGGTTTTTGCCAGGAGAATCGCAGAGCTTTTCTCCGGGTTAATCGCCATTCGCCATTTTGCGCTCCATTCGCCAATGGCCCGGAGCTGGGTTTGGATCTGCCGAAAGCTATACCTTGGGTTTCTGTTGACTGCGAAGATCATTAGATCGTCCGCATATTGACAGGTGTGGGTATTGTGGTGTGTAGGTATGTCAGCCATGTAAGCTGCAAAGAGTGCCGGCGACAGCACGCTGCCTTCCGGCACCCCAGCGCCAATGGGCCGCTCTGTGGACAGCTTCCCCTCCATCTTTACTCGGAAGCTTCGGTTTCCGAGGAAACCGGCCACCAAGGAAATGTATGGACGGGGAATTTCATGCTCCAGGAGTTTGTAAATTAGTCCTTCATGCCATGTAGTGGCGAATGCCTTTTCCACGTCCAGCAACACTGCTACCGTTTTAGACCGTTCCTGGAAACCCAGGGAGGCCTTCTCGGCAACCCGCAGTAGTTGCTGTGTCGTGGAGTGGCCAGAACGGAAGCCAAACTGATGTTCCGGGATTAGGCCCCTTTCCTCTAGGTGAGGAAGGAGCCGGGATAGGAGCAGTTTTTCGAAGACCTTCGATAAAACTGGGAGAAGGCTTATTGAGCGGTAACTGGAAGGAAAAACCGGATTTTTCCCCGGCTTTAAAACGCACACCACACGCGCCTCCTTCCAGATAGCTGGAAAGTGGCGCATGTATAGGCACGCGTTATAAATCCGGGTCAGGTGAATCACGGCTCTTCGTGGTAGGTGCTTGAGCATTTCCGCTGTGACACGGTCCTGCCCGGGTGCTTTGTTGTTTCTTATAGAGTTAAGCGTGGTCGCTAACTCTCTAGGGGTAACGATGGGAATATGGAACTCCTCGTCGTCAGGGGGCGGGGCTTCTAGGAAGTCCTCCACCACCTGTTCCACGAGGTCAGCATGATCATCGTCCATTGGCTCTACCCTGGGTTGGAATTGAGCCTCCAGATAATCTGCTAGTGCATCTGCCTTTTCTTTCGACTCGTAAACGAGTCGACCTATAGGGCTATGTAGGGGGTGCTGGTGTACGGTTTTGTCTTTCCGCAGGCTACGGACTATTCGCCACGGTTTTCTCTCCTGGAGATTGGTGTGCCTTAGTAGTTTTTCCCAGGCCTCTTGGCGGTGTGCTCTTAGGAGCCGTCTCACCAGGGACTTGAACCTCTGGTGTACTTCTCCTATCCTGGGGTGGCGAAATCTCTGCCACAGCTTTCTCACAGCGTTTTTAGCCCTGATTAGCTGCTTAATGGGTCCTGGAATATCTGTAGGGTTTGGGGCGTCTATTGGGATGCGGTGTGTATGAGCACGGACCGCATTGAGGATAGATGTGGAGAACTCCTTGGCTGCCTCCTCGAGTGACTCCACGGAGTCGATCCGGGGACTGGCTTCCACGGAGTTTTGGATGGTAGTGATAGCGGCATCCCAGTCGACTTCGTCCACACAGTCAGCCGTTGCCAGAGCTGCGACGGTAGCGTCTGAATCGATCACAACTGGGTTGTGATCCGAATCCAGAGCGTTTACCGCCGTGAGGTCCAGATGAAATGGTATATTTTTCGTGATAGCGAAATCTATGATACCCGCTCTGCCTCGTGGCGGAAAGTGCGTTGGACCCCGCGGGCCATGCGCATGAAAGGTGGGATCTGCGCAGATGAAGCGGTAGATGTTCCTTCCCCTTTCATTCTGGATGCGGCTGTTCCATCCTGGGTGTTTGTCGTTGAAGTCGCCGGCTATACACACTCTGTGATCGAGATTGAGGAGTGCCCGGTAATCCGCTTCATGGAAGGGATGGTTGGGCGGGTCATACACCGCCACAAGCACCAGGTCTGAACCGCCTAAGGAGAGCCTTATGGCGGTCGCCTCCAAGTGTTGTAGCGGAGGAAGTGTGATACGGGTATGGGTGATATGATTTTTGATAAGGATGGCTGTACCTCCGCCCCGCCGACCGGCTCGATCGGATCGGTGGACGGTGTAACTTGGCAGATTAAACTGTACTCCAGCATGCAGGTGCGTTTCGCATAGCATGAGGAGGTCAATTCCGTGGTAATTTACAAATTCCAAGATGCCCGGTCTCTGTTCCCGGACTCCATTTGCGTTCCAGAACGCAGCTCTCAATGAACGTTGAGTTCTCCTCACCGCCATTTACGAGCTGGAGTCAGGGAAGAGAAGCCGTGCAGTCTGTTGCATTATGCTGTGTTTTTGCATGGCAGGTATTCTAGGGTTGGTCAATTGCTCCCTGCAGCGCCTTAGAATTGGGAGGGAGCGTTGTATGAGTTCGGCAAACCAGGCAGAAAGCTCTTGGAATTCCGCCAGGTCTTCGTTTGATATGCCAGTGTCCCACACTGGCATAGGATCTACGGTGGTGAGGCTTGGTTCCTCACGTGGAGTCGTCGCAGCCACAGGGGCTGGAGCTGGTGCAGGAGGGGGAGCAGTGGCGGCAGTACCGCTCTGTCTCCCCATGGCGGTTTGGGCAGGCTGCCCGGCAGTTGATGCCGCAGTTGCCGGCGGGCTTTGCCGCCGGGCTGCGGTGGCCTTCTTTTGCCGTGGAGGCCGCTGTGGTAATGCTGCAGATGCAGCCGGTGTCTGGATGGCGGCTTCCCTGGGGCTTACCGCCTGGTTTGCTGCCGGAGTCTGCCTCGCCCCGGCCTGCTGGAGCACCTGTTCGTGCTTCCGCAGTGCCTGGGCAAAACTCACTCCAGGCCGAAATTGCGCTGGCTCCCTGTTGGAGGTCCTGCCCTGTCTAGCCTGCACTATGCGCAGTCTTGCTGGACAGCCGCCGTAGATGCCTATATGGGCCTCTCGGCAGTTGGCGCATTTCTTTACCTCTCTTGGGTTCGGGCAGTCCTTGACAGGGTGGTCCCCGGCACAGCGAATGCACGCTGTCCGTCGCTCGCACGCATGACTAGAATGGTGGAAGCCCAAGCGCCTGAAGCACTGGGCTGGCCCCTCTCTGCCATGGTACGGCTCCACCTTTATCCTGGTGTTGTAAAGGTGTGACACCTCGTCGATCTTAGGGAGACCTTCTCCCTGCTTCTCCACTATCACGAGGAATAGTGGCATTGGGGCCCTTAAAGGCTCCTTGCCCTCCTCGCGGACTGTTCTGGTCAGCTGGACCACGGTACGCGGCTCAATGCCGTGTTCTTCCGCCAGGCCCGCCTTGATGTCCTCCGGGTCGGTGTCAGAGTCAAGACCCCGGATAACTCTGCGCACCAGGTTTGGTCGCTGCAGCGAGAACGTATGGAACTCACTCCCCACTCCGCGCAACACCTCCCTGGTGGCTTCATGGTCCTCCGGGGTCGTTGTCTTGATGACGACCCGGTTAGGGAATCTGGTGGCCTGGAAACCCGCCTGGAGCTTCGCCCTCAATTCCCTCATCACCTTAATGTGATTGGGAAAGGGGTCGGACACAATCGGCGGGATTCTGGCCGCCTTTTGTGTGCGAGTGCTCCTGGCATCCGCGGGCGCTGCAGGGGTGCTGGGGGCAGCACCCTCCGGTTTCGAACCGGAGGGCCTTTTACGCCTTCCCTGCACTGTGGTGAACCCTTCGGCATCAGTATCGCTTTCAGGAAGAGGAACTGAAATACCCTGGAGAGGGGTGGCTGGATTGGGTTTGTTCCCTGGCATGGTGACCGGGGAGATGGGAACGACGGTTCCCTGGTTTAGGAGGTGAGAGGCCTTCTTCTGAAGATTCTTTTTCTGTTGCTGGGCCTTCGCTTTTGCCTTCACGAGGTTGACTCGCGGGCCAGTTGAGGAATGGGTAGGGTTTGTTTGGTTTGTTTGACTCGCTTCGTCAGGTCTTACCTGGCGGCTGGTACTCGGCATTTCGTTATGTCTCGTCATAGCAGGTGCCATCCGGCTCCCCACAGAGGATCGGACGCCTTGCGACGCGCCTAATGGGGCGGACCCCGGGTCCCAACCTAAGTCAGGACCCTTGGCTACGACCTTGTGGGCCTGCAGTATCGTGGTCAGTGTGTCTGTCTGTCCCGAGTACTTGATGGCTCTGGTTCTGGATTTTTTTCCGCTCTCGGCTGGTGGAGTAGCTCTACGAGCTAACTCCAGAAGATCTTCTAGCAGAGGGTTTGCTTGTCTGCTGCTGCTGCTGTTGGCCAGTGCAGGAGAAGGCACTGTTGACTGGAGTAGGGCAGGCGCTGCTGCGCCTGCAGAAGAAGGCTGTTGCGCAGGCTATGCTGCGCAGAGAGGAGAAGGCACTGCTTCGCCGGGCTGCTGCTTCCTTTGTGGGCACAGTCCAGAGCACGCGTTTTACATCCACGTGCTCGTGCCCTGAAGAACTGGCGCAACCGGTCTAGAATGCTGCTCCTCTCGGCGAATGGAGTGTACTGGAGAACTCGAGACGGACGATGCCGAGCATTCGAGTGACGAGTCCAGAATGGTGAGCGGCTGAAGGTCACGCGCCGCTTATATATCAGCCCAGTAGCCGTCCAGAAACTTCCACAAAGCTCCGCTCATTCCGAACGAGGGGCGTGGCGAATAATCGAGAAACAACGCAGTTTCCTTACGATACAAAATAGTTCGACTACTCGACAAGACATGGCGTTACTGTGCGCAACGTTTACTAGTTCGGATATATATTCAATTGAAATGTAATAATTTAACTCTCTTCACTCCTCGTATTTTTCGGTATATTAGGTAATATTTGTCTTATTTCGGGGGGCGGGTTTGAACCCCCAACTCCCCCCCTTGACTAAGCCCATGATATATATCTTTCAAGATATATCATAGGTATCACTACCAAACACCGGCGCCGTTTTTCTCAATTTCCAATGCCAGTGTGTAGTCCGTGTTTTAGAAGGTCCTGGTGCGTCGGGCTTGAAAATTTAACCTAAAAATTATCATCGTTTTTAGCAGTTAGTAATTTTGGTCTTCCAAGCAGACAGATAAAGGTTTGCTTTGCAATTGGTACGTGATTAAACGCACGTTATTTGCAATATAATGTGCTAGGTCTCTAGGATGTGTTCCTCTTTACCAAATTTCTTTACCCTGCCTATAGCTTATTTCGCTAAAGCGCTTCCTAAACCACATAAAATTGTAGTGACGCGGCAAAAATATAATTTTGTATTTGTTTTAGTTTTCCAATACTTGTGGTTTTATCTACGTCAAACACCACTATGTTACATACACACACGCACGCACACGCACACACACATACAAGAAGTAAATCAGATCTACGCATTATAAGCCACAATACAACTTTATTCACACATAGCTTCGAACATAAAGCAGTATTATGATATAACAAACTACCCGATGGCATTAAAAGTATAACATTGGAAAAAAGGTTTAAACTGACCGTAAAAACATTTTTAGGAGAAGGTTGCTATTATTCAGTGGAAGAATACTTAAAACATGATCAACATATCAATGCTTCCTAAAATGATGTTTGTGAATAAATACCTGTGCAACTTCGGAGGTGATACTTGTAATATTCAGAAAAGCTGTAAAAATATCCTACTAAAAGTAATGTCACAGACAACAGATGAGTTTCTAAGAAGCAAAATTAAATAATAAAGTAAATATTGATTTTTTTTGTAAAAATTATGTCTCTTACAGCCTAGTTCTTAAAAATGTAATACATTAAACTATTATGTGACCTAAGTTGCATTATTCTTAATTACTATTTGTATTATTATTCTGTTAATTACTACTGCATAACTTTAATCACTATTGTATTATTTAACTACTATTGTATTATTTAATTACTATTGTATTATTCATAATTGTATTACTCATAAGAAATGTATTATTCTTATGGGTACAAATTTGACGAAGCCATGAATATTGTATATTCCTAAGGTGAATAAAACTATCTGTCTGTCTGTCCTTCCTAAGGTGAATAAAACTATCTGTCTGTCTGTCCGTCCGTCCGTCCGTCCGTCTATCCATCCATCCATCCATCCGTCCGTCCGTCCGTCCGTCCATCCATCCATCCATCCATCCATCCATCCATCCATCCATCCATCCATCCATCCATCCATCCATCCATCCATCCATCCATCCATCCATCCATCCATCCATCCATCTTTATCTCTTGGCATTGCAAAGAGGGGCCCGCCTCGGTAGCGTGTGTGCCTCACGTTCAAGAGTTCCCGAGTTCGAATCTTGGTCAGGGTGAGCTAACTGGATAAGGTTTTTTCAGGGGGTTTCCCTTATCTTTAAAGACGAATGTCGGGTAGCTCTAAGCTACATGGACCCTGGATAAATTTGAGCATCATTTCACCCATTCCATTCACCGTCCGATATGACTTAACGTTGGAGGACGTAACATTACAACAAACAAAAAATTGCAAAGAGGACAGAATATCAAAGAAATCACTCAGCGATCAGTTTTTAAAAGATTTGTGTATTGCTTAAAGCCATCTTTATTCTCTAATTTCCGTGTACTTACACGAAACTTACGTAAAATACAATTTCTACAAACGTTTGTAAGTAGATAGAGGGATATTTTTGTAAGAAGACTTTGTACTAAAGAAGAGAACACGTGAAAGCAACACACCATATTTTATTTTTCGTAAGTTGCCCAGTTTATTTTCTCTCGCTTTTGTTTTATTTAAATGCACGTGGAATGACGATCTATCACCATAACAACTACAAATCAATTATAGAAAATTTTTCTGTTCGATTAGCAAACAAGGCTTTCTAAATTCCAGTTATACAGAACTCAAATAACGAAATCGGGAAGCCAAAACTTAGTGAAAAGTACCCTCGAGGAAATGCGAAAATTGCAGACATAAAAAAACAAAGAAGACTGTTAAACGCCGAAGCGAATTTATTGATTTTGATTACGAAAAACATCTAAGATCTGAATAGAAGTAATACGGACCGAGTGAAGTTCCTCAAAATTGTAATTGATGTTCGTCGGAGAAATTCGAGACGAAAGATTTCCTCGAGAACGTGGAGAAGCTCAAGAAGGAGGAGGAGAAAGATTTACTCACCAACATAGAGGTGTGGTTGACGTTATCCTTCTCCGAGGACAAAGAGCCACCAGAGTTTGGCGATTCCCAGACTCTGTCCCTTATTTGAAGGGGGAGAAGTTCCTCGAGGATGAGGAGAAGAACTTCCTCAAGACGGCGTTGTAACCTAAGTACCTAAGCCTAAGGGGAGAAGGATTGGTAAGTGTTAGGAAACCCACACGTTCCTCACCAAAGCCCGTAACACGACTCATGAACTAAACTATACAAAACTAATTATTGTACCCAAACAATCATTAAAATGTTGAAAATTATACACATTGTACTAGTCATCATATAAAAGAGAAACATACGAAGTAAAGAAGTAAAAATGGTCCAATACTTTTTACGAAGTAAATTATTTTCATAATGCAGTTCTAGATCAACTCCACACATTGTAGAACAGGCCTGGGAAACATTGCTCCGAAGTGGTGAACAAAGGTGATATTCACCTTAATTGCAATAGCACACACACATGCACACACACATGATGAATCGGTTTTCTCTTAGGCTTCAATGGTCATGAAGGCAGTAACATGAAATTGAATTATTTATGGATGCTGTTTAACTGCCGTGGTTCTCGGCGTCCATTCCTTATTGGGTGGGAAAGTCGCGTACTTTTGCTCTGAGGTCTCTTTATTAGGTTTGAATTTCTTTTACGTGACCAAAATCTACCACACTGGTTCTGTGTCTCATCTGAAGGATGTGATGATAATCATTTTACAAAAAAATCCATCGCCTTCCCGGGTTTGAAGTTGTGACAATTTGTGAGTACATTTCCCCACATCTGTTGTATAATGTCTTATTGATTTTCACTTAAGGAAATTAATAGTTTAATGAGATTCAATCACAGAAAAATCTGGACCAGATGTAATTAAATAAACACCATAAAACAAAGTCACATTACAGTATTTCTCGATAAAGAAATTTTTTTGTGTATCTTTTGGACTCTTTACAGGGCTGAATTCTACATGCAGTTGTCTATAAATAAACTCTGGCTAAAGAACAGAGATGTTAAGTTTCTGAAACTTGTGCCTGTTTATAGTCATAGCAAATGCTAGCTGTAATGGGAACTATAACTTGGTCAGAGGAAGTAATGTTCTTCTCAGTAGAATTAATGTTATTTTTGACATGAATATAGGCAACATTTCCATTTCCAGTTCCCGTAATAACTTGTACTGTTACATAAGTTTACATTAAGGCAACAGGAGCATGCACAATCATTTTTCTGGTCCCAAGTTTGTTTGCGATGAGCAACTTTCAGAATGAGTGTGTGATGGCATGCCTTGAGAGTTGTGGTAAGCAGCCTATGTATTTGGGAATGCGATATTTTTGTAGTTTAGTTCCCATTCAAATAACTACTGACGCAGCCTTTACTTTCATCTTGCCAATGTTTAACATAGGAGCTTCACTTGTTCATTTCTATGTGTGCCAGTTGAAGCATTGCAGAATGCATTTGTGTTCCTTGTTCTGAACATTATGGTAAAACCATCTGCTAGGAAGAAATGCAAATGTGGAAGAACTTCAAAGAAATCACCTAGCAGACAATTTTAATAGAATTCACTATTACTTAAAGTTCTCTATATTCTCTAATTTTAGTGCACTTACAAGAAAATTGCCAATATGACCATTTCTGCAAACGTTTATGTCGATTAACATAAGTATATAAAGGGATATATTTCTGTAAGAATCATTTGTACTAGAGTAGAGGAAAGCTTGCTAATGCAACACATCACAGTTTTTTTTTTTTCACGTTTCCACTTGATTTATTTTCTCTCACCTTTATTTAATTTAAATGCAGACCAAATAACGATCCATCTCCATTATGAGAAATCAACATCAAAATTATGTCTCTGTTTAACAGGTAAACAAGTTTTGTAAATTCAGTAATCTAGCATTCAAACAATGAAATAAGGAAGCCAAAATCTAGCGAAAACTTCCCTAAGGGGAATTCAAAATCTGCTTACATAAAGAAAAAGAAAACCATGATAACTGCCTTGGAAAATTTACCTATTTTTGTTGTTTCTCCCAGGAGCCTATTATGGTAGGTATGGAATTGGCGAACCAGGGTCCTGAGCTAAAACTCTCGATTGGGTGCCTCTGAGTGGTGAGAAGGCTTATATCAAATGCCCAAACTACTTTGATCCGCATCCATGTTTGACCCATGAGCATTTATCCCCCTGAACACAAGTCGGATGAATAACTAGCATGGGGAAGTGCAGGGGATGACTGGGTAATGTGTCAGTCCCAGCCCCTGGTTATCACGTAGGACTGTGTTCATATCCGCTGATACAGCTAAGCTCTGGTGAGGGGCCATTGCATGAGCTAATGCACTCTGTCTTTACTTTGGAAGATGAGACCCTGAGGTGAGCAGGGTCCAGACCAGGACTCTCACCTAAGCCAGGATAGCACCCAGGATGTGAGCACACCATCGGAGATGTTTGCAATGGTGGAGGACATTGTCCCTATGGCAGGAAATAAAAAAATAAATCAACATGTTAAGAACATTAGAAAAGAAGTTGAATCTTGTGGTCCTTGCTACTTAGTCATTACTAGAAATGAGGAAGGCCGGAAATTTATTACTGTGAACCCGTTTATTATTCAGAAGGTTTTAGTCAATATTGCTGGTCCTGTAAATTCATATTTTCGATCATGCAATGTCACGCTTCTGGTTGAAGCTGTTTTACAGACAGAGGCTGCAAACATTGTGAAAGCCAATATGAAAGCTAATAAGACTAGTACCAAGAAAATAAACCAGCATGAAAGTGCACGACCATCTCCCCCTAGATCATCTTCTGAGGCTCTCGAATCAAAATTTTCAGTTGGAAAGCGGTCCTTCTCCATAGAGGATAAGGAGCATGAAGGTACTGTCCTCACTGCCATAATGACAGTGAAGTAAGGCAGGATAAACTTGTTGAAAATGCCAGCCCAACCCCCCAATAAAGGAGAAAATTGATTCAACCACTGCTGGGCACGTAGTTTGTTTTATCATGCTAAGTTACAGAATTTAATATAGAAAACAGTTTTTATGGCTTTCGGCATTTTATTAATTGTTATTGTTTTATTTATTGTATTGTTTTAATTCTTTTTCCCCCTAATTGAGCACTTTGATTCAACTTGAAGTTTTATTTTGATTAATTAAATTTAAAGGGAGTCGATTAATGACACTAAACAACACTTACTTTTAAATTTTTCCAGAACATGTTTCAGAGACTTTGCCTCTATCCTCAGCCGGCCATCGACTCAGAGCCGATGAGGATAGAGGCAAAGTCTCTGAAACATGTTCCGGAAAAATTTAAAAGTAACTGTTGTTTAGTATCATTAATCGCCTCCCTTTAAACTTAATTTATCATAACAACACTGTTTTCAACACTTCCAAAAAAGGAATTTATTTTCATTTTTGTAATTTATAGTCCAATTTTTCTCTGGCTATTGCCATGATTAAGTTTTTGAAAGGGTGCTGATGACCAAGTAGTTGAACGTCCTTATATACATAAATTATCATAAATTCTTCTTCTTTCTAGGGATAACACCAAAGATAACCAGATCAAGTAAAGTAACACTGACCGAATAAGGCTCATCAAAGCAATAAAGGTTGCCACTTCCTTGAAAATGTTGGACACAGCTTAACAGAGAATTAGATCAACACACATCAAGAAGCAGAAGATGTTTGAAGAGCAGAAGAAGTTATCTGAGAAGAGTGTATGCAAATAATCATTAAGTTGCTCCATAGTTACACTTCTAAATTGTACACATTTGTGCTAGTCATGTTGTAAACCAGATGAGAAAATAAAATTTGTCCATTATTTTTCATCAAAGCAGTTTCAAAATGAGATACCAGATCAACTGAAAACATTGTAGAACAGGCCTGGGGAACATTGCTCCAAAGAAGAGAACAAAGTTACTCCTCACTTCCTTAACTACAGTAGCTTACATACACATGCATTATATGGAACCATTTTTCTCTTAAATTTTCCACTCTAATGGTCATGAATGGAGTAAACTGAAATTGAGTTTTTATTTATGGACGCTGTGTAACTGCTGTGGTTCTAAGCATCGCATTCTGTATTGGGTGTGAAAGCCCCTTAATATTGCTCAGATGCCTCTTTATCAAGCTTGAGACAGACCTCCAGCTTTACTTCCCATCTGAAGGATAGCATATTAAGAATTTTTACATCTAAAGAATTCCATTGCCCTCAAGCATGTCTGAAGCTGTGACACATGGTGAGTACTGTTTCCGAGGTCTGTTGTACTATGTTTCATTGATTTTCACTGAAGCAGACCAATGATTGGTTGAATCACAATCTCTACCAGATGTAACTACATAAACTCAGGATATTTATACAACAAAGTCGCATTATAGTATTTCTCAGTACAGTGTTTTTGTATCTATGGATTTTGATATCTTATGGATTCTTCACTGAACTAACTACCACGTCCATGGGTAAATTCTGGATTAGGAAGAGAGATACTAAGTTTCTTAAATGTTTCCCTTGTGCCTGTTTATAGTCATAGCAGATGCTTGCCATAATGGAAACAGTAACCATAACATAGGAAAAAGGTGTTTGGCTCAGTAAAATTAATTTGTTTTTGGCATGAATATATTTCACTTTCCAGTTCCTTTTATAACTTGCATGATACAGAAGTTTACATTATGGCATACATGACCCTGCAAAATCTATTTACTAACCCCATTTCTCAGTCTCAAGTTTATATTTGTGATTAGCATAGCAGTAGTACCAACTTTCAGAATGAGTGTGTGTGGTGGTATGCCTGAAGAATTTTGATAAGCAACGTAAGTATTTGACAGTGCTATTCTTTAGAGTTAAGTACTTATCCAGATAATCATTCACAATGCGATTGCCTTTGTGTTCCCAATTTTAACATAGGGCTACAGTTGTTCAGTTCTAAAGGTTGATATTCTGTGCTAGTAGAGGAATTTCAAAATAGGTTGGTATTCTAAGTTATAAACTACAAATTAGTGGCTGCCATCTGCTAGGAGAATGGGTGGTGTGGTCTCGGTAGGTGGAACATTGCCAACAGCAAAAACTTGTACTTGCTGAAGTTACCATTCTGTAGCCAAAATAACAATAACTGTAATGCATACGAAAGCTGGCCAGACTCGAGCAGGTAAATAATGATACCTATTCTGCTAGTGCTTTGTAAATTAAGTGTTGCTGAAACAATGTTTTCCAAAACTAAAGCTTGAGAATTTCTAGGCAAATGCAATGTCTGTTTCATATCGAATATAAAAAAATTGGCACTTAAATTTATTGATTCCATTTAAAAGTTATAGTCAAAATTGAACATGTTTTCATCTTGCATAACAGCGATAATGATGATAATATAAAGAATAAATTAAACAAGAATAACAACAGTTTGCTACAGTTACGTCTTTGCTTACTGTAGCACATGACAGCCACTCAGCTGCACACTAACATTAATTTTACTGACCCACACATTTAGATACACTCTCAGATTCTACAGAGAAAGTAATAATCCTGGCCAAAAAGAATTCCTATCTTCTAGCCAGGAATCAAACCATGGACCTCTGTATATGAAAGCTAACATATTTTATAAAGACATATGTACCTGCCGTATTTAGCAAAGTGTATATTGAATTATTATACTGGTCACCAATCTAGAAAGTGATTGACATTTCATATAGAGAGAGAGAGGCGACGTTGCCACTTATTGCTGCCATGTGAAGAGTGCGATAGGATTACACATGCAAAGGTGATTCAGTTGCGACTGCTATTATTATCATCATCATCATCATTATTTATAATACTGTACAAAAAGACAATAGAAAAGTCGTGGATCTACATGCAAACGCTAGAACATGCAAGATCACATCAATGTAAAGATCATCTTAACATAAGAGGCATACCTGTGACATTTTGATGCTTACTGAATTGGGGAAATGCCGCCTTCATACTTTTATTCCAGGAATTTCTAATTTAGACCCCAATGCCTGACTTTCTTCTTTAAAATACTTTTCTTTCCCAATCTTAACCACCGTGTTCTTACTGATACAGCACGTGATGTACTACCAAGTACCTTAGAGAATGGAATAATAGGCTCCTTTCAATTTCTCCTCTTCAAAGTATTCTCTTACAAAGCATATTACTCGTATTATCCGTGCCTGTCCTTTACCAAATATAGTTTTATTTGGTTCCCGAGCACATTCAGGTTTTCGCTTGTCACTACTTTTAGACATAATTAAACATTCATTAAAACACATTTGCAAATGATCACAACACACGCACAGATACACGAACTCACATACACGTAAACCAAGGGAAATTGTCATAAAATGCAAAGGAACTTGCCAGTACAGGATCTCTAACTGTTGTAACCTTATATAAAATAGCAGCAACATATACGTGAAGGCATTCTATATATGCAACATTATCAGAACAGAAACAAAACCAAGGTATTGTATTTACAGCAGCGTTTGCGTAACTTGCTCGCCCGCAGGTCACGCTAAGCATGTGTTAGAATATTGGCAACAAAGGTTTAGCATCTAACATTGCCATGGAAACATCTCGACTCTAATTGGTCCTTCTAATGGTTACTATGACAACCATTGTGACGTACTCATACCCTCCCATTTATTTACAGTGTTTTTCCATGTGCTTACTGTCAATCACATTCTAGTTTGGCGACCAGTATAACTGAAATGATTTCTATGCAGACTGTTGAGAAAGTAAAGTCTGTAAGAATGAAATCAGTGGATAGAGAAAGTCCGCGACGCTTGCTTAGAGAGAAGTTAAACTGGCTTCTCACACAATTTATGTTATGCGTATTACTTCCTGTAAAGCATCAATTGGTGCTAAATGTTATATGTAGGGAGCAGATTTATAGGCACTAAAAATGTGTGAAATAGGCTGGCAAAAATGCACTAAAAATGGGCAAAAGAGGCACTTAAATAGGCAATAAAAGTTATCTAAGTAAACAGAGATAGACAATTTTAGTAAAATGGCTATTAAAATGTATTATAAATGCCCTATAACAAAATGATAATCATCACAACATAAGCTGCAACAAATTCACTAAACACATAATATTTTCACAAAGGCAGACGAAGGCAACAAGATTGTCATAATGGAAAAATCACATTATATTGAAAAAATGGAAAAAATGCTAACTGACAATGAATATGAAATCATTAACAAAAATCCTCTAAAAACTTGCATACAGTCATTTGAAAAAACAATAGCAAAATCAAGCATAATACCAAACAAATATACAGTTAAACCGGATAACCCAAACTTACCTAGACTTTATGGCTTACCCAAAATACACAAACCATCCATAACAATGAGACCTATAGTTAGCAGTATAAATTCACCAACATACAAACTTGCAAAGTGGCTAACAAACAAATTCAACTCATTTCCAAAATTCGACAGCCTAAGCATCAAAAACACCTATGAACTTATAGAACACATTAAGGATACTGAACTAAAAGAGGAGGACACACTAGTCTCGTTTGATGTTAAATCACTGTTTCCCAGCATACCAGTTAATCAACTCCCACCGTTGATAGAAAAATGGCTCAAATCACTTGAAATGGCATCACCTGAAATTTCAGACTACATCGAACTAACCAAATTATGCATAGAACAAAATTTCTTCCAGTTTCAAACAAAATATTTCCACCAAACTTCAGGGTTAGCAATGGGCAACCCCCTATCACCCTTCCTGGCCGATCTGTACATGAGTGCATTAGAAATAAGGATCAACAAAGGTTTTCCTTGGATGATTAGTAGATGACATCTTTGCAATAGTACCAAAAAAACACATCAGTGATGCACTAAAACTTTTAAATATCCAAGAAGAAAGCATCAAGTTCACTGTAGAAATAGAAAAATATGAGTATTTACCATTTTTGGATCTAAAAATAATGAGGAATAAAAACAGACTAAACTTTGGCATTTACAGAAAACCAACACAGACAACTACATAAAAGCTAATGGCTACAACCCAAGATCCCACAAACAGGCAATCTTTAATAGTTTAGCACACAGACTGGTAAACATCCCTCTCACAGCAGAAGAATACAAAACAGAGTACAAAAAAATAATTGAAATAGCACAAAAAAATAATTTTCCCAAATCATGAGTGGACAAAAATGTGAACTTAGCAAAAAAGAAGAAGCTACTAAAGGAAACCACAACCCTCTCAGCTACAAAAACTAATATGATTTTCAAAAAATTCACTTACCATCCATGGGCCTATGATAAATTCAAAAAAGTCTTCAAAAACAAAACAGTCAACTAGCACCAGTCAACCATTTCTCCTTAAAAAACCTAATTTGCTCAAACATCAAAGATGCCATTCCATGTAACAAAAAATGTGGTATATATCAAATTGAATGCAATGACTGTAGTCAAATTTATATTGGAAAAACCAAAAGAAATTTAGAAACAAGAGCAAAGGAACACTTTAGAAACATAAAATATAAACAATTAGAAAAATCATCAGTTGCCACACATTTTTGGGAAAAAAACCACAACATAAATCCAGAACCAAAACTACTAAAACATACATCATGAAAACAAGAACTATCCACATGGGAACAAATCTTCATTTCAAAAAATAGGAACAAAGTATTCAATTTTGACATCCCCCAGAAAGATTTGTTCAGCAATTTCCTTGAACCGCCACCAGAGGATACCTGTGACAAAATATCAACTACAGCAATGAGAACTAGTCGATGGCTGGCTGAGGATAGAGGCAAAGCCTCTGAAACATGTACCGGAAAAATTTAAAAGTAAGTGTTGTTTAGTGTCATTAATCGACTCTCTTTAAAGTTAATTTAACATAATATTTTGCTGTTCCCTAGACGAAATAGTTCTACATTTATTCCAGATTACATAAATGGTTACACAGCAAGTTAAAATAAGATATTGTCGTATAATTAAAATACATATAAATCCACTTCACTAAGTAAGAACCACATTGTGTAGAAAGGTGTGAAGTAATTAATTATGTCAAAAAACAAAAACATGGATTTGGGGGGGGGGGTTAAGGGTAAAAACTGAAATATCTGAAACTTTTGTTAGATTTGTTTCAAATTTATACCATTTATTTCTGTGATTGATCAAGAATAGAATAATATCAAGTTTCAGCTTTCTAGTTACAATATTTTCTCAGAATTAATGGTTTATGGCTAAAATACAGGCAATTTTCAAAATGTTCCACATATTGTAATTTTAAAAATTAATGCCTGAGGTATAAGTTTCTGCACCCATTTTAACCAATTAATGACCTGTACCTATGTGAAATATTTGTCTTTGCCATATCAATGAAGGGAAAAAATAATCATACCCATTTAACAACTTTTATTTTCCTAATGTTTTCAGTAAGAAGTAAGCATTACAATCCTTTTCAATATAAATATCAGCACAACAAATGAAAATGGGTACACTTAATATGTAGTTGCCCTTACAGGCATATTTAGAATTTCATACAGATTAATAGAAAACTGCATCCTATGGTACATTTTGAACTTAGGAAACTGTAGAAAATACGGAATCTGAGAAATGTGAGGTTAAAATTGAGTAATAGCAGCTACGATAAAGGTGTAGGGTTATTTAAATACTCATGAAATGTTTTCTGTAGTGCCGCTAGAAAAAAATAACTTTATATTATTGAAGTATATCTATATTAATTTTAAGACGAAAAACAGCTAAATTTGGGACTGTTGTAAGTTTTGGGCCAATTTCCACAGATATGTCTCCTTAATAGAGTTTGTTGGAAAGATAAGAAATTCAAAAGTTCATCACAGCAATCTTAATATCACTTAAAATGATGTCATGATGTGTCAGTAACATACAAAGCACAGAACAAAAATTAATTAAAAGCTAAAGCTACAGAATCCTAGTTCTAGTAATGAAAACCCTAAATTCCCTATTGTCGACTAAGAACAAATAATAAAGCACAGCGTTTTAGTAAGCGTTTCCACTTCATTCAAACAGAATTACAGCAATTATGACATCGTGAAAAGAATTCTCATACTTACTTTTATCGCTGAGCCGCTGTGCTATGGTCCGGGCCTTGTGTCATGGCCATAGCCAGATAAAACCACGATTCCTGCACACTTCCTTACGCGCATTTCTGCAACAACTGATACTAACGGAGGTGCGACTGCGGAACTCCACTATCTCTTTTACTTCCCTTTTTGTTAATTTTCCTTAACCCTCCTACTGTCCTCTTTCCTTCCTTGTCCCCCCCCCAAAAAAAAAATACTTTTATAAAGGCATTTAGTAAAATTTTACACAAACCATTAAGATGTATTGGTGTGCAGTTTCATTTTCAATGTTGGAAACAACACCGGAAGTCTCCAAGCAATCATTTTCATGATTCCTTGAGATACATGTAGAAAAATGTAAGCATGAGAAAATCAAAATTTTTGCATGTATATAATCTTAGTTTGTGTAGCCTAGCTATGTAAGCACTGGCCTTACAAGTTTAAGTTGTAACCTGAACCTTAAGTTGCCTCCCAGAGTGGTGATTTTAAGATTGGGTAAAACAACAGCCTTGTGTCAGTAGATTTACATACATTTAAAAGATATCTTATGTGAGTAAATTCCTGCTTACCAGCGGTTCTGATTGTGATCTGATATGATTGTTAACAAGCGACACCATCAATAATTTAATTAATAATCTCTCCTCCAAGTATTACTATTAGCTCAAGAAATAAGCCTTTTAACCATCACAAAAATATCATACTACTGCACTGAAACTGCCAAAAAGTAATACTTGTAACAAAATTGTAAAATCCAGTATTGCAAAGCTATACCTACACGTTTCAAATAAATAATATTCTAATCAAGATGAAATGCATTAGATGGGCTTGTTTAATGATTCAGACTTGTTTAAGCTAAATCTCAATGTAAAGTCATATAATGTGATGAAGAAAGTTTTCACATTAGGCAAATTTGCGCTTTACTTTGGAAAACTGTAGACCTGAATGCATTGAATAGCTGGTTTAAGGGCAATAAGTTAACATTAAATGTCTGTAAAACAAAATATATATTATTTCATAAAAGATCATACGTACCAGTAGTAAATAACAAGATACATGTTGATAACACAGTGATTGAAAGAGTAACAAAAATCACATATCTAGGTTTGATTCTAGACAGTACGCTCACATGGAAGGACCATATCATGCATGTAAAAAATAAGATTCTTCCTGTGTTAGCTGTAATTCACAGGCTGAAATTCAAAGGATTCAGTGTAAATCATTTACGAAGTATCTACCATGCTTTAATTCAATCTCATTTGGATTACTTAAACATCTTATGGGGTAACTCTGTTAAATATTTAATTCATGACCTCGAAGTACTTCAAAATCGTGCCTTGAAAATAATCTACATTCTACCCTTTAGAACAAACACAAAAGCACTCTACCATGTAACTAACATTTTACCATTACAACTAAACATAGAGTTGTCCTTGATAATATATCTCCACAAAATAAAAAATAATCTTCTAAAGTCCAATCTAACATTTGAAAGCTCCTCACATATATATATATATATATATATATATATATATATATATATATATATATATATATATATACATATAATACAAGAAATAAAGGAAACTTAACAAAACCAACAGTGAACACTTCTACTTATGGCCTGAACAGCTTAACCTCACACGTTATCAACTTATATAATGCGCTGCCACTGGAACTGAAAGGCTGCAGGAACATAAAAGGTTTTAAAAGGAAAGTTGCTGAAAATTTATTGAAGGCATATATTGATAGCTGATAAAGTGTTACACATTTATAGCTGGTTTGAAAGCTTGAACTGTTTAAAAATTAATATGGATTAATGTCCCATAGAATATGTAGCTTCTATTTTTCTGTTTAAGTTCTTTGTTACTATTATTTCTTGAGTTATAGTGAATGTCTGTATCTTTGTATGTTTCATATATGATATTCTTGTACGGTAATTCATTCCTACTATAAAAATGTAATATAAGTATTGTTAAGGGCTGTTTGCCATCATTTTATATATTTTTGTACTGTTCCCTAGCATGAGCTATGGCTCTGGGAACCTTTTCAGATAACAATAAATAAAAATAAATAAATAAACTGAAAACATTCAGTTTCTCTTCTTTCGGCTCTCCTCAACATACTAATTTGTGTTCGGCATAATGTTGCTACAGGGGCTGATTTTTACAAGTTTTCTGAAACTAGGATAATACAGTATTAATACAAACATGAATGATTAAACTCACCTGTTTCACACAAGGCTGATAAAAAATTACTTTCCCATCTGTGCTGAACGATGAATCACCACTTATCCACTGTTTATGAAGTACACTTCTGTTGCTTCTCTCTTTTGGCATAGTTGCATAGGCAAATAGGGCAAAATCCACCCCTTAGTTATAAGGTAAGAAATTACTGCAATGCACTATTCATATTTTTTCCTCCGCCAGACAAGCAATTTCTCACAAATGAATCAAACATACAAGTTTGCCACAGCATGAAAGTCCCAAGGGAATGAAGTGCAGGGGGGAAGTTGCTGATTAGACATGGTTCCAAAACTCTGCTTGGTAGCTGTCTATGACATTTGGGTCAGTTCAGTTACTATCGTTATGTTTTGTTGGTGGAACCCACAGCTGTGGTATTGAATATCCTTGTCATTCTGGGTTCCCAAACTTTCCTTTTCAAGATGGGCTCATAAGACGGTAAGTTTTTGTGCCTTCATGCCTCTTTTGTGGAGCTTCCAAACTCCACTGTAAACGTGTTGAAAGCTCCAATTTACCTACATACCATTCACACATGTTACATATGGTCACACAGAGCGACCTGTAGTTCTGAATTTGGCTCTAAACTGTAATTTAGGGTAGAGGCTTTGAGTGTTATAAGCTAATATCTTAACAATTTGGTTTTTACTTTCACTACAAGTATCTGAATGGTACATGCAATACTGTTTTTCACCAGAAATAGTTGTTTTAGGATCCCCTGCTGAAGCCCGCCAGCAAAAAAAGCACTTCTAGGGGAAAAAAATGTTATGTGTGATATGGTTCTAAGATAATTTGGAATTTTCTGGCAGCTGTCTGTGAAGTTGTCTTCATTACAGTACAACAAAAACATACTACACAAAATGTGGCAATATCTTACAAACATACATAACATCAACCAATTCCAAAATATCTGTTATTATAGTTAATTGATGGAAATTAATCATTTCTCCACACTAGCCATATATAGGCTAAGATTTTGATAGATAGAGTCAACATGAAAAATTAAATGCTATGGCCAGGATTTGAACCACAGATCTCCTGGTTTCCATCCAGTCACTCTTACCCTTTGAGCTACCTTGGCCAACGTGCCGTCCTGACATTAAATTCTCCATTTGACTCCTATATTTCCCCGGTAAACCACTAGGGGCTCTCGCATCCGAAATACACCGCTTGTGGAAACTTACTATCATAAGTACTTGAGTCCCAGGCTTCATCATTTAACTCTTATTATTTTAGTTAATGGATGGAAATTAATCATTACTCCACACTAGCCATATATAGGCTCAGATATTTGATGGATAGAGTCAACATGAAAAATTCATTGCCATGGCCGGGATTTGAACCACGGATCTCCTGGTTTCCGTCCAGTCACTCTTACCCTTTGAGTTACCATGGCCAATGTGCCGTTCTGTTATTATTTTGAATATTTCAATACTTTGTTATTTTTAAGCGGTCATTATTTTTTGTTTTTCACAATGTCATGAAAAGAATGTGACATTTTAAGGCCTACATATTGCAACTGGCTTTCAATTAGGTTTTCTCTATCCTCCTTGTACCTACATGAGACTATTTCAACAAGTAGTAATTATTTAAGTTTGAATTTATGAGTCACTATGTTTACACTCAGTCTTCACTTACTTGTTGTTGTATAATTGAAACGTTTTCAAGATCATTCGATCTCATCATCAGCTGTTTGGTGACTAGATGAACCTTCCTCTTCTTCCACTACTACGGAGCTCCGATCACTCTGCCATCTGGTGTTAGGGGCACTAAGTTTTAATACTTCATTTAATGCCGGGATTTCAAAATTTATAACTTTATCACGGTTTTTGTTTATGAAAATTTTTTCCCAAATATCCAATTCTATGGGTGTACTTAAAGATTTTAACAGTTTAATGTTGTGGCCAATGTTGTGGTTTTCTGTCCAAAAATGGTGTGAAACTGCAGATTTTTCTGTTTGTTTCAACTTAATGTTCCTCTGGTGTTCTTTTTGCCTGGTTAACATGTTTCTCTTAGTTTTTCCTATGTAGCTTTTTTCACAGGTTTCACAATTAATCTGATAAATTCCTGATTTCAAATTGTTGGGGATTGTATTTTTCAGTGGTTTATTTAGCAGGTTCCTCAGAGTGAATTTGTTTTGGGGTGCTAGTTTTAAGTTTAGTCTTTTGAAGATTCGTTCAAATTTTCTAAAAGCCCATGGATGGTAGGTGAATTTTCTATATTGCCAATTTGTGTTATTAAGTGGTGTGAGAGTGGTATTTTTTGATCTTATCTTCAGTTTTTCTTTCCTCTTCATCATATTCCTTATGATGGCTGGGTTGAATCCATTTCTACCGCTATGTCTTTTATGTGTTGTTGTTCTTTCAAAAATTCATCCTTACTCAGTGGGACGTTGTATAGCCGGTGAATTAGACTTCTAAAGGCAGCTAGTTGATGTGAAACTGGGTTGTACTCATTTTTCTTTATGTAATTATCTATGTGTGTGGGCTTCCTGTATATTCCAAAATCTACACCATGATGATTTCTAGTTATCTTGAGGTCCAGAAAGGGTAGGGTGTTGTCTCTTTCTACTTCCATAGTAAATTGGATGTGATTATCTTGCAGGTTTAGTAATTTTAGAGAATCTTCTCTAAGTTTTTCTGGAATGATAGCAAAAATATCATCAACATATCTCTGCCAAAATTTATAAATCTGTGGGAAGGCCTTTACTATGTGTGTTTCAAAATAGCTCATGTATAGGTCTGCTAAAATAGGCGAAAGTGGGCTCCCCATTGCTAAACCTTTTGATTTTCTGTAGAATTTTTGGTTAAACATGAAGTAATTATTCCTTATGCATAAATCTGTAAGATTGATAATATCATCTATTTCTCTGGGGTCCGTTGTAGTCTGGGTTAGCCATTTTTTGAGGAATGTAGGTATTTCTTCTACTGGAATGCTTGTAAAAAGTATGTGATTTTCCGGGATGTTGTATTTCTGTAGGTGGTTTATCAATTCCAAGGAGTTTTTTATTCCCAAACTTTGAAATTTGTCATATGATTTTAATTTTCTTACTAACCATTTTGCTATGTGGTATGTAGGTGAATTGATGCCATTGATGATGGGCCTCATGCTGTTGTCTTGTTTGTGGATTTTTGGCAGACAGTACAACCTTGGTAGTGTGGGGTTGGACGATTTTAAGTTGTATTTTTCAGATGTACTTAATGTTTTTGTAATTGATAAAGCTTTATTAACAGAGGTGATACTTTTGGATAATGGATTTTTTGGAATTTTTTCATATTCTGGACTTTCTAACATAAGGTTTACACTCTGAATATAGTCTTCTGTCTCCATAATTACTAGAGAATTACCTTTGTCGGCTTTTAGGTATACCACAGGCTTCTTATTTAAATTTCTTATTGTTTTGTTGTTAGTATTATTGTATGTTGGGGATAACTGCTTTATTATATCCAGACATTCAATTTTGGCAGAGATATGTTGATGATATTTTTGCTATCATTCCAGAAAAACTTAGAGAAGATTCTCTAAAATTACTAAACCTGCAAGATAATCACATCCAATTTACTATGGAAGTAGAAAGAGACAACACCCTACCCTTTCTGGACCTCAAGATAACTAGAAATCATCATGGTGTAGATTTTGGAATATACAGGAAGCCCACACACATAGATAATTACATAAAGAAAAATGAGTACAACCCAGTTTCACATCAACTAGCTGCCTTTAGAAGTCTAATTCACCGGCTATACAACGTCCCACTGAGTAAGGATGAATTTTTGAAAGAACAACAACACATAAAAGACATAGCGGTAGAAATGGATTCAACCCAGCCATCATAAGGAATATGATGAAGAGGAAAGAAAAACTGAAGATAAGATCAAAAAATACCACTCTCACACCACTTAATAACACAAATTGGCAATATAGAAAATTCACCTACCATCCATGGGCTTTTAGAAAATTTGAACGAATCTTCAAAAGACTAAACTTAAAACTAGCACCCCAAAACAAATTCACTCTGAGGAACCTGCTAAATAAACCACTGAAAAATACAATCCCCAACAATTTGAAATCAGGAATTTATCAGATTAATTGTGAAACCTGTGAAAAAAGCTACATAGGAAAAACTAAGAGAAACATGTTAACCAGGCAAAAAGAACACCAGAGGAACATTAAGTTGAAACAAACAGAAAAATCTGCAGTTTCACACCATTTTTGGACAGAAAACCACAACATTGGCCACAACATTAAACTGTTAAAATCTTTAAGTACACCCATAGAATTGGATATTTGGGAAAAAATTTTCATAAACAAAAACCGTGATAAAGTTATAAATTTTGAAATCCCGGCATTAAATGAAGTATTAAAACTTAGTGCCCCTAACACCAGATGGCACAGTGATCGGAGCTCCGTAGTAGTGGAAGAAGAGGAAGGTTCATCTAGTCACCAAACAGCTGATGATGAGATCGAATGATCTTGAAAACGTTTCAATTATACAACAACAAGTAAGTGAAGACTGAGTGTAAGCATAGTGACTCATAAATTCAAACTTAAATATGAAGAATACTTCACTGTTAATAATGCTTCTGCTTTTAATATTTAAGTAGTAATTATCTCAATTAACAAGAAGAGGATAGAAAAATAAGCTTTCATAAGAATAGTCTGTTAAAGCTAATGAATGAAGAAAGTAATGTGAATGTACTCTCTACTTGCCATGTGATAATTAACTGGTTTTTCTGAGAAACCCATTCATTTGTGAATGGAAATGAATTCCTTGTTACAGTGTGTGTTACATTAAATACATCATCAAAGCAAAATAACAATATCAGGCAATATTCATGTCCATGTTCATCATACGTGTTCATATTTTTACAATGTTTTGACTTTCATGAAAAGTTGCTTATGAATAATGTTTCAAAGTTGAGGAAAAATCCTCTTCTTTTCATGTGTCCAAAAACGACGCCAACTACACTTTTGATATTGCGTCACTGTGAATCAGAAAATGGGGGGCTTTATTTGTCCTTTTTTCTGTCTTAGAAGCTGCTCCCCTTTTTCTAGCAATTTCACCCATTTGACTACATTTTTACTGCATCCTTTTCACTTCAGACAACAACAGTAACAGAAATTAACATGATTAAAACAAACTAAGGCTGAAAAATGTAGCACTTTCTTATAAAGTTTTTCTCACCGCTAAGTTTCATTGTAAGAGAATTTTCTATTTCTCAAGTAAAACTGTTTATTTCAAAGAATCACATTTAGGCATTAAATCTTAAATTAAAGTGTCTGGTAGGAAATATTTCCTTAGTTTCTCAGAGATGGCATAATCTGCTGATCTCTACCCTCTAGTACCTTCCTGTTCAAATGATGTTCAAATGAGTCCAGGATACATAGAGTTACCAGATATTCATCTTTCAGGATAAGGGAAAATATCCAATGTTAAGTCATATCAGACAATGAATGGAATGACGTTCTCATGACCCCAGGACTCATAGAGCATTATGTGTCTTTTCATAACTGCAAGCGAAAAATGAATATCTTGAAAATGGGTAATACCACAAACAATTTAATTTGACATAAATCTTGTGCTTTAATGAGACCTACAGTTTTTTTACAGTAACATTTCGTATATCTCTTGTGGCATAACATTTATTAAAGTGTCATTAAAAATGAATCAAACTTCAAATGCTGTTCACAGAAAATTCACGATATATTTTATTTGCCATGCATATATCTTAAGTCATGACTCATTTTTTGAGAAGGTAATAATAATTAACAAATTTCCATGAAACGGTACATAGTTTGGAAATTCCCCACTAGTATCTTCTGGAAAAGCTTTGTCATATTCTTTGAACACACACACGCACGCACGTGCACACACACGCACACACACGCATGCGTGCACACACACGCGCGCGCACACACACCTACACACACACACACACACACACACACACACACACACATGCATGCATGGGTGCAGTGCAGTGCTTCCTGTATTTACTATACGTAAAGAAACATTTATTTGTTGGATTTTAAGTATTTCAAATTATGACAAATTATAGCATGTATCATATAGCAACCATTCCTTATAAGATCTATCATTTAAAACTACCATATTTCTATACTGCCCTTACACCTATAAGAAAATTAACAATTAGGAAATGTGAATCACAGTTAACATAAAGCAGATGGAGGAACAAGCATTTATAAGAGCACTTTCTACAAGCATAGAGAAAGGCCTATCAGTGTAACATATCAGATTTTTTGCTGGAGTATCTTGTTAAAACATTTTTTCTCTCTTTTATCTTTTCTTTTCTCTCTCTCTCTCTTGTTTTGTAATTTACGTCCTTTAGCTTTTTTAAGTCATATCAGATGATGAAAGGAATGGGTGAAATGGATGTTCAAATGGGCCCAGGATCCACGGAGCTTACCGTTACCTGACACTCGTCTTTTAGAATATGGGAAAACTCCGGAAAAAGACACGTTATCCAGGTAACTCACCATGACAGAGATTCAAACTCAGGACCTCTTGAACGTGAGGCAGACATTCTACCATCTAAGGTGGGCTCTTTTATCTTATATAGAATTTTCACTCAAAAAGCCTAACAACTGTTTGCTGCTAATCACCCTCAACCTATCAAATTAAACATTCTAATCTGACACACTTCTAGCACATAAAGAACGTCAACCAGAAGTGGAAATTAATTGCTCTTCCCACTAGACATGCATAGGACAAAGTATGTAAGGGTAGAGTCAGACTGAAAAATTTAATGCCATTGCTGAGATTTGAAACACAGATCTCCAGATCTTCCAGTCTCCATCCAGCTGCTCTTAACCATGGAGCTACCATGGAGCTACTACTTCCTGTATATTCCAAAATCCACACCATGATGATTTCTAGTTATCTTGAGGTCCAAAAAGGGTAGGGTCTTGTCTCTATTTCCATTGAATATACAGGAAGCCCACACACATAATTACATAAAGAAAAATGAATACAACCTAGTTTCACATCAACTAGCTGCCTTTAGAAGTCTAATTCACCGGCTATACAACATCCCACTGAGTAAGGAGGAATTTTTGAAAGAACAACAACACATAAAAGAGATAGCGGTATTAAATGGATTCAACCCAGCCATCATAAGGAACATGATGAATAGAAAGGAAAAACTGAAGATAATATAAAAAATACCACTCTCACACCACTTAAAAACACAAATTGGCAATATAGAAAATTCACCTACCATCCATGGGCTTTTAGAAAATTTGAACGAATCTTCAAAAGACTAAACTTAAAACTAGCACCCCAAAACAAATTCATTCTGAGGAACCTGCTAAATAAACCACTAAAAAATTCAATCCCCAACAATTTGAAATGAGGAATTTATCAGATAAATTGTGAAACCTGTGAAAAAAGCTACATAGGAAAAACTAAGAGAAACTTGTTAACCAGGCAAAAAGAATACCAGAGGAACATTAAGTTGAAACAAACAGAAAAATCTGCAGTTTCACACCATTTTTGGACAGAAAACCAAAACATTGGCCACAATATTTAACTGTTAAAATCTCTAAGTACACCCATAGAACTGGATATTTGGGAAAAAATATTCATAACCAAAAGCCGTGATAAAGTTATAAATTTTTAAATCCCGGCATTAAATGAAGTATTAAAACTTAGTGCCCCTAACAGCAGATGGCAGAGTGATTGGAGCTCCGTAGTAGTGGAAGAAGAGGAATGTTCATTTAGTCACCAAACAGCTGAGGATGAGATCGAATGATCTTGAAAACGTTTCAATTATACAATAAGTAAGTGAAGTTTGAGTGTAAACATAGTGACTCATAAATCAAACTCAAAAATGCCACAAATACTTTTTTGGACATGTTTGACTTTTACTTTGAAGCAGCAATACCAATTACTAAAGTTGCAATAAACAAGCAAAGTAATAAATGGATTACAATTGGAATGTGCAAATCAGGGGATAGACTAAGGTTCTTGAGCAAATTTATGAAGGAAAATAAGGTCACGTTAGAGTTTAGGGCATATTACTTAAAATATCAAAATATAGGTCAAAAGGTTAAGTAATGATGGAAAAATAGCAAATGCAGTAAATAAATCTAAATCCATGTGGCAAGTAATAAAAAGTGAAATAAAAACTGGAGACAGCGTAAAAGAAAACTACTGCCTGGAAAGCAATGGGCAAAATATAAGTGATCCTAAACAACTTTCGAAACTATTTAATCATCATTATTCAACTGTTGCAGCAAAATTGTTAAAATCTCCTTCCTTGAAAAGAAATGAAAAGTTAAGTTTAAAGCAAAATGAACATAGCATGCTTTTAATACCAGTAACAGTTGAGGAACTAAAATATGTTATAAAAAATTAAAGAATAAGAAATTAGCAGGAATTGATGGCTATTCAAACTGTATTATAAAATAATGCTTCTTATATTTAGTAGAACCACTGACATACCTTGTAAGTCTTTCGCTGTCAGGTAGAATGTTCCCGAAAAGGCTAAAAAATGCTAAAGTAAAACCCATTTATAAAAAGGGTAACAAAGGGGAGGTAGAAAACTACAGGACCATAACAATAATTTCTACCTTTGCAAAGATCTTTGAACAAATAATATGCAAAAGAGTAGTAAGCTTTATGGATAGATTTAAAATAATAAATGACAACCAAAATGGTTTCCAAAGAAATAAGTCGACAAATTCTGCTCTGGTAAACCTTATTGATAAAGTGTATGAAGCGTTAGATAGCAAGCAGCTAGGAATAGGCATTTTCTTGAACCTTACGAAGGCGTTTGATTTGGTTAACCATGAACTGCTACTAAAGAAATTATCTATGTATGGGATTAGAGGATTAGCTTTAAATTGTTCCAAGTCATATCTTGATAATAGGAAACAGTCAGTACAGATAAAATATTTTGATAGTGTAAATAGCGAAATTAAAACTCAAATTTCAAGAAGTGCCACAGTAAAGTATGGAGTGCCTTAAGGATCTGTTCTAGGGCCTCTTTTATTTATATTGTATATAAATGACTAGGCAGATAATGTTGATAATATGACAAATATAAATGTCACACCTTTTGCTGACAATACACATATTTTTATAAAAGGGGAGAATAAGGAAGGGGCCAATATACATGTTGAAAAGAGTTTAGAATATATTCAAAATTTGTTCAGTACAAATATGTTAATACTAAGTGAAGAGAAAACAGCAACTTTAAGCTTCTTCAACAAAATGAGTAAAAGTCAAATATGTCCAAAAATTACTCTGGGACAGGACCAAATTAACTATGTAAATTTACAAAATTTTTGGGATTGATAGTAGATGAAAATTTGAGTTGGGAAATTCACATAGATGTGTTGACAAGAAAACTCAGTAAAATGTGCTATTTAATAAGGGCAGTCAAATGTATGTCTAGCTCTAAGATTCTTAGAGCAGTTTATTTTGCATAGATCCATATAGATACCTATATGGTATAATTTTGGGGGGAAATTCTAAATACAGTATTAAAGTGTTCAAACTACAAAAGAAAATAATTAGAATCATAGCAGATCTTCCAAGCACAACTACTTGTAAGCCATTTTTAAGAACTTAAATATTTTACGGAAATTAATTGTTCTTTCACACTGGCCGTGTGTAGGCTAATGTGTGGAAACGTAGAGTCAGACTGAAAAATTCAATGCCATAGCCGGGATTTGAACCACGGATCTTCTGGTCTCCGCCCAGCTCCTCTAACCATTGAGCTTCTATGGCCAACATGCCTATATGACATTAAATTCTCCAACTGACTCGTATTTTTCCCGGTAAACCACTTAGGAGTTCTCATAAACACATGAGACAGCTACCTTAATGGCGACTTACAACATGTAAGTACTTTAAGGCCCGGGCTTTATAGTTAACCACTATTAGGTCAATTAATGGAAATTAATTGTTCTTTCACACTGGCCGTGTGTAGGCTAAAGTGTGGAAACGTTGAGTCAGACTGAAAAATTCTATGCCATAGCCGGGATTTGAACCACGGATCTTCTGGTCTCTGTCCAGCTCCTCTAACCATTGAGCTTCTATGGCCAACGTGCCTTTGCCATGTATATACATATATGAAAAGCTTGTCTATATGAAATCATGCTTATGTAATTTTAAAACAAATTCAGAAGTTCATATATGTAATTATAGAACTAAACATAATTTATTTATAAATTCACACAAAACAAAAATTTATGTAAATAGTTTCACATATGCTGGCTTACATCTGTACAACAAGCTACCTGAATCCATAAAAAGTATTAAACCATAACAAAAATTTAAGAGAATGTTATTAAACTTTTAAAAGAACAGTTTCTATAGCATAGATGAATTTTCAAATTTGTACATATTGCACTTACTACCTCAAATTGTAAATATTGTAAATATTTCTTGTTGACGTACCCTGTAACATGTACATGTTCTAATGGATGAAAATGAATGAATTAATTAATTTAAATAAAAGATCTATGCTTCAAGAGATTCCAGCACATTGCAAAATACATGGTAATGAAACAGCTGACTTTCTAGCCGAAAAAGGCAGTAGAATTAGGTTAAGCTCATTTGAGCCTCTAAGTTATCACTGTAACAAAAGAATAATTATGTCAGCATAAATAAATAAATAAATAGCCTTAGGGCCTCCCAACCACTGGTGGGGTCAGCTCGCCCGTTTCTTACAGGGTAAGCAAATCCCAAAAGATACCAGTTCTTTGTACTTATTGTTATCTATCCTTAATTAATACTGTATTGTTATAACTAGAAACGCCTGTTCACTTTCACTTTAGAGCTGCCACCACTTGCTTCCATTGATGTCTGTCTTTTTCCATTCTAATCCACTTTGCATCTGGCCCATCCTTGAACTCTTGGGACCATCGTAGCCTTGGACGTCCTCTGCTTCTGCTTCCCTTGTCGCACGTCCCATACTGTTATGGCATATGCCCATCTGTCCTGGTGCATTCTCGCCACATGTCCTATAGTCAAAAAATTAAAAGAACATAATATATTACAAAAAAAAAGGAAAACTATGGGAAAATTTATGCAACAGCATGACTAGAATCAATACACTGCCAAGAAAATCCTCTGTAGCAACTTTTAGACTCCTGACAGGCCATGACTGTCCCAATAAACATTTATTCAGGATTGGTATAGTGAGATCTCTTTTGTGTCCTTTCTGTACACTTAAAGAAGATATGGATGGAAACTACCTACTCCGCTGCCCAACCTTTAGTCAACATACCAACATGACATCAAAATACTGGAGTGCAAGTGAGCTAATGGCTTCATTGCCAACTGTTTAACATTAGATACCAACCAACCACTCTTAATAAGAGACTGAAAGTAAATCACTATGCTCTTAGTGAGGAAAAGGTCAGTAACAATGAAAGGAGCTAGAATGAAGTCAAAAGAAACCTCACGGAAAGCTTTCATAAGAATCAGAATTTTGCAAACCTTGGCTTGGAATACCACCAGACTTCAAACATTTAAATTCTGCAAGATAAGTCGTTCAGAATTATTTGATAATGTGAGCAGAGTCAATTTCTGCAATTGAATATTGTATAACACTAATATTGCTCCAATAAACCATTTTATCTGGAGCAAATTTTGTTTTCTCCCCACCTGGTCCCATTCTTACTTCAATTTCCAATTTTCACTGAAGACTGCACCATAGCATGTTCTGACATCAGAGATGCCAACAGAATGTAACTAACACTATCAAGGGCTTGAAGGCTATCAGTCTTAAAGCACAGCCAAGATATTCAGGGCAATAAGCAGCAAAGCATAGCCAAGGAAAAATTTTTATAAGAGGAGGAATGGAGCAGTTTTAAGTGCCAATTAGCGACAAAGAATAGGTTTAACATCAGTGTAATTAAAATTCAGTGATAGGTTGACAACAGACATCCTTATTTATTCGGTACTGCCATTACTGCTGTTTTGTTTCGATGTGTGACAGCCTTCACATTAAAGAAGAACACCTTAAAAGCGTGGGTAGATGGTATTGCTTTCAGAGAAGTAATATATAATCCTCTCAGTAATCAAGTACTTAATACTATCAACTTGAGTTTAAGTTATTAATTTAAAATAATCAGTCATGAAAACGTTATAACAGCTACACTGCATTGCTTCATGCATTAGATAAATATTTAACCTGTCATTTTGCCAATGCCTGCTTTTTCTCAGTTGACCAATGTGTTTTCTACTTATGGGTAATAAGTTGATCTGTAAAGAAAATATGATGAACACTGCATTTCTGGACAGTGTCAAAGAAGTCCTTTCTTTATACAAAGATAGTTGCATCCACTTTATAAATACATAAACGTAAACTGACATAATATGAACATGTTTTAGATATACGCTAAATTACTTGCGCTGGAAAAAGACAAACAACTGTTCTTTTTTACTTTTCACGGCTGTTTACAATTAAAACAATTCATTTTTATGAAGTACTAGCTGAAAAATAGAGTAGATTCTTCATTGCATTAAATAACAGAAAATCAGTTTTGGAATAAAAAATGTAATTATTAGGTTTCATATTTTGAGCTTGAGTTTTTTCATTTTATATGCTGCTAAATTTGTCCTTGTATCTTCTGTTTTCCTGTTATTGCTGTCATTACATTTATTCTTTTGAAAATGTTGTTTATTTATTTGAATTGGTCCTTGAGGAAAAGAATTAAGTCAATTTTTTTTTTTTCCATTTTTTCATTTTCTTAGTGCATTCACTTTAATTTGAAATATATTGCCCTGTGTTCAAAGGAACTATATCCAACGAATGCTTAACAGAGAAAAATGAGTTTCTCTGCATTCATCAGGAGAAAGGAAGTATGTCAGTGACTTAATTTGTTTTTCCACATTTTGTTGATGTGAACAGCAAGTGAAGTGTTCCTGTTGCATCAAGAATCTGCTTCAACAATGGGTGGTATATTACATCTATCTAATAATGCTTCTTTCTCTGCATTTACTGAGACTGCAGCTGTTTAGTCAGAAGCGTGTTGTTGTGAAGGAATCATATCAACAAAAAGAAAGCAAAAGACGGAGCAGCACAAAAAGAAAGAAAATAAAACACGAAAGAGTTCATGGACTACCCTACGTGAACTATCAAAGTAATCCTGAACCTGGCGAAAGTGTTGGAGTAGATCGCAGGTAAGTAAATAAGACAATAACTATTGCTGCATGAAATATGTAATGCATATTCTTCTATTCTTTACAGGGTGCTTTATTACTGATGCCAATGTAACGCACTATTATTTCCGGTGTCGGATGGAATGCTTCCACTGTATTAATGATAAAGAACACCTGAAATATTTGTCAGATTTTCTTAACAAAGAAGATAATAATGCTCAAGATATCCAAGGGCTAATTGTTGTTAAAGAGGTGAAACACAGGCGACCATGGAAAGACCAACATAAACCTGCAGGTAACAAGAGACAGCATTCTTTTGATTATTTTTCTGCTGTAGAAGGTAGAAGCACAGGCATTTACATGCAAGTATTTCTTGATCTGAATGCAGTATCACAGAAGTGAGTGTTTTGTATATCAAATCTTATTATCAAAGGACAAATTCCAAGGGATAAACGACATAAAAATGAGTGCATCACCAAAACTATAGAAAATATATTGAATGCAATACATGATCATATCCATTCTTTTCCCTTTAGCACAACCCTCTATGCTGGCAAAGAAATAAAACACTTGAATGCACATTTGAATATCAATAGTATGCATAATCTTTTCTGGCAGAAATAATTCAATGTTAAATGTGATTTTAACAGAAAGCACTTCTCTGAAAATGCTAATTATGCCTTGGCTGCGCACAAATTGATGTTTGAAGCAAATGTTTGCAATTTTTTTAAATCACTTTTCACATTATTTAACATTAAAATAATATTTATTTAAAATTTACATTAATTTTGTTGTTATTAAAATCATGATTAATACTCAATTTTCTTTTCTTCTATTTATCTGATTACTTCCACACTTTCAGTTGTTATTGTCACCCAAACGTCGGAACTCCCTATAGAACCGGCAGCAGCATCAGGAGACGGTCGGCATTCGTCACGCCCACTCGTTTGTCTTATAGCGGTAACGAGGGGTGGCTGGAAAAAAAAACATCACTGTGCCGTCTCTTTCTGTTCCACCTGAGTTCTCGAACTTACGGGATATTTCATCTAATCCAGAACCTTCTAGATTGGCCCGCTGACCCTATATAAGCAACACGTCGGGCTGGAGGGAGTGAGTCAGTTCTTGGCAAGCAGCATAAGAGTGCAGTGCTAGTGTACGGACGAGAAGATTGTGTACGTGCATCAGAGGATTGTACGTAATTGCGAGAGCAAAGTGGAATTGTAACGGACGAACTGGTGAATCGTAGTTGTGTGCATTCCGTAATTCTGTGTAATTGGCAAGTGTTTAACTGTAAGTCGGTGGAAATAAAGAACATTTTTGAGTGGTGTAATTGGACTTTTCATTTCACGAACCCACAAAGTCACATTATCTTTAGCCTTGTTCGCTAAACACTACAATCAAAAATAATTTTAAATAAAATTAAACATAAAATAACAGTTTCACTGATAAGTCACCTTTTGTATCAAAAGTCCTAATTGAAATGTAACAATATTTCATATTTGTACATGAAATATATTTTATTTTTTAATAAAACTGTTTTCCAGCTACAAAGTTTTCTTATGTATAAAATGTTACAAATAACCTAAGGTGTCAATATTTCCCAGAATAACTTAAATAATGTGGCAAACACATACTATTTATAATATTGTGATGTAAAGAGAAAAATTTACTTGTTATTTTACTATACAAGCATTAAATTTAATTTAGAGTAATTAAAGAAACCACAAGGACTGTCTATGTGAATGGTAAATCCATGCTACGACCACCCTTGTAAATTTTCAGATATTTGAAGATGTCATAAAAGGCTAATACTGTTTATTATGTCAGAAGAAAGATTTACATAAAACATGTATAATCTGAAAATAATATTTACCATGGAAGGTCAAAGGTTAAGAGCGACCAGACGGAAACCCAATGCTGGCAATTGCATTGAATTTTACAGTTTGACTATCTATTCAAAACCTTAGCCAACACATGGCTAGTATGGAGGAATGATTAATTTTCATCAATAAGTTATTTGTTTCATGTGTTTCAAAAACTGGGTAAAACAGTAGTTTTGATCTCATGTCTACACGTTTCGCCACACCATTGGAAGGTGCTGAGAAAAAGCCTGAAATAATCTCAAAAACTATTTGTAGTTGGTTTATTGATACTCGTCACATACTTTTTTATATTAATGAGAGACCAGTTTCAAAGGCATTTGCCTCCATTTTCAGTCTCTTTCCAACTGGCATCTGTTGTTGTCTGCTCTCTCTCCCTCTCTGGTGGTGGAACTATGAACTTTTTTGTCAAATTATCTACTGGTGGGATTTCAAAGTTCATTACGTGGTCCTTATTTTTCCATATGAATATGTTCTCCCATGTTGTCAATTTATTTTGGTTTATCACTCCTTTTAATAATTTTGGATTTGGATCAATGTCATGATTTTCATTCCAAAAATGAAATGCTACTGCTGACTTATCTTCTTGTTTCAATCTGATGTTTCTAAAGTGCTATTTGACTCTGGTTTTTAGATTTCTTTTAGTTTAACCTATGTAGCATTTTTCACAATTCTACAACTTATCTGGTATATTCCGGATCTGTTAACTGATGGGATTTCATCTTTTGTTTTTGAATTTAGCAATTTTAAAATTGAGTGTCTATTAGTAGGTGCCAAGGTGATATTTTGTTCCTTGAAGATCTTTTTAAATTTATTAAATGTTTTTGGGTGATATGTGAAGGAACTGAATATGCTGTTGCTTTCTTTTTCTTTTGTAAATGTGGTTGCTTCCTTAATGATTTTCTTTAGATTAGCTTTTCTAATTTTCTTCAACACCAAACTTTTGTTCTATTCATTTTCTTCTGCTATGTGTAGTATTACTTTTTGTTCTTTGAAATATTCTTCTTTTTCCATGGGTATGTTGACTAGTCTGTGTGTAAGGCTGTTTATTATTGCATGTTTATGTGTAATTGGGTTGTGGCTATTAATTTTTATGTAATTTTCTGAATGTGTTGGTTTCCTGTAAATTCCAAATTTTATTTTTGTGTCGTTCCTGATGATATTTAGATCCAAGAAAGAGAATTGTCCATCGATTTCCTTTTCCATTGTGAATTTTATAGTCCTTTCTTGCAGATTGAGTAATTTTAATGCATTTTCTAAACGTTTATTCGGTACAACTGCAAAGATGTTGCAATTGTCGTTAACATATCTATACCAAAATTTGAAGATCAGTGGGAAGAACTTTTTAATTTGTGTTTCAAATGCACTCATAAATAAGTTGCCCAGAAAAGGTGAAGGTGGATTGCCCATTGATAACCCTGATTTCTGCTTGTAGTGTTTTCCATTAAAGCTGAAGAACTTTTGTTTAATGCATATTTTTGTTAGAGAAATGTATTCTTCTGCTTCTATTGCTTACATTTCTATTGCAGTTAGCCATTTTTTTAATACAGTCTGTAATTTTTCTGTTGGTATGTTTGGAAATAAAGATGTGACTTCAAATAAAACCAGTCTGCCATTTTTGTCCAAATTCATATCTGTGATTTTTCCTTCTAAATCTAAAGAGTTTTTTAAATTTGCACTTTCGAATTTTGGGAAACTATTGAATTTATTTAGTAACCATTTGGCCAAATTATGGCTAAATTCCTCCAAACACATATAACCTGAAATAATCATTCATTTCAACAGAACTAAATTTGGAGTTGATGTAGTAGATAAATGTGTGCTATGTACGATATGCGCACGATAACTTGAGTACTCAGGCTCCAAGTCCTCATTCGGTAGGTTTCATCTAACTCTGTAGACACAGATGACAACTTTGAAACATGAAATGCACTATACACTGCAACATCTACTGGCTAATATGCTAAGCTTTCACATGTGCACCATATTTTGTTTTGAGCAATTTGGAGGTTAATTAGCTAACCAGTTCACAAAAAACTTATGTCGTGGATGTTATTGCTCTCGAAAGGTGACACACTATTATTCATGTACCTCCATATAACTGCAATCTGAGTGCAATTAAACTGGCATGGGCAAAATTAAAGAATGTTTTCAGAGGATGCAACGTTACTGATCATATGTCAGCCACAAATCTGTCGAAACTTGCTATAGAAGCATTCTCTTCCATAACCATGATGGATTGGGAAGAATACTGCAAGAAGATCCAAGAGCTGGAAATGAAATAATGGAGAAACGATGGTGTAATAGAAAATGCAATTGATGAAATTATCTTTAACACATCAGAGGATACTAGCGATGAACTTGATGCACCAGATTCAAATCAGAATAGAAGAATCACAAAGCGAAAAAGTATAAGTATTTATAGCTGTCATAATATTTGTTTTATATTTTTATATTGTTTCATAAATTGCAAGTATATAAGCATACAGCTTATCAAATCGAGTTCAATTAAATGTTTGTCCACATATGTCACACTTGCGGCATGAATGTTCGCTTATCTTACAGGCTATTTTGCTGAATTGTGTTTTTGTAGGTTGAACGTACTGCAGAAACAAAAGAACGCTGTGCGACCCTGCCCCCACCATACCGTAAAACTAGCGCTTAAGGAAACGTGCGCATATGTAGCCAGAACAACAAGAAGGGGGCCAAGAAGGACCAAGAAGGGTTTGTTCCTCTGCCAATAATGCTACATAAACAGAATGCTGTTGCAGTTTTAATTTTATATACAACAGTTAGAGATCCTGTACTAGCAAGTTCCTTTGCACTTTATTTGTGGCGATTTGCCTTGGTTTACGTGTGTGTGAGTTCGTGTATCTGTACGTGTATTGTGATCATTTGCAATTGTGTTTTAATGAATGTTTAATTATGTCTAAAAATAGTGACAAAACCTGAATGTGCTTGGGAACCAAAATAAACTATATTTGATAAAAGTATTCCAATTAAAGGACAGGCACGATAAATAATATGCTCTGTGAGAGAATACTTCGAAGAGGAGAAATTGAAAGGGGAGCCTATTATTCCATTCTTTAAGGTGCTTGATAGGACTTCACGTGCTGTAGGTATCAGTAAAAACACTGTGGTTAAGATTGGGAAAGAACAGTATTTTAAAAGAAACAAAGGAGGCATTTAAGCTAAATTAGAAACTGCCGGAAAAAAACAGTATGTAAGCGGCATTTCCCCACTTCAATAAGCATCAGAATGTCACAGGTATGCCTCTTTTGTTACAATGAACTTTACAGTGATGTGTTCTTGCATGTTCTAGTGTTTGCATGTAGATCCACAACTTTTCTACTGTCTTTGTGTACAGTATTATAAATAATATAATTATAATATAAAATGATTATGATGATAATGATAATAAAAAATAATGATAATAATGATGATGATGATGATGATACCCATTGCAGTCGCAACTGAATCACCTTCGCATGTGTAATCCTATTGTGCTCTCCATGTTGCAGCAATAAGCGGCAACGTCGCCTCTCTCTCCATACGAAATGTCAATCACTTTCTAGATTGGCGATCAGTTATAAATATGCATGTGGAATATGCAATGCTTCTCTCTGTTTGCAAAAACATACCAAAATTACTTGCTTTAACTAGTTAGTCGGGCAAAATACAAGTTGAGTTATTCATTAAGGCTTCAGCCATTGTGCACTCCATGGCCAAAAGCTCAACTTTTATAAATGTGACACGGCTGAAACCTGTGAAGCCTTAATCAATAATCTCGCCGCGAAAGCTTCAAGTCTTACAAATAGTTGAGAAGAATATGCTATTTTGTTTACATATATTGTAATACAAATTATAATGTACACTCTATTCATATTTTATTATAGCTGATGTATTTAGTATGATTATTCCAATAAAGTCATATATAATTATTCTAAATAGAGTCAAAAATAGGGGGAAAAAAGACAAAATTAAAACAAAAGAAATACCAGCATATAACCATATAAATATAGTACGGGCCTCTTAGAACCACGTGAACAATGGTTTTCCACAAGGCACCCATCTAACAGAGGGTTAAACAAATATTGCATTCAATTTGAATTTATAAGGGACGTTCCGAAAGTAAGTTTTATAATTTCTTCACATAGAAACTTAATTGCCGAACAAAATACACAATGGCATCATGAACTATACACTTTTTACCTTTTTTCAACTTATGGTCATCTCTGACTTTTAGACATTTGTTGTAGCATTCAATCAGTTTAAAGAAACCGCTCTGATTAAACTCAGTGCCCTGTGTTGCAAGAAATTGTCGCACAGCCTGCTCCAACTCAGTACTGTTTTGGAAGCAATGTTCTGAAAGGCAACTTCCAATGCACAGAACAGGTTAAAGTCTGATGGGACAAGATCCGAGCTGTAAGTCAGGGATCCAATCTCTCCCATCCAAAACAAAGAATTTTATCCTAATGAGCCTTGCAATGTGTGGTTTTGCATGTCTCTTTCCTCAAATAGCATGACCATTGACATGAACTACTGCATTGATGATTTTCTCTACAGGTATCCAGAATTCTAAGAGACACCTTGAAGAATAATCAAGATAAATATAACAAGGTAACCATCATTATCTTATGATGCTTTATTATGGCATGATATACATAAATGACACAAGTACACAAATTTATTGTGTAAATATTCAGTATTGCTAGCTGCTTTACTGTGAGTTTTATTCAGATAGCTATTTTGTTGTTGACCCCCTCCCCGAATGGTATATACTATGATTTCAATATTTCAACAATGACCAAGCCACTGTAGGCACATGTATCTCACTTATTTTAGAACTAAGTTTGGCCTAGAACATTCGTCTTAGGTGGAATGTGGTAATACTTGTTTTCTTCAACTTGTTGAAACTAAATATTCTCTAGTCAGTCATACGGAACCTACAAAGAAAAACAAAAATGAACACCCAGTATATGTATACATATGGAAGTAAAGGTAATAATACCATGCGTGTGCAGCATCTATAAATGACAAAGTATATTCACAAACAAAATTCAAATGCTGAAAATGAGATTTATCATGCCGGAGATATTTTCGAACAAATGACATAAGAGTTGTGAGAAATGTTTTAAGTTCAAAGGCTCTCCAATGTGCATGTACAAGCAGACTGAAACAATTAATCACTATATCTTATTGTTTCTCATACAACACCCAACATAAGCTTCATTTGTGACCAACACACCCATTTCTGAAAAAGAATGGTATACATTTGCACAACAATTGTGTACTATTATCTGGAAGCAATTAGCAACAGATACTGTTGAAAAGTCTAGACAATGCTTTCTATTGGGCTTTACTGCTTTGCAATCATGTACACTGTCATTACACAAATATAACTATTTGTAACAAAAACTTCACTTAAGAAAATGATGTTAATTCTTCCTTCTAATTGAAAGAATGTTTTTAACAGTTTGATTTATAGATTAATAAATATATCCCGGAATAAAGAAGAATTTAATAAAGAATATAAACATTTTATTAATACTGCTTTAATTAATGGTTTTAATAAAGACTTTAATTAATGTAAATATAAAAAAAAAACTGTTAATGATATTTCTACCCTTAAAAAAATAAAAGATGAGTATAATTTTAAAAAATTTACTTACCATACTTGGGTTAATAAACATTTTCAATTTTTTTTTAATGGAATTGGTATAACTTTAGTTCCTCAAAATAAATATAGTATTAAAAATTTACTGCATTTCTCTTAAAAAAAGATAAAATTCCTAATTATAAAAAATCTGGTATTTATCAATTTAATTGTTTAGATTGAGATCAGGTTTATATTGGAAAGATGAAACGTAATTTGGAAACCAGAACAAAAGAACATTTTTGTAACATTAAGTATAAACAAACTGATAAGTCAGCTGTAGCAGATCATTTCTGGCCATTTAACCATGAAATAGATCCTGAAGTTAAATTATTGTCACCCAATTATCGGAAGGCGCGACCAACTGGCGGCTGGGTGAGGACTGGGAGGCATTCGGACACGCCTACCCATTTGTCTTATAGCGCTAACGAAGGGATGATTGGAAAAACATCACTGGCCATCTCTTTCCCCTCCCCCTGCTGTCTAGAACCTTCGGGGTGATTCACTGAAATGCGAGACTGCCAGAAACAGCGATATTCCTATAAAAAGGGGCTGCAGTTCTTGGCAAGCAGTCATGAGGAGTGCCGAGTGAGTGGACGGACTGGAAGGCGGTATACGTGTATTAGAGGAGTTGTACGTAACTGTGAGCGTGCAATGGACCTGTGACAGATGAACTGGTGAATTGTAATTGTGTGCGCTAAGTAATTCTATGTAATCGGCAAGTGTTTCAACTGTAATTCGGTGGAAATAAAGCACATTTTGAGTTTGTGCAATTGGACTTTTAATTTCGCGAACCCACAAAGTCACATTATTAAAACAATTAAATGGTCCGATAGATTTAATAGTTTGGGAAAAGATATTTATGTTAAAAAATAAACATTGCATAATGATTAAATTTTAGATGAGTCGTATTTTTTACACACCTGCTTCACTTTTGTACCTATTTTGAGGACATGTTTCGTAAATCATCGTTTGCATCTACAGCTCTTATGCATAAGAGCCGTAGATGCAAACGATGATTTGCGAAACATGTCCTCAAAATAGGTACGGAAGTGAAGCAGATGTGTAAAAAATACGACTCATCTAAAATTTAATAATTTTTCGCTTCACTGTGGTGTTCCAATACAGTTAAATCTCGATATATTGCATAATGAATTTTTAAATACCAGCAGTTGATTCTGTTTTTAGGTTGGATTCGTTTTCAGATTTTGGTAATACTGCAAAAACATAATAACATGTTAACCGGAATCCTTGACTACGAAGTGCGTTGATGGACTGATGATGCAAGCAATTTGTTTGTGAAATCGATCTCAATTAGAAAGAAGAATTAACACTATTTTCTTAAGATAAGTGAAGTTTTTGTTACAAATAGTTATATTTATGTAATATTCATTGCTTCACTGTAGCTAGCTTCATTTTCTACGTAATGTACACTGTCATTTACCTCAATGATACTAGAGAGGCCTGTCTTAAGCTATTTTTTGACGAGGGTTTGCTGACGTTCTGAGTGTAAAAGAAATTACTATTTAGTGTATATAGCTGGTCAGCTAATATATGGAAAATTTATATAATTACACAGTTTAGACATTTGGAAAAGGGATGACATTTATCCTTTTCACAACTTCATCGCCAAATGCTGGCCACCTCTCTTTGCTGATTCAGTCCATTTACACATCTTTATTAGGGGAACCTCAAGGTGGGCAGTGATGGAACCACGTAAAAACATGATGTATTGGTTTGTGATCACACTCTAAACTTCAATGTATCCTTTAACTCTTCTAATTCTTTAAATCTGCTTGACCCTACACAAACAATAAAGGAGATAATTGGTTCATAAATGTTTAAATCTCTACTTGAATTTTATTACTTTACTAATGGTACCAAGATTAAACAGAGAAAGCTATGGCATAAAAGTGAATCGAGAAGATATTGACACACTGCTTCACTCACACTGTTTTTTTCACAGGACACGTTTCAAAAGCTTTTGCTCTTATCATCAGCTGGAACTCGACTAGTGCAAATTGTAGTGGTTTCCTCGAGGAAACTGTTATAATTAAAAGTATTGTTAAAAGTGAAGCTAATTTCATATTAACACTTCCCAAGCGGACATGTTTTACGGCTCTGAGTGGAAGGTAATTTTATAAAAATATGTAACCCTTCAAAATACAAATAAAAGTATACTGTCATGCTCGAATGTATTAAAAAACATGTTGTACCTTGTTTTTGGTGGAATTCCACCACTGTTGTCCTACAGGAGTGAAGATTTGTTAAACTGCGTAAAAATGTTCCCGCAAAATCAGCATAAGTACAATTTTTCGATATTGCATCACATCTTGTAGTTCTAACACACAAACACACACATGTTCACACATAAACTACGAACAGTTCAGGGACTAAACACTGTCATAAGTATATGTAACATATGTTTAGTAAAACCGATGGTAATGATAAATAATAATCCATAATTTTTATAGAAATGTGAAGTTACACCTAGCTGGAGCAGGGTATCCAGTATATATATAATATATGGTTTTGAGACTAATTATTTTATCTCAGGATTATTCACATAGGAAGCAAAATTGTTCTTTTGTGTGATATATTTTGAAACACACACATGTAAGTAAGTAAGTAAGTAAGTTTTATTCACCGTAAGAACATACAATATTCATGGCTTCGTCAAATTTGTACCCGTAAGAATAATACAATTCTTTTGAGCAATAACATTATGAATACAATAGTAATTAATAATGCACTAGTAATTAAACAATACAATAGTAGTTAAATAATACAATAGTAATTGACAGAATAATAATACAATAGTAATTAAGAATAATGCAACTTAGGTCACACAATTTTTAATGTATTACACTTCCAAAAACTAGACTGTAATAGACATAACTTTTACCAAAAAAATCAATATTTACTTTATTATTCAATTCTACTTCTCAAAAACTCATCTATTGTCTGTGGCATTATTTTTATTAGGATATTTTTTACAGCTTTTCTGAAATTTTTATTTTTTAGATTTTTTATCTTAGCTGGGAGTTTATTATATAGAATGATTCCTTTGTGAGAGATGAAATCTAGACTCAGACTGAGACGATGATGATTTAGATGTATATTTTTACTGTTCCTTGTATTGTATGTGTGACAATCTGAATTACTTGTAAATAGTGATCTATTCCTATGTATAAAATAAACTACTTCATAAATATAAATACATTGAACAGGTAAGATGTTAAATTCTTGAAATATTGGCTTGCTTTCTGTTCTTAAGGGAACCTTTTTAATTATTTTTAATATTCTTTTTTGGATCTTATATATACACGAGGACTTGGATGTGGACCCCCACAGGGTCATGGATGCAGGGGAGGTTTGGAGATGCAGGTTTCACAAAAATATATTGTTTTCTTTATTTGTTTTTGGGTCTTACATACCACACAAGGATTTGCCCAATTTCCTTGTTCTCTTCTACCCATGAAATGTGGAAACCCATTTAGCCTTTCCAAAATTGGGCCCTGAGAAATACAACCCTTACTTGATGCAGCATTGTTTTGCTGCACTCCCATGCGCTCCGCCACCAGAGATCTGACGAGATGCTTGCAAAATTTTCTATGTGACAGGATCGGTTTACATTTGTTTGTCATGTGCATTGTGTATAACAGGTACGAATTCACAATGCAAACTTCCAGCAACCAGAAAAACATTTTTCTATACCACTTGCGTGTTCTCCTGCAAAACTGATATTGCGCAACATAATTGTCAGTTCTATCGACACCACCCATGTGTAGAGTGTAGTCCAAAATAATGTTTGGTTTCAATGTTGCTGCCTGGTTTGGAAATTTTGAAGGCACCTCTGTCATTTCGTTTTTATTGCCTTGTGACTGGTACTGAGAACTGTTACAGTTCTTTAGTCTTTCCAGCACAGGGCAAGCTTTTGCAGATTGCGGAAGCTTTTTATCTCACCCCTCTTCATTTTCTTTATGTTTCCTGGCTTTAGTTGGTGTGGCATATTGCTTCTGTTGCCCATAACTGTCCCAGTAGTCGCCATATGCATTTTCCACAATTCATCAGCTAATTCAGGTGATGTATAGTACCTGTCTGTGTAAACATGGAAACCTTTAGGTGAGTCTACAGGATCCTTTAGGAGGGTAGAACACAGGTCTTTTACAACAAGAGTAGTTTTCAATAGGTTAGAATGTGATTCAGATTTGCCCATGTAGGGTTGGAAATTGATAGCATCAGATAAGCTGAAAACTGTGATTCCAAATTTTGTAGGTTTGTTTGGGTTATACACTTTGAATTTTACTCTTCCTTTGAAACTGATGATGCTCTCATCAACTGACAGATGGACCTGGGTAATAGAATAAACTGCATTTTTGCCATAGTTTCTCCATTAAATTTTGAATAAATTCTTCCTTAGATAATTTTATGTTTCCCTGAGCATGCACAAAATGAAGATTCCAAAACAAAAGGAGAAATTCGTCACGAGAAAATACATCACTCAAAAATGGAAATTTATCAACCCAACTTGTAGAAAAATAGTCTGTGACGTCAGAGGTAAGGTAAAGCCCCATGTTGATAACCACCCCAATTAGTGCTTTTATGTCAACAATTGTTGGGGGATTCCAGGATGCAGTCCTGGCTTTCTTTGTTGGAGGCGTCGCCTGTTGTTTTTTTTTTTTTTGTGTGTTCTCTTGAATGCAGGTTTCCTCAGTAATTATTTTCAGAATTTCGTCATCAAAAATAGTCTGAAAAAGTCTATGGGAGTAGTATTCTCATCAAAGGGAGGGTATAACAGATGTAGGGCCAGGATCAAAATTACTCACCTCTGCCTAGCTAGGTGTACTGTTGTCTGCAGTATCACTTGAGTCACTCTCGCACTTACACACAAATTCTCGCATATTTCACTCTCATTATCACTGAACTCAAAATCTGACAAATCACTATCGCTCTTGATCAACAAAGCTTCAATTTATTTGTCCGTCAACCCTTTCTTTGCTGCCATTATGCCAAAAAATGAAATAAAATGAGGTTTACTAGTACCACACACCGCACTGTTTATTGCATCACTGGTGAGAACAATGAAAGGAATTCCTGACAAAGCAAATTCGGGGATTTACCGACCACCAATGTTTGAAAGCACATTTCCTGCCATCTGCTGGCACTATATCTTAATTATACGAATGAAAATAGCTGACTAGAATATCTCTATAACTGCGCACCCATATACGGGTTTCTGCTTGTGGGCGACTGGACGCGTCACCCATATATAGACTTATTGTCATATTTTATTGACTCACAACAACTATTAAGAGCAGGAGCAATTTTGGAATGAGACTGGTACAGTGGTGAAAACATTCCTGTTTTTAATAGCTGACATGAGTGAAGTTTTAAGCTTTTATCAAATATGGCTCAGTAAGTCTTTTAATATCTAGCAGTACATTTCTCTTTGGCATAGCAAACATACAGGTTTATTTTTATGAGGATAAAAATACTTATATTCCCGTTCAGCTTAACTTTGCTATGTGACACAATTCTGCCACTGTTCTTCAAGGCCTGGCCTAATAACTAACCAGTGTACTGCAGTGAATGATGTAGGGCAAAGAACATGTCTGATATATTATTATGAAGCAAAAGATTAGAAACAGTGATGTATTTAACATTTGAAAGTACTTTCTTTCAAATGTCTGATATAGTTACTGCAATTGACAAAAAAGGATGTTGGCAACAAGATGAAGAATACGGCTACCTTGCATTCTTCAATACTGCTAAATTTACAGTAAGTAAATAAACAATTATAAAACTTAAGTTACATTAATAAAAACATTTTCCAATAAATTACACAAATAATTCTAATTACAAATTACAGCAAAAAATATGAAGCTGTACTTCAAAAGAATTTGTAATGGACTTTGATCTTAGAAGAACATCTCACGTCACATGTTGGAAAGCTGAGCCACTCATCCTTCAGTATCATTTGTAAAGTTGAATAAATTCTACTAAGATTCATTAGAGGTTCAAATTTTGTATCTAAGAAAATAGTATGATACCCTTTACTTATACATAATGCAAATCTTCCTTAAATTTGATATTATTTCTTCTGAACATTATTTTTGCTCAAACCCCTTGATAAGCAGCAGCACAATCCTCATAATAAAGGTTTGACAATAACTTTCTATACTTCAGAATTTAAACTCAAATTTAACTTGCATTCAATTAATACAGCTCTTAAGAAATTTGCCACCTTGATACGCCAGATGTTCTAAATGAGGTTTACACTCAAGTGTTCCATCTATAATTACATCTAGATAATTGAGAAGGTTAACAAATAATATATCTTGACCATTTATAAGTTTTCATGTATTTCTATATTTTCCTTGTCTTGTAGTGAGGGCGTGACTTTGTAATTTCCAGCAGAATAAAATATTCAGAGCTATATGGCAAATTTCCATAAGTTTCTGTACCTCATAAGCTCAGATAATACAAGATCATACAAAATGTTCCTTGGGGGCATGCCGAAGATATAGCACACACTATAGATATCAGATACTGAACGTTTCTAACGTAGCATGTGGCAGCTGATCACAAACAAGCCATGATGAAAAATGAGTGGGAGCATTACTGTGATACAATTTGTACAAGTTTTTGCTACAATTCTGATTGTTTGCATCAGATTGCTTCATGCAAATAGAGCAAATGTCTACATAATGTCCTATTTGATTGAAAATCAGAAATAAGGAATAAAATTTGTTACCACATTTCATGGCCCCCAAAAAAATCTGAAAAAATTACTTGGCATAAGCCAAATAACAAACCAACATAATTTTCTTGACTTGTTAAATGTGGTACTTATTCAAGGTAAACATTTTTACAGCCCTCTTTCAAGTGTTTTTACCACTTGTAAACTCTCATCTTACCCATAGTAGGTTCGCTAAAAGCCATACTCAATATTTCGAATGCAGAGCTGTTCATGCAAAATTTAATACAAATTCTTTGATCCATCCTTTTCGAAAGTAAAAAGTTCCGCATGTACTGAAGCAGGTATAACCCTTTCAACTGTCAACAATGAATTACACATAGATATTAAAATACATTAATTTAATATTTAAACTGCTCTTTTTCAATTGCTTTTCCACACGCAGTGGTTTGGGGGTAACATACTAACCTCTGGTTTCAGAGGTCATGGGTTCAAGTCCAACCGAGGGCAATGGATTCTTCTCCCTCCCCCCACCCACTACAAAAATCCTTAGCATGCATCCTTCAATAGGGAAGTAAGGTTAGTCCTGTGTCATCACAGATTTATGGCATGTGAAAAAATTTCAAGTCTGACAAAGGGGCCTCTGAACAAAATTAAGGAGTCTCTGGTGCCCAATATAGAACATGATGATTTGAACCATAGAGTTACAGAGCATCAATAAATAAAAACCTAAAAACTGGCAACATATGCAGTAAGAACCATATAATCAGACTGAGAAGTTGACCCAATAGTTAGAATGGATCTTAAACTATGTATGACATATAAGTTGCCACTGAAATTGGGAATGTCTTTTGATTTACTGGGAAAAATATCAGTCAACTGGAGAATGTAATGTTATGTGGGCATATTGCCATGGTAGCTCAAATGGTTATAGCAGCACTGTGGTTCAAATTCCAGCTGTGACGGACGTTTTGGTCTCATTCTACCTTTCCACTGTACAGAGCAGCTGTCTACTACACCAAGGTTTTTAAAGTCCCAAATTATAAACTCATAAATAATAGTAACCTGAACTTTAATAAGAACTAACCTTGTTATAAAAATGTGTCCCTTGCTGATACTCTTCATTTTCATGAGAATATAATTAAAAAACAATAGCCACTCTGCAGGGTTTCAGCAGCTATCTAAACATTCACTTGCTAAACAACACATCTGAGAGACCTCTTTGTAGAGTGTTCAAATTATGCACCAATTTTGATTGTTTTTCCCTGGCCTTTTAGTTGAAAAACTATATGTAGTTGGTTTTTCACACTGTCACTAGTTTCAGCAGATGTTGCTTCAATTTTCAACATTGAATGTTCCACTGTCACCTGCTGTTCTTGCCTGCAATCTTCTCTCTGGAGGTGGAACTATGAACTTCTTTACCAAATTATCGACTGTGGGATTTCAAAGCTTATTACTTGGTGTATAAAGACTAAAATTGAGTCATACCTTTTAAAACCTGTAAATTCACTCATGTCCGTTTAAAAAATCAGGAACGTTTTCGAGACTGTTGCAGTCTCATCCTCAGCTGATTAGTGACTCATCACAGTTGGTTGTCTGGATCAAATTATTACTCAGTGTTTATATTTTCATACTGAGATGTTCTCCTATGTTGTCAGTTTCTTATGATTTGTCACACCTTTTAGTAAATTTGCATTTTGGTCAAGTTCATGGTTTTCGTTCCAAAAATGAAATGCTACTGCAGACTCTGAAAAACTGATTATAAATAGTTCTATCAATTAATTTGGACAGAACTCCTACTAAATTCATCCAAAACATGTGTAATGGCTGTTTAGCTTCTTATATATCGCATTTAGTGATCCCGGTGTCCTAAACTTACTAACCATACATATCACAGTATCTCTATTTAAAAATGGAAGTATAGTGTCCCGTATAGTCCGTGCGTTAATCTCCCGAAAATTTGAGGTAGCCCACCTCTCAAAAATAGTATGGCCCACTCTAAAACACTTGGCCCACCCCCCATTTAATTTTCATATACCTAGCTCGCTTGTTTATCCGCCAAAATGGCCGGTTTCTGTTGGTCCACAACAAAATTTGGCCCATAAAGGAAAAGGAAGCAAAAAAAAAAAAAGCATAAAAAAGTGTGGTTTACTTTTGTGTGTGTGGGGATGGGGTGAGGGCTGTGCTGCGACCAAGGCTTTATTTAATTATTTAATTTTTTTATGCTATGGGATGTGAGGTGTAATTAAGGATGGGAATTGAGGTACCTTAATTATTATCTTATCCTATTGATGTTTTAATTTCTAGGTTTTAAAATGAGGATGGGAGGGATCTTTCCCTATCTTTGAATGTGAAAGGAGATAACAAGGAAAAAAAAATAAATACACGGAATACACTTTAATTTTCTTTTATTCATTCTTATAAGATACAAGAGTTGAATTTACTTCGTCACATATAACATCGTAAAGTACAAAACATGAAGCATTATCTTCTGGAACCACAAAAGTGGTACTGCCCGAGGCACTGTTATGGGGGTAGGAGTGGGGGTTTTTATTGGCGGTTTTGCTTCAGTAGTGTTTGGCCCTGTTGGCCATACTCTTTTACATCTGTTGTGGCTAACACATATTTTGCAAGTTGATGTTGAAATATATTAGCATTGCACAATAGAAAGTTGATATCATCTAGACAAAGGATGACGTGTGAATTTTCGCCTTGTATCCTAGCACGATGCCCATTTATGGATCTGAGGCGAAATTGTTCTTCGATGCATTTGTACGCTTGTCCTTTGCAGACTTGCTCGGCAAGTTTAGGTAGGTGATTCAGCAGAGTTGTGAAGTAGTAGGATGAGAGGACGACTCTTCCTTGCTTTACTCCACCAATTCCACGTGAGCTTAGTAGTTTCGCTTTTTGTAGAAACCAAGGCTGATGTACCTGGAGTGATGCTTATTGAGAAAGTAGGTTCTTCGGTGCAGCACGGGTTCCAGAGAAGTCACCTTAGGTTGGTGGCACAACATCTTGATCTGTTTACCTCTTGAACTCATCTCGCAGACTGCTATACAGCTGAAACAAAAGAGGCATCGTGTCTATTAGAGGTATCGGCAGGACATCTGGTGTTAAGTTTTTTAAGCTTATGATGCTTCAACCAATTGAACATGGCGTGAGCGTGTTTGCATGCACATTAAATGTTTGAGAACTTATGACAAGGAAACCCGCAGTGCAAATCTGGTTTTGGGCAACTAAATTCTTTTTTCAAATTGATGAAGGTTCTATCGCAAAGTGCAGAAAGAACTTTGCACTTTTCCTCGTCGTAAGCGAAGAGCGAAATGTGTCCCGCCACCACCTCTTCTAGTATAGTTTTTAGCATACTCTAAGGACTGTAACCATCATTGAAATGTATTCCATTTTTACTTTCTTTGTTAAATGCATCTAATTTACTATTCCAAGGATATGGGCTTACAAACTGAAAAGTCTGAATAATCCCTTCTCCAACTATGGGTAATTCTTTTATGATTAATTCTTTGCTGTTTCCTCTGAGCCCAGTGTATTCCACGACAAGACCTCCTTCCATCTTGAACCAAGACTGAACAGATAATGATAGAGGTATTTACTTTTATACCCGGCAGACATTGCTGTCCCTTGTTGCACAGCCAAGCTGCAAACTCTCTGCGGAGCATCTCTCTGCCTGACGATCTGGATCGGTAGAGTTGAACAGTGCCACGAACTCATTCGTGGTGCATCCTTTGGTACAGATGTAGAGAGTATAGAGGCACACGTACTGACCGCAGATGTCGGAACAGAAGCTTTGAAGCTGGCAGTTGTTATAGGTGAAATGAAATGACAAGAAGTCCTTCAAGGGTTTTATAAAGGGAGGAAGGCCGTAGGAATCGAAATACCATGCAAACGAATTGAAACTTTTAGTTACAGCTATCAAGTGTGAACCAGGTAGGTTGTGAGGATCTAAATTTATTACGAATGTGGACGGTTTAAGAAATTCCGTAAGCAACATGTCCGATGCATAAACGTCTGCAAAATTTGGAAGGCCACACAAGGCTCTATTTGAAAGGTATTCATATTTAATAGTCTGTGTGCACTGTCAGCTCTTTGTCTACCTGAATAGAATTGTCGTACTCACAGTACATGAGACACGTTATTGCCTGTGTTAATTTACCTTTAAATCTAAGCTCTATTCTTATATTTCCATTATTTAATAGAGAAATGTGACCTTCTGAAACAGCACTATCTGGCATTAAATCGCAAAGCACTAGAAAATAACCCGACATATACATGTCATGCGTAATTTGAATTATGCTGTTGGTATGATGGATGCCAGAACCAGAAAAGAGCGTTTGGTAGGCCAATGTCGTTTTCTTTTTGTGAGAAGTGTCAATATGAAGACCCTCCACCGGAATCTGTTGACTGTTAACATATATTGCAAAGTATTCCAAATTAAAATGTTTAAAATTAAAAGGGTTTGTGGTGTGAGTTCCCGAAAAATTTGTATTTTCTGTCATTCCTATGAGTATTCTTTTAGGTAACGGATCCAATACAGCATTGTCCATATAGATGGTGATCTGCCCTGCTGCAAAAGTAAAGGAACTGACATCAACTCGCGTTATATCGTATCTAGCATTCACCTTTTCTAAAGCACTCATATGAGCCATCAAGAGGTTGGAAGCAGGTTTTATCTTTTTCACGCATAGAGTGGCATCTAGAAATTGAAACCTAGCTTGTAGATCCACGTTTTCGCTCATCATATAAAACAAGTCTTTAGCTTTGGTTAATCTGATTTGAAGAGTAAGTTCCGGTAGTAACAAAGTGGGTACATTGAAAATATCTCCATGCACTCTACCAAACACAGTTATTTCTTTAGAGGCATTGCTCTTATGATGGCGTTGTTTCCATCCCCGATTAGAATCTCCAGCATCCAAAGTTCCATTTTTCGAAGCATCGTCTACGGAGAAACTGTGAAGAGCCGTGTCTATATACCAGAAAGCGTTAGTAAGATGGCTATTTGTTGTGTCGTGACCATAGGTTAATAAGGTTTCTAAATAGCTATGATAGTGATAAATTTAGGGAAATGCCCAACTGACTAAACAAAGAGTGCAATAAATTGTTAATACCCGTAGTTTTGTCTGTTGCTGTTAAGCTGGGGCCATCCGCTTTCACAAATTTTCCTTTCACCATCAAATAAACATTTAAATTGATGTAATGTTCCTTATCGCCGGGCACAACAAATTCTAACACATTTTGATCTACAGTTGCAATGGGTTTGATTAGTTTAGTGAAACTTCCTAATACTGCAGACTGTATTCGCTTTTTAGCGAAAATGTCAAATTCGGATTTTGTACAGGCGATCATGGTACTATCCTGCTATCACCTTGCCCTCGTGTGCTGGTAGCAATGCGGTGCACGTGGTATTTAATCAAAAACGTCTCTAGGTTTTTTAGTTTTTGACGTTTTCTTTGGAGCCGATCTCTTTCTCTTACCCTTTCCTTGCTGCAACTTACCAACTAATTTTTGTGTGCCTTCCATGACCTGTCTGGCAATGATATCTTTGACATTGGTACTTTTTTGTTTAGTAGCAATATCGGACATGATGTTTGCACCCATGGTGAGAACTTCCCTGCCCAACGATTTTGCACAGGAGAAATGAAATGTGTAGTGTTTAACGCCCGCGTTTACTACATACGGCACCGCAGGTGGTGACACCGATGATACATGAGATGAGATGGCGGGGGAAACCGGAGGTCCCGGAGAAAACCCGCCCCAGCGTCATGTTGTCCACCACAAATCTCACTTTGCGGTCGCCTGGGATCGAACCCGGGCCACCTTGGTGAGAGCCAAGCGTTGCACAGGAGAGGACGGGTTTAATAATTCTGAATGGACTACCCGGAAAACTACCTAACCCTCTACCCTGCTGTACGTATGGGCTTCCTACGTATAGAGGTCCTATGTACTCACCGAGATGCCCTCCAATGGTTTACATAGTATGGTCTACATAGTACGCTGTAAGCGGGTTCATTGGCAAATGTATGGATTTTAAATTTGGGATTCTAATTTATAATTAGAACCCGTGTAGGAAAACCATGGGAACACTATACATCAAATTCCCAACGGTTTTTGTTCACCCATCTTGCAATGCCTAGTACCTCCGATCTGGCACACCTAACATTGTTAAATTTATGCCACTAGCAAGAGGGAGCAGTAACCAAATACTCAATTTTGTATTTGCACCCTAATTTTTGTATATCGAATACCCTATTGGGATCTTTTACAAAGGGCGCAAAAATTCCAATATCCCACTTAACAAATAAATTTCCATGTATAACTCCTAGGATGTTCGGATCATATTCCACGTGACCCAAAACCATTGGAATGCCATGGAAAATATTTGTTAACCATGCATTCGCTTGGTTATACTTTCGAGGCCAAGCACTGCTTTGAATATTAGGGGGTCCCGAAATAGAAAGTGGTGAATTATTTGCTCGCTTTCGAGCTCTACTACGGCCAGTTCTTTCATAATTATTTCTCCCTTTGGGTTTTAAAACACTTGAAAAGCCGATGCGTATTCCATGGCAGCCATCTGAAAAACTAATAAAACAAAGAAGTTATCTTACTTTTTTTAAATGTAATACTATGATAATAGGCAGAACACTGGAGTTCAAGCGGGCCAAATCACAAAACTTGTTCACTAATTTAATAGCAATGGTTCGAAAATGATTAAGTACTACAGGAACGCAAAATATGTTCTCAAACTTGTGATGACTAGTGTGAGATGGAAACTTAATTATTCTTAAGCAACTAACGTAAGAGCTACCGAGGAGCTACGGTTTGACGAGATTGCAGTAAACAAACACAGGTTCAGTTCCATAGATGAACTGAAAAGAGCTCTTCCTGTGCGATCTAAGGAAAAGAGATTTCATGTTGTTAGTTATGTCTGTAAGCATACTTTGATTAACGGTTTTGTAGGCATCAAGATTTGGCAGAGAGTTTTTTATGGTGTCCACAAGATCCCCTAGACCATAATAAATTCTAGTGGGAAAGAAGATGTTTCCGTTATAAAGTGTTTCCACTTTACCTTCTATTTTCTTAGTGATCTTTAAATGATCAGCCTTTTCATTCGCTATCTGTGGAATGGAATGTAGTGGAAACCAACATTTTTTTGCATTTTCGAATTCTCTTATCTCTCTTTGATGAGAAATGAGGTAACCCAGTATTTCAGATAGGAGCAATTCCTGAACTTCTTTGTCTGTAATTTGATTCTTTAGAGAGGTGTACATATCCTTAAAGTTCTTAAAACCTGATTTTTCAAAAACTAATCTACCAGCTCTTGTTATAACGACATTTTCTGTTAGTTCTCCAGCTTCAATAAGTACATCCTCATCTACAGATTCGTAACCGTATATGAAAGCTCTGCTAAACCTATGACCCACATGTCTCTCTGAAGATTAATGGGCTGTGCTAAATCATTACGAAAACTGGCATGTGTGTTCTCGGGATACAAATATACGCTTGAATCGCTCAAAACTGTTACGTAAAACTCATCCATGATGCATTGACCCAGCTATCAAAGTCGGGACCGTAACCTTTCCAGCAGACGAGATGTTGGGTTCTGACATTCCTCACTCTGGTTTTTAGTATTTTATCTATTTTGTATAGTGTTGATCTGTTAATTTTTACCGGAGTAAGTTCGTAACTGTAAAACTGACCTACTATAGGAGTTCCATTTAGATTGTGTAGTTCGTACAAGGGTTGGGGCGAATGTTTTATAACCTTTGCAATCTTGAAAATCTCCATAGAGAAATTTTTTTCGTAGCCTTTGGTAAATTTCATCTTTCTTTGCTTATTCTTAAGGTTTGTCCTTCGCGGAACCTAACAGGTCTGGGTTTAATGTTGGCTCGTTTTCTCTCCAAGTTTTTCCATATTTGCAACACATTGTTCTCATTTACTTTGATTGAAGTCATTCCTATAGACGAATGAATGGTGCGGTTATACGCACATACAAATTTATCGAGATCGTCTATACATCTGTACGAGTACGTGTAAGTAAAATACTTGTATATTTTAGACTTGATTGTACGATTAAATCTCTCAACCATGGCGCATTTTACATTGGGGATTCTGCAAACCTGATGATCAATGCCCATCTCATTTAAAAGCTTTTGAAATGCAGAACCTAAAAATTCTTTTCCTCTATCGGATCTGACTGCGAGGGAAACAGAATCTAGCATGGCTTTAAAGGCCTTTGCACTTTCCGTACTAGTTTTTGATTTTATAGGTTTTACACGTGCAAATCTGGAGAAACAATCTACGTTTGTTAGTAGATACTGAACTCCATCGTTATGCTTTTTAAGACTTCTAAAATAGGCTAAATCTATTTCCCACACATCGTTAACGTTATTCACCATGTAGTGGTTCCTCTGAAATGTTTTACGTGCAGGTTTGTGCAAAGTATAGGCATCTTGATGAAGAAGCCAATCCTCCTGTAAGTGTCCGTTGGTTAATAGAAGAATTTGTCTGTATTTACTCTTGTCAGAAGACATGACTTTCGAGAGATCTACCTTTTTCCTGGTTAACAATTCCCACAAACCTCGAGTTCCTCGAGTTAAAGTATCTATTCTTTATATATAGATCGTTTTCTTCTATTCGAATAATGGAATCGCTAATCTTGAAGTTGCTGTCTCTATCCTTGTAGATGCCAAATATGGTATCAGTTGCCCTTGGTGAGTACCTATAAGGTGCAACGTATGGTCCAGCTATTAATCCAAGGTTCCTATTAGTAAACTGTTCGATTTCTTTTTTCTTGTAAACCAGTAAAGGTAGAACCCTTTCTTGTTCTTCATCTAACTCGTTTTCTTCTTCTTCTTTTACATCTCCTTCTTCCTCCTCTTCCTGTTTCTCATAGACAGATTCTGGAGAGTAGACGAGCCTCCTTTTCACCCGAGGAGGTGAAGACTGCTTCTGCAATGCTTCCAGCGCCTTAGGCGCCACCTTTTTGGTAGATATGCAGGGGAATCAAAAATCCTCCCTTTTGTATTATAAACCTTCTTTTGTTGTTAACCCTTGCGATTTATCAACTACGCGCCTAAGACTATTTTTATACTTTCTCAGATTGCAAAGGGTGCATTTGCTTAAATGACAGTTGCCGTTCAGCACATTTAGAGCGCATTCGGCAATAGCCAACACTAACTCTTTGTCAGACTTCTCCAAAATGGCTTTCCTCAGCTTTGGTTTGGCACTTTTAAGGACGTGTAGCAAATGATAGTTCGATCTTATCCGTTTGCTCATGCTGTTATACTACTGTCGGGAGCTCCAATGGAAAAATATTAGTTCTAAAACGTAATCTATTATCGGTCTCCTGACACAGATCAAATAGCACGTACCCGTGAGGCTTTTCTGTGGCATCCAGGTAAGCCAAAAATAGCAATTTCCAATTCTCGGGAGATATTTGTCTGGCTAGATGCGCCACTTGATTCTTATCTCTAACATTTTTAAATACCACAATATATTTAGCACTTAACGAAATATTTCTGCAATATCTACCTTGATGAAATAGATTTTGAGTGACTAAAATTACACTTATGTTTCTATGATGGCTCTCCTTCGTGAATAAGTCGCACACTTCTTTGGAGTAAGCAGAGTTCAAAAGATCGTCTAATATCACCAATTTTGTCTCTCCTTTCTGGTTCTCAAACTCCGGCACACCAACGCGAAATTTTACACATTTTAAATTTGGTACAGCCGATTTCTCGCTATAACACCACAATATTTCTTTAAAATTTCCAACAGTACACAAATGCTTCAAGTTTTTTACCAAATTTATGCAAAATACTGTCTTTCCAGAACCCAAACTACCACTAACGATTAGTGTAAAAGGGTGCTCAAATTTAACGACGGGCAACTTTACATCGGCTAAACATTTTTAATTTTTCCCTCAATTCATCCGTTAACCTGTACATAATGTAATCTACATCAAAGGGAGGATACTGTTGAAACACCTCTAAGGGAATTAGGGCTATCTCTCCATTCATACAGTATTTTAAGCCTCTCTGCACAGCTGTATCTCTTCATCTACATGATACGTTAATTTCCTTTATTATTCTTTTGAAAAAAATGAAAGTATTTATTAATAAATACAACATACATATTTTATCTTCTTTACAGAATGGATTTCATTACAAGATTTAATCAAATAAAGAAAACCAAAGTATAGCAGATTAGAGATCTATTAATGAATGTTCCTTACAAGGTCATTGGTGCTTCAAAAGTAACCACTCAGTTTGGACCTTCAATTTCAATCAAAATACAAAATGACCATGAGGATCCTGTGGAAATATTTTTACCAAAAAAAAATATATAACTGCTTTCGAAGATACAGAAATCAAAGCCATAAATGCTAAAACACTGTCTTTAGAATTCTTATTTTCAGGAATTAATTCCAGTAATGTATATGATATTTCATTTCAGAAGGTGTAACTAAAAGTAAGGTGTCTGTCTTTACAGATGACCCTACAGATCAAGTTACTTAATAATAACGTAAAGAGGCCCGAAAGATGTAGTGAAGAAGCAGCAGGTTTGGATATCTTTTCCCCAAAAGCATATAAAATACAGCCCCAGAAAACCTTAATGATCCCAATTGGACTTTCAGCAACACCACCGAAAAGCACCTATCTCAGAATTGCAGAAAAGTCAAGTTTGGCTCTTTTAGGGTTATCTATAAGAGGGGGCTGCATCGACTGGGAATTCACAGGAGAAATATGCGTTATAATGTTTAACAGCTCAGATAAACAGCATAACATATTAAAAAAATAAAAAATTGCCCAATTAATATGTGAAAGAATATACGTACCTAAAATAAAATATGTTAGTAAATTGAGAAATACTGAAAGAAGAAATAATGGTTTAGGGAGCACAGAAAAATTTTAGTCGTAAAATTATTCAGTATGAATAATTTTTCCATGTTTTAAACTTTTCTTTTAGATGGATGAATTCATCTATTCACCAACAATGGAGTTAACCAAGAGGTTCAATTTACTCCAAAAGGAAACTGGTTTTAATACATTTTTTGAGAACTTTATACTGTCGCATTATAGATTGTAAACCGGGATGATTTTAAACTACAAGTTGTGGATACGGCTGTGTATACTTAAAGGGGGTTTACCGTAAGGGTCCACAATCTACTTTGTAACTGGGAACGTAGCTGAAAGGATAGGGGGTCAGATGGTAGAGGTAAATGGTAAAGGGAATTTGTAGTCAGGTTACAGATAGAAATTGCGCAACTTTCTAAGAAATTCCAGTTTACTATAACATCATAATTTCCTATAATACAAATCAACGCCGAAGTCTTGAAGAGATTTTGATTGGATTGGTGTTGATAGCTACATTAGTACATTAAGACCCAGTCGGGCTTACCTTCGAGGAGATGTCGGTGCATGGTGAAGTGAAGATTTGACGTAGCCTCCGGGCACAACAATACACTTTAGATTCCCTCGCGTCTCGATAATCACCGCTATAAGTTTCCACGGCCAAGCCCAAAAAGAGGGGGGGCCAACACACGTTGAACCTAGGGACTTTTTGCCTTTGATCAGCAGAAAAGCTTCAGGAACATTCCATCCGCCATGTTACTTTAAGTCCAATGACCTGCTGATCTTCCATTACCAACTACCGGGTTCAACGCCTAGAGTTGCTATGTTTGGCATTCTTACTTGGTTAACGCTCCAAAAATATGTAAATCACGGGTTTGTCGTCTAATACTCCGCTATGAGGTTTCTACATCTTTACTTCCAAAAATTAATACTTTCATACTATTAAAATTTCAAATAAATTCCTAAAACAAATCAGGTTCCTTCACTTCACCAAACCATATGCGACAATACCTAAGTCACTTCCTGAATATTGGTACACTATTGTTTGGATTACGGAATGGTTGTCAGAGCAAAATATATGTTGTGCACTGGCAGGTAGATTTGCATGTTTTATTAGTGGGATTCTTGATATCGATCCAAAATGTGTGTCCTTATATGTAGCTATAAATAGATATCAAAAGGAAAATAAAATGCTAGGGTTTCTGTTTGAACCACATGCCAACTACGTTACAGATAATGAGGTTAACTTCATATACAGTCATTCACAATCTTGTAATCTGTTTTATATACCCATGAAATCATTATTTTGGAAAGTGGAGTGTAAAACAAATGAATTTGTTATTACAGTGGCCTACATTTATGTTGAAAAATGTGTAACCTTAAAATAAAATTGGGTCGATTTTATGTATTTTCCTTTTAGAAATTTTAAATTTTACTTTCAAAAGCATGTTATGATTGGATCATTTAGCCAAAATATGTTTTCTATGCAGTTTCTAAGTGCCCCTAAGGCTAAGTTAAATGGTCTGGGCTTAAACACCATGTTACAAAAGTATAAAAACTGTAGTAACACAAAGGCATGTAATTGCAAAACCTGTATTAAAAATCCTCCGTCTTTAAAAGGATTGGCATCAAATGTTCTATTTGGAAATACAAAATTAAACTTTCTGCATACTGAAACAGATTATAAAAATTTCGTGTACATACTTAATAACACACATAAATTCAGTCTATCAAATGAACAAATAATTCCTTCAGAATTTCCATGTCAAATGTTAACGTATTATTAAACAATTGAAAGCAAAAAAAGATGTCACCTTTTGTGTTACAGAGAAGAACACTATAGACCTTTTAAACACAGTAAGATTCTTAGAAGTGAAGATGAATTTATTGATGAAATGTTTTATCCAAAAGAAAACTGGTGGTGCAATATATGCTCAAAACCATTATTCTTTTTAATAGATATGTAAATGTCTACCTAAACAACATGTACTTGTTTGTTTTATTCCATGTATGATTTGTTAACTGTAATTGTCGCATCGTAAGTTGGTGATTGGCGTTTTGCCTCCACGTGCTATTCAGCTGCGAAAACAAGGAGGGAATAAACACGTCACTGACACGTCATTGTGGTCGCCTAGCAACCAACAATCCACCAATCAAAAGTAAACTGTTGCCATAGCAACCCAGCACACTTATCCTACGTTGCCAACTCTATCGCACTACACCACTGCTTTATGCATGATGCTAGTCTATCGGCATGTTGAGGTTTGCAATAAGCAGACACTGCTACTATTGCTGCTTTGCGTATGAATCAGCGGTATCACAATACTGTCGTCGTTTGTTGCCCTTTAGTATGAGACGGTATGCGTTGTTGGAAGGGAACAGTTGTGGATATAGTTTCAAGGAATATCTTATGAGGTTTTCTGGGTAAATGACCAACCTTTTCAGTTTAATGACCAACCCTTCTTACCCGCCTTTGTCTGGTCCAGTTCTAACATGAATAACCCTTACGGTACTTAGGGTATTTCTCCCTGTCATCACTGCCAAACTAAGAGTGTACTGCTTCAAGTAGTGAATGTTTCACAGGGTGTAAACAGCTTTACATTTTCGCAACATAATTCGTGTGTTTCGGTGATCAACTTTAGTGTTTCAGTGTAACTTTAATATTTAGCTAATTATCGTTACTAATGGTTGTCACAAACACTTGTGCTACAGAAACAGACAGAAAGAAATCTGTGAAGACCACCAAAAATGTTTTAGGATACGGAATCCCAATTAAAGGACAAGTAAGGGAAATTATATGTGCGTGTTCAAGACCATTTTAAAAAAAAGTATGAATTGCTAGAACCGGTAAAAGCAAACTGCAGTTCCCAAAATATATACTTAATGAAATTGCTGCACAAAAAGGCCACAAAATTATTAGACTTCCTCCCTACCATTGCCATTTTAATGCAATAGGGTTGATTTGGGCCCAAATAAACGGATATGTAGTGCGCAACAATACAGATTTCACTATAACATCTGTTATAAAACTAACAGAAGCAATAGCAAAAATAAGTGCTAAAAATTGGGAAGATGCTGTTTGTCACAAAAAAGTTATAGTAGCAGCATGGGAAAACGACGGCGTTTTGGAAGAAAGTGGAAGAACTCATGATTTCCGTGGGAGATTGCAGTAGCTCTGACGGCGACGAACGACGGCGACAACGATCAGAAAAGCAGTACCAATGACAGCAGCGACTCTGAGATAAGCGGCATATTCCCGTTGGAATAGAATGAATAATTCTGTGCAGGTATGGCACTTTTGTTTCTCTAAATCTTAACTGTAGCTAACCATTTATTTTTTGTTCATTTCGAAGATTTCGTATGCTGTAATTAGGTAACTGCTCACTTAAACGTGTAGACTGTCTTACGGCAGTCTTATGATTAATACTGCAATACGCAAATTTCTAGGAATGTGTGCGTGTGCATTACCACAGTCGAACTTCCTCCTCCCCTCTACCTGCCATCTTCGTTGCCTAGCACGTGGAGAGGAACGGTAAAGAGACAACGGCGCTATCCCCACTCCTTCAACTGTCAATCACCAACTTATAATGCACCCATAATAAAAGATAACCTAAACCTTTGTTTTATAAAAAACCTTTATAAAACAAGAACCTTTATAAAATGTAAAAGCTGTTTCTTCTCTGTGTATAATTTGTTAACTCAAAGATAATGTAAACCTTTGTTTTATGCTTTAAAATTGTAAAGAACTACATCTTGTAAAATATATAATTTACACTTATATGTGAGTTTATTATTAATTCCATTTCCATCTTTAAAATAATAAACTCTTTGTTAACTACTAATATAATAGGTAAGCAGGCAACTAATTGGTACAATGTATCTATGTTGACAAGAACTGGCTGACCTTAAACTTTATTGCTGTTAAAAATGCATTTCTTCATTGCAACACATACAAACAGGAAAATACTAAGTTATACACTGCATCTCTCTTGACAACAATAACAACTGGCTGACCTTAACCTTTACTGCGGTTAAAAATGCACTTCTTCATTGCATCAATCCACTGTTATGTTGACGGAAGTTAAACTCACCGACCTTCATAATCATTACTACAATGTTAACCTACTTTACAACAAAAATCTATCAAAAAGCCTTCCCTTCACCAACGTTATGATCCACTTCCACAGGTTATATGTGACGAAGTAAATTCAACTCTTGTATCTTATAAGAATGAATAAAATAAAATAAAATGTATTCCGTGTATTTGCTTTTCCTTGTTATCTCCTTTCACATCCAAAGATAGGGAAAAGTCCCTCCCATCCTTATTTTAAAACCTAGAAATTAAAACATCAATAGGATAAGGTACCTCAATTTTTTTTTTATCCTTCCCATCCTTAATTACACCTCACATCCCGTAGCATAAAAAAAAATTAAATAATTAAATTAAGCCTTGGTCATGGCACAGCCCTTACTCTTACACCCCTCACCTCATCCCCACACACACATAAGTAAACCACACTTTTTTATGCTTTTGTTGCTTCCTTTTTCTTTTTATGGGCCAAATTTTGTTGTGAACCAACAGAAACCGGCCATTTTGGCAGGTAAACAAGCGAGCTAGGTATACGAAAATTAAATGGGGGGTGGGCCAAACTATTTTTGAGAGGTGGGCCAACTCAAATTTTCGGAAGATCAACGCACAGACTATACGAGATGCTATACTACTAATGGAATATCAGCAAATGTCTCCTGAAATTGTCTACATACCTGTCTATATGATTTGCTTTTTATATATGTATCATACATAAACATTTATTGTTCAACGGTGAATTTTGCAATTAACATTTCAGTGGATTAATAATAAGACGAGAACAGCAAGATTAAAAATAATACTCTAATGTAATAAAATTATACATAGAAGTATTTATAAACAGTGGAGCTTCATCAATAAAACCTTTTTAAACCACTTCTCCAACTATAAAAACACTTAAGCTCCACTTACATTTAAAATTAGGACATGTTTCAAGAACCACGCATCCTTGAAACATGTCCTAATTTAAAATGTAAGTGGAGCTTAAGTGTTTTTATATTTCGAGAAGTACTCTAATGTAATTTATACATAACACAGATGTCTGATAAACTTTCACTTTTGAGATGCACAATGAACAAATTCTAGCCTTTACAGCATGAAGAGAAATCAATAACTGACAGTTAACATACATAGCCTTGAGCAGGTCATTCACTGCTAGTGAGCAAGTGTAGCTGAAGTAAACCAGGCATACAGGCCACTGAAATCAGCCTTTTAGCTGTCTGAGATCTATAAATCACTCATAACTCACCTGGCCTTGCGGTAGAGGTTGCAGGCTATTTCATTCACAGAGTTGCAGATTGCACTAGGTGAAGTTGTTGGCTGGAACAATTACAATTTTGTTAGCAACACTTTGAAAAATATCTGTGAAATTTAATAAACACTGGAAAAATGCAAAAATTGCAATATAAATATCGGAAATGTTTATCAATTTGTTTCGACTTTGCTGAACACAATACAGTAATGTACATTCTAATTTTAAATGTGGTTTGTCTCTAAACTTCCTCTTCTCTATATTGAGATTCAACTGTATTGGAACACCACAGTGAAGCGAAAAATTATTAAATTTTAGATGAGTCGCATTTTTTACACATCTGCTTCACTTTCATACCTATTTTGAGGACATGTTTCGCAAATCTTCGCTTGCATCTACGGCTCTTGTGCGACTGACGCTAGATCCAGCGGTGTGGGTAATTCTGGGGTTGTTGCTGCCATCTGTTGATTTAGTGATGAACTGAAATGTGGGATTCTCTTCTAGCGGGATTTCAAAGTTCATTAGTTGGTTTTTATGTTTTTCTATGTATATCCTCTCCCATATGACGAGTTCACTATGTTTTTGTACGTATTTTAGTAATTTTGTGCTATCTTCAATTTCATGATTTTCAGACCAGAAATGAGCTGCTATTGCGGACTTATCAATATTTTTGTATCTTAAGTGCCTGAAGTGTTCTTTCTTTTTAGTGCCTATGTTCCTTTTTGTCCTTCCTATGTAAATTTTTTCACAGTCTTTACACTTAATTTTGTAAATGCCTGACTTTTCCTCTGGTTTTATCTTATCAGTATTATTACTGTGAAGTAGGTTTTTAATGTTGTAATTGTTTTTTGGTGCCAATGTTATATTGTATTTCTTGAATATTTTTTGGAACTTTTTTGTGGCCCAGGGGTGGTAAGTAAATTTAGCAAATCTAGTTTCTTGTTTTATTGGTGTGAGAGCTGTGATCTGTTTTAATTTCTTTTGAAGTTTGAATAATTTTAGTTTTTTATCTACAAGGTTTTTTCCATATCCATTTTTAATTGCAGTTTTTAAGATTTGATGGTATTCGTTTTGATATTCTTGCTGGCTGAGAGGTAGATTTACTAATCTGTGTGTCAGACTGTTGATGGTTGCATGTTTGTGTGGAATTGGGTTGAAACTATTTGCATTGATGTAATTATCTGTGTGTGTTGCTTTTCTATGAATGCCAAATTCTAGTTTTTCATTGCCTTTTTTGATTTTAAGGTCTAAAAAAGGTAGAGTACAGTCCTCTTCAGTTTCTACTGTGAATTGTATGCTGGGTTCTTGCAGGTTGAGTAGTTTCAAAGCATCATCTATTAGTTTGTAAGGCACTATTGCAAAGATGTCGTCTACGTATCTGTACCATGTTTTAAACATATGAGGGAAGGCTTTAGTAATATGTGTTTCGAAAAAGCTCATGTATAGATTGGCCAAAAATGGTGATAGTGGGCTTCCCATAGCTAGTCCTGAAATTTGTTTATAATATTTTCCATCGAAGACAAAATAATTTTGATGTATACATAATTCAGTCATTGCCACATATTCTTCTATTGCATTGGCATCCAGGTTTATAGAATTTAGCCATTTTTTCAGTTGAATCAAAAGTTTGTCTAATGGAATGCTAGGGAAGAGGGAGCGGACATCAAAGGATACTAAAGTGTCATGAGGTTTTAGTTTAAGATTTTGAATTTTTTCTACCAGGTCTAAAGAGTTTTTTATACTCAGAGTATGGAATTGTGGAAAGGACTGAAATTTTTTGGTTAGCCATTTTGCCAGAAGGTAAGTAGGAGTGTTTATATTATTTACAATGGGTCTCATGGGTATGTTGGGTTTGTGTATTTTAGGCAAACCATATATTCTTGCAAGGGTAGGGTTGTCTGGTTTGATAGTTTTTTGTTCTGTAGCTGTTAAAATTTTACTATTAATGATGGTTTTTTGTACATCTTTTATGCATCGGTTGAGTGGATTAGAATCTATTTCCTGGAATTCTTTTTGTTGTAGTAACTCTAACATTTTTTCTTTGTATGTAGCTGTATCTAAGATTACTATTTTGTTCCCTTTATCAGCCCTTGAGAAGATTACATCCTTTTTCCTTAAAGATTTTACTATCTGAATTTGTTTCAAATGTTTTATTGGCTTTTTATTTATTAAGTTTTCCAATATAGGAGCTGATTTTTTCCTAATTATATTTTTGTCCATGGTTTCCAAGCCTTCTACTGCTAATTCTATGTCTGCAATGAATTCATCCTGGTTGCTGGAGTATGTTATACATGTTTTTAGGCCTTGGTTAAGTACATCTATTTCTTCGTTGTTAAAATTTTGCTTTGAGAGGTTAATTACACTATCTAGGGATGTGTTCTTTGCTGAAATTTTGTTATGTTTTGGTTGCCAATGATTATGATTACGTTTTAGTTTCTTATTTTGACGATAAATTTTTTCTTTGACTTTATAATTGATATGTTCAAATGATTTGGCTTCTAAGTGGTCCCATGCTGTGTTTCCTAGTAATTTTACAAGTTTCAGATGTAGGTTATACAAAGAGAGGTCTATATTAGTTATTTTTCTGTAGTGATTTGTTTTTTCGGCTTTTAACACGGCTTTTTCAGCAGCTAATTGTTCTATACTGTTATTGTTAAATTTTACTATTTTTCGTACAAATTTCGGAGAAATGTTACGTTTTAGGCAATTGTTGATAAATTTTATATCCGCTGATATTAATCTTCTTTTTGTCTTTAGTTTCAAATATTGTTTTATTTCTTTCTTGTTGCCGAAATGTTCATTGAAATATTCAAATGTGAACGATCTTACCTCCATGTTGTCCGGTTTTTAAAGTTGGTTGGATCTAACTTTCGCGTGTTCCTCTTGACTTAACGTCACTTCAATATATTGAGATTCAACTGTATTGGAACACCACAGTGAAGCGAAAAATTATTAAATTTTAGATGAGTCGCATTTTTTACACATCTGCTTCACTTTCATACCTATTTTGAGGACATGTTTCGCAAATCTTCGCTTGCATCTACGGCTCTTGAGCGACTGACGCTAGATCCAGCGGTGTGGGTAATTCTGGGATTGTTGCTGCCATCTGTTGATTTAGTGATGAACTGAAATGTGGGATTCTCTTCTAGCGGGATTTCAAAGTTCATTAGTTGGTTTTTATGTTTTTCTATGTATATCCTCTCCCATATGACGAGTTCACTATGTTTTTGTACGTATTTTAGTAATTTTGTGCTATCTTCAATTTCATGATTTTCAGACCAGAAATGAGCTGCTATTGCGGACTTATCAATATTTTTGTATCTTAAGTGCCTGAAGTGTTCTTTCTTTCTAGTGCCTATGTTCCTTTTTGTCCTTCCTATGTAAATTTTTTCACAGTCTTTACACTTAATTTTGTAAATGCCTGACTTTTCCTCTGGTTTTATCTTATCAGTATTATTACTGTGAAGTAGGTTTTTAATGTTGTAATTGTTTTTTGGTGCCAATGTTATATTGTATTTCTTGAATATTTTTTGGAACTTTTTTGTGGCCCAGGGGTGGTAAGTAAATTTAGCAAATCTAGTTTCTTGTTTTATTGGTGTGAGAGCTGTGATCTGTTTTAATTTCTTTTGAAGTTTGAATAATTTTAGTTTTTTATCTACAAGGTTTTTTCCATATCCATTTTTAATTGCAGTTTTTAAGATTTGATGGTATTCGTTTTGATATTCTTGCTGGCTGAGAGGTAGATTTACTAATCTGTGTGTCAGACTGTCTGTGCCGCAGTCTGACACACAGATTAGTAAATCTACCTCTCAGCCAGCAAGAATATCAAAACGAATACCATCAAATCTTAAAAACTGCAATTAAAAATGGATATGGAAAAAACCTTGTAGATAAAAAACTAAAATTATTCAAACTTCAAAAGAAATTAAAACAGATCACAGCTCTCACACCAATAAAACAAGAAACTAGATTTGCTAAATTTACTTACCACCCCTGGGCCACAAAAAAGTTCCAAAAAATATTCAAGAAATACAATATAACATTGGCACCAAAAAACAATTACAACATTAAAAACCTACTTCACAGTAATAATACTGATAAGATAAAACCAGAGGAAAAGTCAGGCATTTACAAAATTAAGTGTAAAGACTGTGAAAAAATTTACATAGGAAGGACAAAAAGGAACATAGGCACTAGAAAGAAAGAACACTTCAGGCACTTAAGATACAAAAATATTGATAAGTCCGCAATAGCAGCTCATTTCTGGTCTGAAAATCATGAAATTGAAGATAGCACAAAATTACTAAAATACGTACAAAAACATAGTGAACTCGTCATATGGGAGAGGATATACATAGAAAAACATAAAAACCAACTAATGAACTTTGAAATCCCGCTAGAAGAGAATCCCACATTTCAGTTCATCACTAAATCAACAGATGGCAGCAACAACCCCAGAATTACCGACACTGCTGGATCTAGCGTCAGTCGCACAAGAGCCGTAGATGCAAGCGAAGATTTGCGAAACATGTCCTCAAAATAGGTATGAAAGTGAAGCAGATGTGTAAAAAAGCGACTAGTCTAAAATTTAATAATTTTTCGCTTCACTGTGGTGTTCCAATACAGTTGAATCTCAATATATTGAAGTGACGTTAAGTCAAGAGGAACACGCGAAAGTTAGATCCAACCAACTTTAAAAACCGGACAACATGGAGGTAAGATCGTTCACATTTGAATATTTCAACGAACATTTCGGCAACAAGAAAGAAATAAAACAATATTTGAAACTAAAGACAAAAAGAAGATTAATATCAGCGGACATAAAATTTATCAACAATTGCCTAAAACGTAACATTTCTCCGAAATTTGTACGAAAAATAGTAAAATTTAACAATAACAGTATAGAACAATTAGCTGCTGAAAAAGCCGTGTTAAAAGCCGAAAAAACAAATCACTACAGAAAAATAACTAATATAGACCTCTCTTTGTATAACCTACATCTGAAACTTGTAAAACTACTAGGAAACACAGCATGGGACCACTTAGAAGCCAAATCATTTGAACATATCAATTATAAAGTCAAAGAAAAAATTTATTGTCAAAATAAGAAACTAAAACGTAATCATAATCATTGGCAACCAAAACATAACAAAATTTCAGCAAAGAACACATCCCTAGATAGTGTAATTAACCTCTCAAAGCAAAATTTTAACAACGAAGAAATAGATGTACTTAACCAAGGCCTAAAAACATGTATAACATACTCCAGCAACCCGGATGATTTCATTGCAGACATAGAATTAGCAGTAGAAGGCTTGGAAACCATGGACAAAAATATAATTAGGAAAAAATCAGCTCCTATATTGGAAAACTTAATAAATAAAAAGCCAATAAAACATTTGAAACAAATTCAGATAGTAAAATCTTTAAGGAAAAAGGATGTAATCTTCTCAAGGGCTGATAAAGGGAACAAAATAGTAATCTTAGATACAGCTACATACAAAGAAAAAATGTTAGAGTTACTACAACAAAAAGAATTCCAGGAAATAGATTCTAATCCACTCAACCGATGCATAAAAGATGTACAAAAAACCATCATTAATAGTAAAATTTTAACAGCTACAGAACAAAAAACTATCAAACCAGACAACCCTACCCTTGCAAGAATATATGGTTTGCCTAAAATACACAAACCCAACATACCCATGAGACCCATTGTAAATAATATAAACACTCCTACTTACCTTCTGGCAAAATGGCTAACCAAAAAATTTCAGTCCTTTCCACAATTCCATACTCTGAGTATAAAAAACTCTTTAGACCTGGTAGAAAAAATTCAAAATCTTAAACTAAAACCTCATGACACTTTAGTATCCTTTGATGTCCGCTCCCTCTTCCCTAGCATTCCATTAGACAAACTTTTGATTCAACTGAAAAAATGGCTAAATTCTATAAACCTGGATGCCAATGCAATAGAAGAATATGTGGCAATGACTGAATTATGTATACATCAAAATTATTTTGTCTTCGATGGAAAATATTATAAACAAATTTCAGGACTAGCTATGGGAAGCCCGCTATCACCATTTTTGGCCAATCTATACATGAGCTTTTTCGAAACACATATTACTAAAGCCTTCCCTCATATGTTTAAAACATGGTACAGATACGTAGACGACATCTTTGCAATAGTGCCTTACAAACTAATAGATGATGCTTTGAAACTACTCAACCTGCAAGAACCCAGCATACAATTCACAGTAGAAACTGAAGAGGACTGTACTCTACCTTTTTTAGACCTTAAAATCAAAAAAGGCAATGAAAAACTAGAATTTGGCATTCATAGAAAAGCAACACACACAGATAATTACATCAATGCAAATAGTTTCAACCCAATTCCACACAAACATGCAACCATCAACAGTCTGACACACAGATTAGTAAATCTACCTCTCAGCCAGCAAGAATATCAAAACGAATACCATCAAATCTTAAAAACTGCAATTAAAAATGGATATGGAAAAAACCTTGTAGATAAAAAACTAAAATTATTCAAACTTCAAAAGAAATTAAAACAGATCACAGCTCTCACACCAATAAAACAAGAAACTAGATTTGCTAAATTTACTTACCACCCCTGGGCCACAAAAAAGTTCCAAAAAATATTCAAGAAATACAATATAACATTGGCACCAAAAAACAATTACAACATTAAAAACCTACTTCACAGTAATAATACTGATAAGATAAAACCAGAGGAAAAGTCAGGCATTTACAAAATTAAGTGTAAAGACTGTGAAAAAATTTACATAGGAAGGACAAAAAGGAACATAGGCACTAGAAAGAAAGAACACTTCAGGCACTTAAGATACAAAAATATTGATAAGTCCGCAATAGCAGCTCATTTCTGGTCTGAAAATCATGAAATTGAAGATAGCACAAAATTACTAAAATACGTACAAAAACATAGTGAACTCGTCATATGGGAGAGGATATACATAGAAAAACATAAAAACCAACTAATGAACTTTGAAATCCCGCTAGAAGAGAATCCCACATTTCAGTTCATCACTAAATCAACAGATGGCAGCAACAACCCCAGAATTACCCACACCGCTGGATCTAGCGTCAGTCGCACAAGAGCCGTAGATGCAAGCGAAGATTTGCGAAACATGTCCTCAAAATAGGTATGAAAGTGAAGCAGATGTGTAAAAAATGCGACTCATCTAAAATTTAATAATATTCCTCTTCTCTATTTTCTACTACTTAAAATGCTCCACATATCATGATTAACTTATGTTCAGCAAAATTTTTGTGATCATTACTGACATTCACACATCCAATTCTGAAATTCTACAGTCATAATTACTCTCTTTTTACTTTTTCTATTGCATATTGAAAGTAAGATTGGGGAAGTATTGAATTCCATCTAAAAATTTAATATCAAGATTTTACAAGAAATTCCAGTTTTGAGACCACCTGAATCTCAACAACAATAACAAGCATATCGAGATTTAACTGTATTGGAACACCACAGTGAAGCGAAAAATTATTAATTTTTAGATGAGTCGTATTTTTTACACATCTGCTTCACTTTCGACTCATCTAAAAATTTATAACAAGCATTTTTAGAAACATGTATGTGTGTTAGTTAAATACCAAATTTCCTATTTAAGTTCAGCATCTTCCAAGCACACAACTTGAATATTTCAAAGAAAATCCCCAACTCAATGTTCCTTTACATAAAATATTTTTCAAAAACTTTAATTTTCTCCAAAATGGTTTTAATGATTTTCATTAAAATTTCATTTGTTTTACATGTTTTCATCTAAATGAAATATGTATCTTAATTTTCTGGGAATGTTCTGGAAGTCCTTTTCATTCTGAATGACTTTTGCATAACTCGGAAACCATAAATCTTATTACGTGAGATTTGATATATGACCTACCTTAGTACAAGGGTGCCAATGGAGAGGATAAAAGGTTTAATCAGTTTTGTTCTACTGTTTGCCTACTGCCAAAGGAAATTTTAATCTTTACCTTAGATGGAGGTGAAAGTTTGCTTGACTCAAGGAGTATTTTGAAGTAACACAAATTAAATCCAATATAAAGATTTTAATACATCTGAAACAACTGCAGATATCCAACTGAAAGTGGCAATTGTGGATTTTTAGATTTTTTACGGGTCCACTACCTTAATAAATCAGTTCCTACAAGTGCTTTCATTTGCTTGGTTTATAGTGCTGCAAAGTAAACAAAGTGAAGCTATTAAATTATGGATGAGTCGTATTTATTACACATCAGCTTCACTTACGTACCTATATTGAGGACATGTTCCGCGAATTTAATAATTGTTTCGCTTCATTTTGGTGTTCCAATACAGTTAAATTTTGATATAAAGTGAAGCTATGTTTAAAAATTGATGTAATAGAATTTTGAGCTGTGATTAAATACTTTGTGCTAAATTATTATCAAATTAAGAAAGAAAGTGAATTCCATTTTAGAAGATTTTCATTATAAATTTCTGAAGGGAAGAAACAGGCTGTAGAGTTCAACATTTATGATGACAAAATTTAAATTGTCCAGCGATTGCTTTTGGTAAAGAAGACATTGCATAAATACTGTGTGTTAAATTACAGAGAAATCAAGGTATGTGTTCACATTTAGAGACATCAGGTGCTTGAAACCTCCATTTCCAGCGAAATCTTAACATGAATATTTTGTGTGGAAGACAATGCTTCCTCTGCCTACTACAGTTAATCAGATGTAAACAGAAGTATGTGCTTCTGTTGTCACACACTCTTATAGCAAAGTAAACAGTATAATTACCATAAGAATACATTGCTGAAGGTAATGGATATATAAACTGTCAAGATGTTACAAAATATAATTTTATAATGTTGTCTGCCACTATGCTAATGTTGAAAGCATCTTACATGGGAGTTGCTATATTATTGTCCTGGACATTTTTTTTTTGGGGGGGGGGGGCATAAAAATCCTTAGCATTGCTTCCATTAAGTCTGTGTTGTAGATTCTTCCTTTTAATGGCCTGTGTTGTAGATTTACAGCACATAAAAAGAACCTCAAGCCTGACAAAGGGGCCCCTGAACAAAATTAAGTAGTTTTTAATGCCCAATATAAGTAATATGTACAGTATTTCTATTTGTATTTATTTATAAACCATATGTAAAAAACATTTTTATAATTTTATTTACTTACACATTACATGAGTTGCTATTTCATCCCTTAGTCTGCCTTACATATTAACACTGTGGTTATTTTTACATGGTGGACCTTAACTTAATTCATATTACTTTTCTTTATTTGTGTATACCATTTTCGCTTCCCCTTCCCATAAATTCCTAGAGCATTTTATATCCTCTTTCTTTTGAAGCTTCATTATCCTAATTTTTAGAACTTCTATATTAATACTCCCCCCCCCCCCCCCCGCCTTTTTTTTTTACTGTTTTCTCCACAGCTTTGTTTCTTCACTTTCTACTATATAATGTAAATCATTGTCTGCTCCTCCACATAAAGGACATTTATCCAAGTTCACTCCCATCCTATCTCCTAACATATATACACTTAATCTAGTCCAAACCCAACCTTCCCTTCCTAACCTATTGCATACATCCACATATTTCTCTCTACTCCAATTCATCTTTAGTTGGCTATAAAATACTGAACTTTTCTTAACACTAAGACTACAAAACATAAAAAACACAATTTTAATTTCAGCTGTGCTACATATACAAGAAATGCAGCAATGAATTCTCCAAAGTGCTATTAATAAACACTTTACATAACACAGGAAATATGATATGTATAATCTACTAGCACATGTACACTAAACTCAGGGTAAATAATGAAATGAATTGAAATGTATAGGCTCAAAGGTAAAATTGTGCAGTGGCATATACACCATACAAAGAAAGATTTTTGGACACATGCCATGTTCTTCTTTTCAAATAATACAAGTGGTACAGGAAGTGGTTATTTGTCATCCTGCTGTTGTAAAAATCTTACAAGAAAAGCAGAATTGCAACTAACTACAAGCATTTTGGTAGCACATTTGGGATAGTGGTAAGCTGTCTCCATGTAATACAATAGCCATATGAACAAAGCAAAACTAGCGGATGGCACATACCATTTATTTTATGTGATCTCACTCTGTTCTTTACCACAAATAGCAACAGTTCTAAAGACATGCCATTAGAATCTAAAAGCAATTCTGTTTGCAAATAAACTGAGATGTTATTTCTTTCAGACGGTTCATACAAACATGTAAAAGTTACCTGTCTTGGTGTCTTCGTTAAGAAATCGTCATTAGAAGCCAGCAGTGACAGCCCCTGCGATAACTATTGACACATGGCACTCACAGAATCGCCTACCCTAGCACTAGGTGGAGATGATTCAGGAATGGGGCTCACTGTAAAAATATAAGATACACATTAAACTATATATATATATATAATTCTTTACTGACACAATTTTAGTGTGCATGTTTCTCTTTCCATCAATAAAAATTGTTTCAAAGACACTTTTATCTCATTTTAAATGTATTTATTGAATACCTCCACACAATGCTGAATTAAAAGCTGATTGAAAAGTTTATAAACAGGAATTTTTTTATTATTTCCTTTCATGGAAGTGTTGAAAACAGTGTTGTATTAAATTAAATTTAAGGATGAGTCAATGACACTAAACAACACTTATTTTTAAATTTCCCGGAAGATGTTTTGGAGGCTACTTTCCTCGATTCTCAACTGGACATCAACACTGACAATAAATAAAACATTCTACTGCACACAATTTTGTAAGCTAACACATCACTTTAAATGATGCTGAAATATATATGAACAACTGCTAAAATGCTTAATGCATGACTAAGATTTAACTTGTATTGTTATGAAATAATATTTCTTTTCTTACATCTTTATTGGCTTGGTCTGCAGCAGAAAAACTCAATTTATATTACAATCCATAGTCCTATTAAATAGGCTACCTATGTTTTGATTTGTCTGTTTCTCTAACCCCAGAACGAGCAGAGTGGGGAGGTGTTTTCAAAATGCTTCAATACCACATTAAAAAATTCCAGTATGGAGGAAATAGAAAGTACACTAAAAGACTCTGCCCCTTCATATACAATAATTAAAAGGTGGGTTGCAGGGTTTAAAATGGGATGTACGAGCACTAGTGATGAGCCTCGCTCTGGACGCTCTGTGGAAGTCACAACTCCAGAGATCACCGAAAAAAAATTCATCATTTAGTACTGGAAGACTGCAGATTAATGTTGTTTGAGAGAGCAGAGGCTGTAAACATAAAAGAACGTGCAGGTAATATTTTAAGTAATGTTTTGGGCTTTCAAAAGGTCTGTGCAAGATGGGTGCCGCATTTGTTGACACCTGATCAAAAGTTGCACAAAAAAAAACATTTCTGTTACAAATTTGGAGCTCTACTGTCAAAATCCAAGTGAATTTTTGAGACGGCTTATTACCATGGATGAAACTTGGATACATCACTGTACTCTAGAAAGTAAATCACAGTCAAAACAGTGGATTGCGCCAGGTGAACCAACTACAAAAAAGGCAAAGGCAATTTTCTCAGCTAACAAGGTTATGGCAAGTATTTTCTGGGATGCACAGGGTATAATTTTTAATGATTCCTTGGAAAAAGGTAAAAGTATTACTGGTGACTACTAAACAAACTTACTGCAACAATTGAGTGATCAGGTGAAAAGAAAACACCTCATCTGGCAAAGAAAAACATCCTGTTTCTTGATTACAATGCTCCGGCCTATCATTCAGTCACTGCAATGGGAAGTATGTGCAAATTTAAGTTACAACTGCTTGAACATTTACCCTATTCACCAGATTTAGCACCCAGTGACTACCACTGTTCCCGAAGCTCAAAACATTTCTTAGAGGACGAAGATTTCACAAAAACGAGGTCTTTGATGTGGTAAACAATTATTTTGAGGACCATTGTAAATCGCACCACAGAGATGGTTTAATTAAATTAGAACACCGATATCACAAATGTATTAGCCTTTCTGAAGATTATGTTGAGAAATAAACAAAAAGCTTTAAATGTTATTTTTATTGCAAGGCATGGGACTTATCAGGCAACACTCGTAATTCACACAATTGCCATTCAGGCAATTCATTAAGAGCAGCCTCCAAGACAAGAATGGGCATACATGTATAATTATTTTCAATGTACTTTCACCCACTTAGATGTAGGAGAGAAAAGTGAACTGGAGTGAAAGCAGCAGGATTTAACACATCCCACCACCAAAACAAAAGGCACCACTTTTGTCAAGAGTGATACTAAGGAGTTAGATACAGACTGCAGTTGATTCCTCATTAGCCATGCAGGAGGCTGCCGACTGGCTGCAAGGATATACATCATGGTAATTATAAATATTAAAAGCAGAAGCATTATTAACAGTGAGTATTCTTCATTTTTGAGTTTGATTTTTGAGTCACTATGTTTACACTCAACTTCACTTACTATGTTTTACAATTGAAACGTTTTCAAGATCATTCGATCTCATCCTCAGCTGTTTGGTGACTAAATGAACATTCTTCTTTCTCCACTACTACCGTGCTCCGATCCTTCTGCCATCTGGTGTTAGGGGCACTAAGTTTTAATACTTCATTTAATGCCTGGATTTCAAAATTTATAACTTTATCCTGGGTTTTGGTAATGAATATTTTTTTCCCAAATATCCAATTCTATCGGTGTACTTAAAGATTTTAACAGTTTCATGTTATGGCCAATGTTGTAGTTTTCTGTCCAAAAATGGTGTGACACTGCGGATTTTTCTGTTTGTTTCAACTTTATGTTCCTCTGGTGTTATTTTTGCCTGGTTAACATAGTCCTTACACAATGGAATGAAGTTTCTCTTAGTTTTTCCTATGTAGCTTTTATCACTGGTTTCACAGTTTATCTGATAAATTCCCGATTTCAAAGTGTTGGGGATTGAATTTTTTAGTGGCTTATTTAGCAGGTTCTTCAGACTGAATTTGTTTTGGGGTGCTAACTCTAAGTTTAGTCTTTTGAAGATTCGTTCAAATTTTCTAAAAGCCCATGGATGGTAGGTGAATTTTCTATATTGCCAGTTTTTCCTTTCTTTTCATCATGTTCCTTATGATAGCTGGGTTGAATCCATTTAATATTGCTATCTCTTTTATGTGTAGTTGTTCTTTCAAAAACTCCTTACTCAGTGGGATGTTGTATAGCCGGTGTTTTAGACTTCTAAAGGCAGCTAGTTGATGTGAAACTGGGTTGTATTCATTTTTCTTTATGTAATTATCTATGTGTGTGGGCTTCCTGTATATTCCAAAATCTACTCCATGACGATTTCTAGTTATCTTGAGGTCCAAAAAGGGTAGGGTGTTGTCTCTTTCTGCTTCCATTGTAAACTGGATATGATTATCTTGCAGGTTTAGTAATTTTAGAGAATCTTCTTTAAGTTTTTCAGGAATGACAGCAAAAACATCAACATATCTCCGCCAAAATTTGTAAATCTGTGGAAAGGCCTTTACCATGTGTGTTTCAAAATAGCTCATGTATAGGTCTGCCAAGATACGCGAAAGTGGGCTCCCCATAGCTAATCCTTTTGACTGTCTGTCAAATTTTTGGTTAAACATGAAGTAATTATTCCTTGTGCATAAATCTGTAAGATTGATAATGTCATCTATTTCTGTGGCAGTATAGAAAATTAGCAATTAGCAATATAGAAAATTCACCTACCATCCATGGGCTTTTAGAAAATTTGAACAAATCTTCAAAAGACTAAACTTAAAACTAGCACCCCAAAAAAAAATTCAGTCTGAAGAACCTGCTAAATAAGCCACTAAAAAATTCAATTCCCAACACTTTGAAATCGGGAATTTATCAGATAAACTGTGAAACCTGTGATAAAAGCTACATAGGAAAAATTAAGAGAAACTTATTAAATTATAGATGAGTCGTATTTTTTACACATCTGCTTCACTTTCGTCTCATCTATAATTTAATAATTTTTCGCTTCACTGTGGTGTTACAATACAGTTAAATCTCGATATAAGAGAAACTTGTTAACTAGGCAGAAAGAACACCAGAGGAACATAAAGTTGAAACAAACAGAAAAATCTGCAATGTCACACCATTTTTGGACAGAAAACCACAACATTGGCCATAACATAAAACTGTTAAAATCTTTAAGTACACCGATAGAATTGGATATTTGGGAAAAAATATTCATAAACAAAAACCGTGATAAAGTTATAAATTTTGAAATCCCGGCATTAAATGAAGTATTAAAACTTAGTGCCCCTAACACCAGATGGCAGAGGAATCGGAGCACCGTAGTAGTGGAGGAAGAAGAATGTTCATTTAGTCACCAAACAGCTGAGGATAAGATCGAATGATCTTGAAAATGTTTCAATTATACAACATAGTAAGTGAAGTTGAGTGTACACATAGTGACTCAAAAATCAAACTCAAAAATCATGGTAATTGTTATTTAAAACCTCCCTAGCACTACGTGCATAAGGTGCAGGGCATTCATCATGCTGGTACCACATTTATGACCTTGTTTGTAATGAGACCATCATCAAACAAAAACAGCAACTCATCCGTTAAAAAGTTTTTGTACCTTGCACCTGTTAAGCTGCCATCAATAAAGTAGGATCCAATTTATTTGTCACCCAAAATCCCACACCACACATTAATAGACCAAGGTTTCTGATGAGCCACTTCTGGTAACCAATGTGGATTTTCCACCGCCCAATAGTGCATATTGTGTCGATTTACTTTACCATAATTTGTGAACAGTACACTCGTCACTAAACAACATGAACTGAAAAAAGTTGTTATTAATCTGCAGTCTGCCCTGTGCCCAACTACAGAACGTTAGTCTATTCAAAAAATCGTCACCATGTAGTTCTTCACATAATGACACGTGGTAGGGATAGAATTGCCACTTCAATATTCTGAGAACAGGGCGCCGGGGTAGCGCGGTGGTTTCGTTCGCGGCTCCCGTTCTAAGGGTCCCGAGTTCGATTCCCGGCTCTGGGGTTGGCGATTTTAAGTCGGCCCTATCCACGCCTTCACCTCTGTCTAGCACACGTGAAGTATCCCCTATGCCCAACGTGGTTCGGAGTCCACGGTAAAAACTGTAGGTCCTCTCACCTCACCGCCATCTTCACTATCACCCTATCATCGGAGGTAATGGACACCGCCCTCTGGGTGCCTCCACCTGAGAAATGGGTCCGGTCATCACTTGGTGGGGTGAGGTTACCCCGAAGGCCAAGGTTGCCATGTGGGGAGTGTTAGTAACTAACTAACTATATTCTGAGAACACTGCTTTTGGATATTCCTCTACTGGATGCTAATTCACAAGAATTGACTTTTTTTTAATTGCTAATCAACAAGAACTCTGACCTCCGAGAAAACACAATAGCGGACAGAAAACATAGCTCAAACCAACCGGCCCAATCACAGATCATCACCTGCTCATTGGCCAGGGCAGCACAAGCCCCAATCACCATTTGATCATATATAGTAAGAAGAATTCAGCTATTTCATCAGATCCTGAAGAAGGCCATGGAGTTTACAATGGCCGAAAGCTCGACGTTTATTAATTTTGACACAGCTGATCACCCACGAAGCCTTGATTAGTAATGCTCGCCATGAAAGCTTAAAGTCTTACATTACACAAGAACTCCTTTTCTTTGGCTGGACACTTCCTTCTTCAGAGAACTGCTTTATCACAAGATTAAATGGAGCTTTTGATGGAGTTCTTCTATCAGGAAACCTCTCCGCCTACAGAAGAATAGCCTATTCCACATCTCTCCTAGACTCCCCGTAAATGAGAACCATTTCCACCTTTTCTGGTTGAGAAAGCTGGTCCATTTTTACCTACAGTCAACTAAGTATGATTCCAAATGATCAACAAATTGAATTGAAGTGATGTTTGTTAGTCGGTGATCGCTAATCTAATAGCTAATGTAGTGTAAAATGTACTATAGGTGCATCCATCTAGACTCGAATGTGGCTACAAGTACAATAATGATAGATACAAGGAAACTGTCCTGTAGTGAAAAGTAAAGAAAATGGACACAGTGTCTCATTGCCTCCTATCATGCTGTACTATGATGAATGAGGCAACCGTTAAGAATTTTCATCGTTATGCTGCTGCAAGAAGGATTACGAAGTTCATTATACAAAAACGGTAGGTTATCATTTAAAAAAACTGTTTTGACCCTAAAATGACCATCACAACGTTCTCCAAATAAAAGACAAATAGTGTCATTTACTTTCCACCATAATATCAAGCGACTTTTATTCAAGACATTTCTTTCTACAGCACTTAGTTTTGGAGGTACTGTACTGTCTCAAGTAAAATGTTCCACCCTGTATATACATATACAAAAGCCTCTACACCACTATGCCCATGACAACTAAACAACATCGTGTCTGCAAAGCAACCAGGATGCAATCCCAAGCACATATTACTAAAACCATAGTTTTTGTAGTACCTTCTACATACAAGAGACTATGGCCAAAATTAGCTGTACATTGTAATGAATTTATAACCAACAATCTCTTATGTATACTATCATCAAATATTCTTTCACACTAGCCATATATAAGCAAAACTTGAGGCTTTGGCTGGGATTTGAATCATGTACCAACTCTCTTAACACTTCAGATGCCAGGATACATATTGATTATCTATTATAATGACTCTTCAGACTTATTTAACCTTTACTTCCACTCACTGTAACTGAATACCATCTGGCTAGTTCAGTGAGCTCCTTGTCTCAAAGGGGAGGAATAAACCTTAGACTGCATGTGTTTCAAACTTTATAAACAGGCTGATGCAGTGCAGTGATGCACTACTACTTTTAGCACAGACATTTTGTGCATTCTCAAGATGGAAGTGACCACTGATCATAGAATTTGCACGGCTGAACACTACTTTTGACCTGTAAATATACAAGAGGAATTCTATCATTATGATACTGGTTGCCGTCCGAATGATTTTCCCATTCTTTCATCAAGAACCAATACAGAAAACATGATAAAAAAGGATTAAAAGTCTAGACATACCTAAAATTACTAATCTGACTTCGTTAGATTTTCACGTGTTACTATAATGGTTCAACTATTTTGTAAGGTAAAGGAGAAATGACTTTGCGATTGACACACAATCCTCTGAATCATCCAGTGGATTGTGTGGTACCTCTCGGAGCAATGACTTATGAAGACAATAACTTAGTAGAAGGCAACCCTCCGACAGGGAGACATGTCCATCATAAAGTAATTTCTCCCCAACTGAATTTTACAAGAAATCACAAGAATACCTGCTGCTGAGCTTCGGAGATTGAGCAGGAATATCTACACAAGATATACTGCCTGTTTGAGAACAGAAGGTCAACATTTCCAGCATCTATTATAAGCTAAGGATTCGTCTTTGCCAGTTTAAGTTCCCCAACAATTGCCATTCATCTTGTGCAGTAGATAGAGGTCGTGAGTGGGTTTGACTATAATTTAAATACCCTATATACAATGAAACCAGACCACTACAACCAATTTTACAGTCATACTTGTCATTACCAGTACCAAATTAGTCAGAAACTGCCTATTTTATTTCTGCAACTTTTTCGCTATTATCCACACATATTTGAGTTACCAATCACTATACGTGCTGAGATTGCAATATTACGATATGTATGCAAGAGAATTTCTAAATATAAATACTGGAAACGTAAAATACAAGTCCCATTTTTCCAACGTCATTTTGAAACTGTTGACATCCACCCTTTCCACTCATGTTTGCTTAGTTCTTTAACAGAGGCACTGGTGATGAACTCACTTCAAAGTACTGACATCAAGAAAAAACAATCGATTAGCGAGAAAGGCTAAATAAATCTGAAGACCTTTTACAAGAGGATAAATGGCACATCTCTTCCCCTATCCTGCATTAAAGCTTCTGCAGCTTATTGTACAGCTTTATTCCCTGGCTGATACTAATAATTGAGGTATACACCTTTAAAAAGGTCTATTAGGCCTCTTGTTAGCTTCTTGTATGATACCTTCCCCCTGTTTTTAGTTCTGAAAGTTATCTACCTCTTTTTAACTCATGTTCTACATTCTGAAATTAAATAAGAGGCTGCTTTTTCCTTTTGCTTGATTTTTCTATACTTAGGTTTATTTTGATAATACTCTAGTCTGTGTAGCTGTATCCTAAAGTTCCTAAGATCATTAATTAATCCTGCCATGAGCCCTGGCTTATTCCTATGGCTACTTGATTATTAATTTACCATGATTTTGTCCAAGAGTATTCCTCAAGTTTTGGCACAACGGTCTCTAGCAAATTTTTGTATAACTATTTTAACTTTTAATCTTGCACTGGTGGGCATAGTTGCATTACAAGTAATTTTTGCAATAATTTAAACTGGGAACTACTTTCCTTATATGGACCGTTTTACATAACCCTAACATTTTAAATTTAAAGCTATTAACACAAAACCAACTAATATACTCAATCAACTACCTAAAATAACTTCACTTCTCCTGAAATTTACATTTTGATAATAATCCTCCAAGTTTTTGTTAACTTTTGCACTGGTATGCCACAATAGGTGAGAAAGAAAGCTTTGCACTATATTAATAATATTCCTGGAGGTCATCAATGCACATCACCAAAACAAGACACATACCCGAATTCCAATGATTCTGCACTTTCGATTTCTGCCGTCGCATTCCTGGTAGCTTGACATGACCACTAAAAAAAAGCAGGAAAACAACCTCGTTAAACACTAATTAATAAGGTTAATGAAACTAATGGAATGTAAATGTTTTTGCATTCACATCCGAGACACATAATAAACTGCTACATTAATATAAATAATAATAATTTAACCATTTAAAAAATAAGTAATGTCGGTACAATTCAGGTTATGTAATGATATTAATTCTATGTATTCAGTTACACTAACATCTTACCATTGAGAAAATCCATTCGCTTCTTTCTTGCTCCTCATACGCGCTCGCAGGCCTTTCAAATAAATCTTGGGAGTTTTATAAATCGAAAAACAACTTTTCCAACCTCACTTTCACTCAACTGCCGTAAAAACTTAAATTTCTTGTCTTGTAGACAAGACGGTGAGTACAAGGAACTTTTATTTGGACAATGTAAATATGATGCTATTCGCCTATTGCCCGACATGTCGGCCCAGTAAATTACAATTTCCTGCTTTGATATGCAATCAAATAGATACAGCTAGCCAACCGCAGTGACTCATTCAAATCGTACATTGAGCCCAAATATACTGCAAAATAGGCAGTAAAGGGCTTCACAAGCTATAAACTAATACTATATATTAAACTTTGAACTAATTAAATGGTATTTGTTCAAATATTTAGTATATAACATTGCGGTTAAAATAATTGTATTGGCGACATTGAATGTTGACGTATGAAGTGACATCTAGTGTTTGTAATGGCCATATGAGTAGCAGTGTACAGCGCACAGGTACAGCGATACAGCGGTAATTACAATTGCGAACTTAGTTGCTAGACTTTATAAATAACATTCCCTTCAACGGCACTTAAGATTAGATTGTCTGCCAGTAGCGACGATAAGTGAAGCAGTCTGCGATTGGTGGGTGTAATTCTATATGTTAAATTTTCATACTTAGTGTAATAAAAATGGGTAATATTAGTTACATTAGGAAATGCGTTTTTGTAGTTTGTTTCTGAAATCATCATCACCAACACCACAAGGGACGCTGTCCTTTATCGTGTCTTGAGGGCCACTACCTCATGACATCACGAGAGTAAAAGTACTCCAAAGTTATCATTGTCATTATTGAAGTTTAGTTACTTAGTGGGCTGCGCCTTGGCTGAGTGGTTAGACCGCTTGCCTCTCATCCAGATGGCCCAGGTTCGATCCCGGGCACCGCAAAGTGAGATTTGTGTTAAACAACATGGCGCTGGGGCGGATTTTCTCCGCCAGTATTCCACCAGTTGCTCCATCATCTTTCCTATCACTCATCTGGCACTTCCTTCACCCTCACACCAGGCATCGGGCTGATCATCCTGGTTCTTTATCAAGATCCAGAGCTTGGGTTCTGGTATCACCTTAAAGGGATAGAGGAACAAAAATCCTCTAACACCACGATAATGGTATAACTAAAGATGAAGAAGAAATTACTTAGTGTGTTTAAACAGCAGTGTGGATAGCACATCTTGTCTCAACCCCTTCTCTATAATGAACATACCTGATAAATCTTGTTCCAATCTAACACTGCATATTGTCAATTACATAGTCATTCTTGCCAATCTCACCAGTTTCAGTGGTATTCCGAACTCTCTCATTATCTGATAAATTTTAGCTCTGTCCAGGCTATCATACGCCTGTTTAAAAATCTACATACAGCTGATGAAGCTGTCTGTCATATTCATAAAATCTTTCCAGTATTTGTCGCAATATAAAAATCTGATCTAATGTAGAGCATTGTTTCCAAAATTCTGCTCGGTAATCACCAAGTATCTTTTCTAACCATTGCTCCAATCGTATGGCAGGTATCTTGCCAAATACCTTGTAAGTTCCATCTAGCAGTAATTTCCACACTCTGTCTTATCTCCTTTTTTATGTATTGGACAGATTATTCCCACTTTCCAGTCATTAGTCATTTCTTCCTTTTTCCATATTTCATTAATTCACAGTCTTCTACAATTCTTCTCCTCCGTATTTCAGTAATTCCGACTCTATTCTGTTTCCTCCTGCAGCTTTATTGTTCTTTAATGCTTTGATTGTCTTCCTGATTTCTACTATATCGGGCTGTTCTACTTCCTCGCCCTGTTCATGTTCTTCCCTTTCCTCATTCCTGTTTCTCCCTTCAATATTAACCTCTTCATTTCCGGTGAGCAACTTGTAGAAACGCTCTTGTTACCTTTCCAGCATTTTGTTTCTTTCCCGATAAGATTCCCATCCTTATCCTTATAGAAAACCGCTCTTGGTTGGAATCCTCTTCTAAGATCTGTTGTTCTCTCATAAGAACTTCTTTACTTCATTTCTATCTTTCATTTCATCCAATTCTTCAATTCTCTTTCTCTCAAAAAGTCTTTTCTTCAATCTTCAATCTACATTTCCTATCTGCATTTCTTCGTTTCTCTCTGTACTTCTCCACTGTTAATCTTGTTCTTATTTGGAGCATCTTTTTCCTAGCTTCATTTCTTTCTTGGATTAATGCCAAACACTCCCCATCAAACCATTCTGCTCTCTTTATGCATTCTTTCTCTCCCATGGTTTCATCTGCAACTTCCTTAATGGTTGTTTTTAATATCTCCCATTTTGTTTGAATTTCTTCTTTCTCCCACTGTTCTGTTTTGGCTACTAACATTTCAGTCATTTCCTTGTATTTCTCTCTTACCTCTTCGTTTTTCAGTCCCTCAACATTATGCTTGTCACTTCTTCTTTTCTTTTTCGTTCTTGCCCCATCTACTTTTTGTCTATACTTGATCCTAAAAAGATGATGGTCCAAATTGCCATCAGCAACTCTGCAGCTTCTTACATCCATAACTTCTGATGTATGTCTCCTGTCTATTAGAACATGGTCTATCTGGTTCTTGGTGAGACTATCTGGTGATATCCAGGTCTCTTTCTTTATATATTTCTGTGGGTGCCACATACTTTTAACTATCATTTCCTTCCCACTGGCAAAGTCTATCAATCTCAACCCGCCCGCCTCAGTAACGTGGTGTTAGAGTGTCTGCCATACGTTCAAGAGGTCCTGAGTTCGAATCTCTGTCAGGGTGAGCTACCTGGATAAGGTTTCTTCCAGGGTTTTCCCTTATCATGAAAGACGAATGTCGGGTAACTCTAAGCTCTATGGACCTTGGGCTCATTTGAGCATCATTTCACCCATTCCATTCATCATCCAATATGACTTAACGTTGGAGGATGTAAAATTACAAAAAAAAAATCTCAACCCATTATCATTGCTGGTCTCGTGTAAGCTCTGTTTTCCTATTATGTGTCTATACACCTCTTCTCTACCAATTTTGGCATTTAGATCTCCAATGATCATTTTAACATCATGCCTTTGAACTTTATTAATTTCTTCTAATTTAGTGTAAAATTCAACCTTTACCTTTCCTACTGTCTCGTCTGTAGGTGCACATATGCAGAACACTGTAACATTAAAGAACTTGGCCTGTAGTCTCAGTGAACCCATCCTGTCATTAATTGATGTGTAATGTAATACATTTTGCTTCAAAGACTTTTGTAGCAGGAATCCTGTTCCATTACTACCTGTATTACCACCGCTATACATCAGTATGTGATTGCCAGAGGCTAACACTCCTTGTCCTTTCCATCTAATTTCCTGTAGTGCTGCAAGCTTCACTCCATATTTTTCCATTTCATTTATTAATTCCTTCAACTTGCCAGGTTTCTTCAGTATCCTTACATTCCAAGTTACCATTACCAAATCTGTTTTCCGTGTCATTAGCCATTTTCCTCGCCGGTTTGTCTCCAGATTGTTTGAGTTAGTCCAAGGCTGTATTAAGGTATCCGTAACAGAGTTCTTTTTATGAGGGAGGGAAGTTAATCCTACGCCCAACCCCAAACCTGGAGGACCAGGTACCACATTTATGTCTCCTGGGACTGGGTGGCCCAGTTATACTCCCGGGCACCCGGTGGCCATTTTAGTCAGCTTTTATAGATAACAGATATCTAAAAGTGCAATGGAGACATGAAAAATGTATTGAATTATGCACAAAGAGGCTAGTATAGAGGATGCAAGGACAAGTACAGGTGTTCTCAATGAGTAAGGACTATGACAAACTGAAGTACAAAATGAATATAATTTTGAGTCAAACTAGTACTCGATGCTCCATATATTGCTAGTTTTTACCCAGAATATGTTTTGTTAGGACCTTCCTAACATTAAATTTCTAGGACTTCTGTTAGACAAAAATTTATCATATGACTGTCATGTTGACTTAATCTGTAATAGAGTACGCTCAGGATTATTTTTGTTAAGAAGACTTTCTAAATACTTAGATACTACCTACTATTTTAAGAACTGTATATTTTGGTGTAATATATCATTACTTACAATATGGAATAGAGGTATGGGGGAGCACAAGCATGCAAAACTTGAATAGGCTATTAATTTTGCAGAAGAAATGTATTAGAACTATATATAAGGTTGGCAACAGGAGTTCATGTCGTAATGTCTTTAAGGAAAATAATTTGTTTACAGTAATCTCTTTGTATGTATATAAAGTAATAATATATATTGTAAGTAAAAATATACATATTACAAATTCTAACAATCAATATATAGTCATTTCACACGTAGAGTTAATAATATACATAGAATTAGTGTAAATAAAAGAACAAGTGAAGATGATCCATACATAAGTGGAGTGAAACTATACAACAAACTACCAAACACTTTAAAAACTAAACAAGGATCAAACTTCAAAAACGAATTAAAGAAATATCTAATAGGGAAATATTTATACATAATAGGTGAAATGTAGTGAGTATTATACAACTGACTGTGACTGACAATGTAAACTTTTGACATGGTTTCCTATTATTAGCTTTATCATAAGTAAGACAATTATTAAACTTGGTTTGATAATGCATATTTTTAAGTGTTAATGTAAATATATGTCTGCTTTGTTTCACTGTAGTTTTGACAATGCTCGAAACATGCTGTACAACTTGTCTATGGGCTAGTAAACATTATTATTATCGTCAGCTAATGTCAAATGCTAAATTTTGATTTGGTGGATTCCTTGGAGGCAAAAGGAATGTCTTTATTGGTATCTTGATGAAGTTGATGTTTTGGTTCTCATCAAAGTGTGTCGAAATTGAAGACTGTTCCTTCATATTTCTTTATGAATATCTTTTCCCATGAGGTTAATGCAATTGGACTCTGTACTGTCATTTAATAAATGGATTTTTTGTTCTCTATCATGATTCTCATTCCAAAAATGGTATGCCACTGCCAATTTGTTTGTTCTTGATGTTCCTAATAATGATGTTCTTGATGTGATGATTGTTACATTACCAAAACAAAAAGGATTTTGAACATTAGGCTTAAAAAGCATTTTTGGAACATCAAGAACACAAAAATGGACAAATCGGCAGTAGCGTACTATTTTTGTTATGAGAATTACAATATAGAACAAGAAATCCATTTATTAAAAGGTGTTCAGGACCCAACTGCAGGCCACGCCGTGGCTCAGTGGTTAGACCGCTTGGCTCTCACCAAGGCGGCCCGGGTTCGATCCCAGGCGACCGCAAAGTGAGATTTGTGGTGGACAACACGGCGTTGGGGCGGGTTTTCTCCGGGACCTCCGGTTTCCCCCGCCATCTCATTCCACCGGTGCTCCATCTTCATCTCATGCATCATCAGTGTCACCGCCTGCAGTGCCGTATGTAGTAAAAGCGGACGTTAAACACTACACATTCATTCACCCAACTGCATTAAGCATATGGCGAAAGATATTCATAAAGAAATATGAAAGAAAACTGTTCAATTTCGACATCACCTTTGAAGGGAACCCAAACTTTTCATCAAGATACCAACAAAGACATTCCTATTGCCTCCAAGGAATCCACCAAATCAAAATTTAACATTTGACATTAGCTGAGGATGTTAGGAAGGTCCTAACAATACATGTTCTGGGTAAAAACTAGCAATATATAGAGCATTAAGTATTAGTTCAACTCAAAATTGTGTTAATTTTGTACTTCAGGTTCTCACAGTCCTTACTCATTGAGAACACCTGTCTTTGTCCTTGCATGCCCTATACTAGCCTCTTTGTACATAACCCAATGCACTTTTCACGTCTCTATTGCACTTTTAGATCTCTGTAATCTATTACTGATCTTTTCTCCTTGACACTGTTTACAATTTGTTGCTTTTCAATGGCCTTCAGTCTTGTTCTAATTTCCAGAAACTCTTACTTTTGTTGTTTTTTTTTTTTTCTGCCCATATTTCTTCCATTCCTATTTCTTCCAATATTGTCTATAACTTGTGCATCCAAGTTTCTTTCTTCCCCATTTTCTTCTCTGCAAGCATGCAATGATATAGTATATAATTTTCTTCTGAACCAGTATTTGATGGCATTTTGCCTTGTGCTGTCATTCTCGCTAGTTGCGCTTGTGCTACGCCATTTGCTGAACTCTTTCTTTATTTTGTAGCCGAATAATAAATTTATGTCAATAAATCACACCATTTTGCATCTATTTTGCATGCATGGAAGTGAGTTAAAACTTAATGGAGGGGTGAAATCCACCAGATTGGAGAACAGTGCTTCTCGTTGTACCAGAACTAAACACTAACTCTGTCACTCACTTGCTCCATGGGTCTTGCTTCATGAGATTTCTTCATTCACCAGACTTCAGAGACTTGCAAGAGCATTCATTTATGTAGCTTTTGGAACTTTCCAAATGGTTCTAGCTCTCTGGTGTAGCACTTACATGCACACACATATCTGTTTACAGTTCCAGCCATCTGGTGCTGGCATTCTGATAAAACCTTGGGTACAGTCACTATTCACTAAATAATGAGTACACTTAATACACTTCCCCAAAGTGTGCCAAGACTTAGAGGTGGTATTGTAGTTATTACAAAAGTTATAATTTTTGTATTGGATGTGTATGCTGCCTTCTTACACCATAATTATCTTTTTTTTTAATAATAACATAGGGGGGTGGGGGTTAATCTTTAATGGAGTTAACAATCAGTATTTGCTCAAAATGTACATTTGTTTATTTGTAGATTGCTGTTATGGAGAGGAAAATTGCTTTAGCAATGGCAAGAAAAGAGAAGTTGCTGAAAGAAATAGAAGAAGTGAGAACTGCTATAAAAGCAAAGGTAAAATAGTATATTGCAAAATAATTGTGAGCTTCGTGTTTTTTCTGATAGAAGTTTTTTGTATCTTATGGTTTCCTGTAGCAATTTTCCTTAGGAAGACCAATGGGCATTCTTCCACCTCAACATTCAACCACACAGACACAAATTTGTAACTTACTCTTTACGCAATACATACCCGTTGCTCTAAATGCCTTTCATAAGTACTACTCAACCCCCTTAAAAGAAATCATCATAGAAAATATAAATGAACACTCGGTGCTTCAAACATAGCAACAAAAGTGTATGAGCACAATAATATTATTAAATTGATTAATAAGCTGGGAGACTTATAGTTGCTATTACCATTGTTATATGTATCCCTGACTATGTGACCTTCCTAAATGACAGCTGCTTTAGTTATACAGAATTACACAAACTTCAATCAGAAGAAGACTTCACAAAAAATCAAAGATATACCTATTATTGCTTAAGTCAATTTTTATCAAAATTGTTTATTCATTTTTTCAGAAAATTAAAAAGTAATTAAATATGTTTTCATAATATTTAATGAAAATATTTATTCTATCTTTGGTATTGTGGGACTTCCTATTTTCTGAATTTTATTTTTTTCGATCTGAAATCCCACAGTAAGCATAGAATTCTGGGAAGACACCTCCACCACTCATTTTTCCTCCTCGTGGAAACACAGTTTGCAAATATTTAAATAAGAAATTGATATAAGGCAAATTTTCATGGAATGCCATAATTACAGATTATAAAGTACAAAATAAAGAAAACTTGGAAATTAATTGTTCTTTCACACTAGCCGTGTGTAGGACGCACTATGAAAGGGTAGAGCCAGACTGAAAAATTCAATGCCATAGCCAGGATTTGAACCACGGATCTTCTGGTATCCGTCCAGCCGCTTTAACCCTGAGCTACTATGGCCAACGTGCCGACATGACACTAAATTCTCCAACTGACTCGTGTTCAACTCTCCAACTGACCAGAAGATCCATGGTTCAAATCCCAGCTATGGCATTGAATTTTTCAGTCTGGCTCTACCCTCTCATAAAGAAAACTAAACATGGTCAGACATCCATTTTTAAAGAGCACCTAGGACACCTGGCAGATGTTGTTACCAAAGAACTCATTGAAAATGTCTACAATATGATTCTTATCCACTGTCAAACAATAGTTAAAGTCGCGAAGCTCAGCTATCAGCCCAATGGGTGCTACAGGTACAGATTTGAGCTATCTAAGTCAAGTTATCACCATCACCATTCATCATTATAATCTGAAACCAAGTAACTATTAAACCATTGGGTTGCTTCTGCCCCATCAACCGGAAAAGTGACATGGAAACTTTTTGGGATGCAAAGCGTGTTATACTCATTCACCTCATGGATAAAGAGAAAATTATTATTAGACAAAACTACAGTGAGCTACTGTCTCAATTTGACACAAAGTTGGAGATATGACTCCATTTGATGAAGGAAGTAATGTTTCACCAGCTTTTCAGTGTGTATGTGCCTAATGCTCAGAATTTCATATCATTCTTCTTGCTTCCCAGTATTTAGAGATGAGATCATCTTGATTTCTGAGAGTTTCAAATTTCAATCAGTATTCATTAAGTCATCTTTACCACATAAAAAGCACTATAGGGAAGTCATTAATCCAATCTTTATCAAATGTCCACTAAGAGATTCATGGCCTGTCATTAATCTGAAAATTGCAACAGATGATTATCTCGGTAAATCTAAAATTGTTTAAAGTTTATTTTGGAGATCTTTCTAATCAAGATTTTCAGATGAAGTAAGATATTTCATGCAATTGGTTGTGAAAATATTTTTTTTTTTTTTTTACTGTTTTAACTGTTTTATAGAGGGTGTTTTGTTTTGTTGTTTGATCAATTTTGGAATCGTTTTTGGCCAACATATCCAGTTGCTTATTCCCTGAAATTCTACTGTGGGATAGAATTCATTGGAAAACTGTTTACTTAAATTTTGGAGGTATTTAATCATAATATGAATTTCATTTATAATTTCCATTCTAGAATAATCAGTTGAAATAATAGCCTAAATAGCTGCTTTGGAATCTGTTAAGAAAAGATTATTTGTTCAGTGTTGTCATGAATTACACTGTGAATTGCTGCTGCAAGCTGGCTCCTTGTCTGTTCCCAAACACGAAGGAACAAAATATAGACCAAATTAGATCATCATTGAGACAGAGGTGTATTTTTCAGAGCTTGACTCTTTTTGGAAGTGTTAAAAATGGCATAACTGTACAGTTTAGTGTGTATCTTGCAGATTTAGCTTAATAGCTCAAATACTATGAAAAGTTAACTTGATTTTGGATTTGTAAGAAAGTGATGTGAAATTCATTAAATCATTCACTTGTTCCATAATGTAAACATGTTCCATATGCCTTTAGAGATCTTCATATCTAATCATTGCATAAAACATGTACTAAAGTACACGGTGTTCATTTTTATCTGTAATTTTACCCCGCATAATTTGATGTCATCAAGAGCATTGCTGATGGAGTGAGTTTATATACGATTGCCCTAGCGGCTTGCGATGGTATCTGATGTGCTGACAGCAGCTTTGAGGCCTCCCTCTACTAGCAGATGAATATACTATTTGAGAGGTGGGTCTGCCCGCATAATATAAAGGTGCCTCATTTCGCCTGGTGCATAGATATAACTGTTTTTAAAAAACTATATACTGCAATGCAATGCACTGAAAAGCTAATTATGCAGTCATAATGGTATACTTTGAAGAATATACGAAATGATAAGTCAATGAACACTTATTTCACAATGAACATCTCTTTTGTTCTGTTTTTTTTTTTTTTTTTTTTTTCTGTTGTAGTAGACACATATGCATATTGTAAACCTGTCACATAAAATAGAAATATTTCAATTTGGTCTCAATTCTTTTCTATCACCCACAGTTTCCTCATAATGTAACTTCATTACAAACCAGAAAATTAGAAGAACATGTTCTAGGAATGAAAAATAAATTACTGTTACAATATGTATAAAGCTTTTATCCAAGTCTAAACAAGAAAATATCTGTAGTACATAGTCTTATGTGTTCATTTTCTTGTATTTCCTTTCTCTCTTCCCCTTAAACACTGTGTGTATTGCGAGAAGGTATGCTTGAGGCCTTTCTATCATAACATTACCTATTGCTTCTAGATTGGAACCAGTCACTTTATAGCGTCCAGTGTCTCTCTTTTTGCGAGTAACTGTTCCTGTATCTTGGAAATGTTTGATGCATCTATCAGTTTTAAAAGATATAAGAATACCAACATTAACAGATATTTTAATTAAACATGAGAATGACAAAAAATTTATATCTTATACTGATAAAACGTAAGACATTTATGTTACAAACAAAAGTATGTCAATTAATTATTCTTTCACACTGGCTGTGTGTAGGCTAAATTGTGGAAATGTAGAGTCAAACTGAAAAATTCAATGCCATAGCCGGGATTTGAACCACAGATCTTCTGGTTTCCGTCCAGCCGCACTACCATTGTGCCACTATGGCCAACGTGCCGATATGACATTAAATTCTCCAACTGACTCGTATTTTCCCGGTAAACCACTTTGGAGTTCTCATAAACACATGAGACAACTACCTTAATGGCGACTTACTACATGTAAGTACTTTAAGGCCCGGGTTTTTTATAGTAAACCACTATTAGGTTAATTAATTTCCAGAATTTTGTATAATTTTATAAACCAAAAACTTGTTACACAAAAATCTGTAGTTCTCTTCAAACCATACAATTTATTTTAAGTATAGTTCTGTGTCTTCAGCCATTCAGGTTTGATTAGATTGATTTGCATTCATTGGGTTCACTTGTAGCCACAAGGGACCGTGAACAGTGAACATGTCCAAAGGTATACAGTTTAATAGCATTTATACTTGAAAATTTAACATAAGACACACTTTATATACAGGAAATACGAAAAGTAATATGGAAAACAAGGCAGGGATAATTACATATGAATCAAAATCACTTTTTTAATCTACTTTCACTAGGATTTGCCAGTAGGTCTCAATATTTTTGCAATGGATATCATTTATGTTGTTGTTGTTGTCAAATGCTAGGCTTTGGCAATGAAGCCATTAGCTCTCTTGCTCTCCAATATTTCTGTGTAGTGGGTCCGGCAGGTAGGGCTTCACAGGTTAGAAGATGTTCTTCAGTCATTTCCTCTTCTTTGTTGCAAGAGGACAATTTGGACTTGTATAAATTCCTATTCTGTGTAGGTGTTTGGCCAAATAATCATGTTCCGTAAGTAATCTAAAATTTGCTACGGCAGCTTTACGTGGGATTTCTGGAATAATTTCTGGATTTTTAATTAAAATATTCCATTTTTTATCTTTGGCTTTGTTACATATTGTTTGTTTTTATATTATATTTATGTCACACCGATTTTAATGCCAGTATGAAAGTAGCATTCTACCATGTAGACACTGCTCGTGGTGCAACCTGCTTTTACCAATGAGGCTCTGGGGACCGAGCATTAGCAGTATAACTACATCAGAAATAGAGGAAATGCTATTTCATCTCTGGCCTGTCACAGCATACAAGTGTTCCACAATTGGTGCCTGTTAGAAAATCCGATGGACTTTAAAACTCCTCCGGGCCAGGTCCAATGGACCCATTAACCAAAGACAGGTGTGGCCCTCCAGACATACTGGGGGTCAAAGTGAGTGGATGGTGTAACCACCATTACAAGCAAAAATTGGTGTCCACTTAAAAAACAGTTACATTTATGCTTCTTTAAACATGATAAGTCCTTCAGATAAATTTTCCAGATACCCTTTATTGTTATTTATTAAATACATAATCATTAAAATAGCTTTTGAACAATAATCAAAGATTTAATAGCAATGATTTGTCAGTGGTACAGTTAGATTCTACTTACAGAGCTACATAAGCATTATCAGGATAATTTGTCAATCAGATAATCTTGTACAGAATAAAATAACTTTGAGCATAGGTACTCTTTAACAGCATTTTTAAAACCACTGAAATTATCAATTTCTTTGTTAAGATCCTTACGAAGAGCATCAAATATTTTGATGGTTTCATAATGTACACCTTTATGAAAGCAAGAAAGTTTAGCACTGGGATAATGGATATTATTCTTTTGTCAAGTGTTTTTTTCTGTGAATTACATTATTTGTTATAAATGAGGCCCGAATGCATACAAAGAATTTTAGGATTGAGAATATATACATGCAAGGAAGGGTTAATGTCTTCAATGTTCTAAACAGATCTTTGCAGGAGCATCTACTATGGGTGTTAGTAATGATCCTTATAACCTTCTTTTGCATAAGAAATATTTTTTTACTTTCTACTGAGTTTCCCCAAAATAATATTCCATGACAGAGATAAAGAATGCATAATACACTAATGTAAGTGTATCAGTAGAATTCACATTAACCAGCTCTCAGATAGCATAACAGGCAGAGCTGAGTTTAGGTAAGATATACTTTACGTGAGTTTTCCAATCTAAACATCTGTCACTTGAAGGACCAGAAATTTAATGCTGTCAATTTCTTCTAATAACATATCATTAATTTAAGTTAATTGATAGAAATTAATCATTTCTTCACACTAGCCGTATATAGGCTAAGATTTTGGATTGATAGAGTGGACATGAAAAATTCAATGCCACGGCCGTGATTTGAACCACGGATCTACTGGTTTCTGTCCAGTCGCTTTTACCCATTGAGCTACCATATCATTAATTTCAATTTGTATTTGAGTATGAGACGTATTACACGTTATAAATTATTCAACTTTTTTTTTGTCTAGATTCACAGATAATTTGCTCACTTTAAACCAACATGACATACAGTTCACCAATGTTATCAGCGAAAAGAACTGTACCTACTTGCAATGTTCTGTATATAAAGTGAGAGGTCATTTATATAGATCAGACACAGTAAAGACCCTAACACTGAACTTTGGGTACTCCATGAGCTCCAATTTGGGTACTCCATGGCATTCCAATTCAACGTTTATTTTTCATAGCCAATTTCACTAGCTACTTTGATACTCTGTTTCCTTTTATTTAGTTAAGACACAAACAAACTTAAATGTTCATTTTTTAATCCATTAAATTCCAATTTTGCTATAGGAATGCCATGATTAACACAATCAAAATCCTTTGCTATATTCCATAAAATTCCACTTCTTTGTCCTTTTTCGCTTAAGGCAGTCAACACTTCATGTGTATGTTTATAAGCTGCATTATTTGTCGTTATTCCCTTTCTGAATCCAAACTGATCTCTGAAAAGTATGTTGTTATATTCAAGGTGCTTATACAGTTTGTTGAACATTACTTTTTCAAGAACTTTTGAAAAAGATTAGCAAGGGAGACACTGGTCTATAATTTGAAACATTATTGCTTTCCTCAGTTTTTGAAAAGGGTTTAACAATTGGGAATTTCATCCTATCAGGGAAGATTCCATTTTTTAGAGACTCGTTGCATAAGTAATTAAGCGGAATGCTAATTTGTGAGGAGCATGATTTTAGGATTATTGTAGTTATTTCATCATAACCAGAAGAATTCTTCGTTTTAAAAGAGTTAACAATTTTATTTATTTCAGAAGGAATAGTTAGATTGATTTTATATGTAGGCAGTACATTTGTGAAACTTGATCTTGGAAATTCTCCTGTTGCATCTTTACTTCCATAATTAATATTTAATTTTCCGTTACATCCAAAAAGAACTTATTAAACATTTCTACAACTTCAAGAGGCTTGGTAATTTCATGATTGTCTACACTGAATGTTGTTGAATGATTTTGTAAAGAGTGTTTACATGTTAAAGTTTTTACTATATTCCAAGTGTATTTTATTTTATGGTTTGAGTGCTGAATTAGTTTTTTATAATGCAATACTCTAGATGCTTTTATTACCTTCTTTAAACATTTGCAATATTTTTGTAGAAGTTTTTTAAACCTTAATTGTTACTAATTCTAACTAATTCTAATATCAGCTAACCTTAATGTCTATGTAACTGGACTCATTTGAGCAACATTTCAATCATTGTCCATTATGACATAATGTTGGATGCTTTCCCTTATCCTGAAAGAGGAATGTCTGGTAGCTCCAAGCTCTAAGTACCCTGGACTCCTTTGAACATCATTTCATTCATCCTCCGATATGACTTACATTGGAGATCTTCCCTTATCCATAAAAATAAGGTAACTCTAAGCTCTATGTAGATTATTTCTTTAAAGCTCTTTATAACGATCTTGATTATAATGCTTGTTGGACGCTACGGCACAAGGCAAGCCTAGACCAGATTCCAGGGGACCATATGGGGATTAGTGGTGGACAGAGCCCATCTGTATGGGTTTTCTCCGATATTTCCTGGAGTTCGCTCCATCAAATCCTGCTATATTACCTCTTACTAGAATTCGGAGTGGTCAACTGCCCTCTCTGTTCCAGAGTTTGTTCCTTCAGAGGCATGTTATCCCAGGTACTCATTTCCAAGAGGGTAAACAGAGAAAGAAGATATATGTGTTTGGAGGAATTTAGTAACAGTGATGTCAAAATTAATATCAGAAACTATTTGTAGTTGGTTTATTAATACTCGTCACTTACTTGTTTATATTTATGAGAGACTAGTTTCAAGGCATTCACCTCCATTTTCAATCTCTTTCCAACTGGCATCTGTTGTTGTCTGCCAGAGAGAGAGCAGACAACAACAGATGCCAGTTGGAAAGAGATTGAAAATGGAGGCAAATGCCTTTGAAACTAGTCTCTCATAAATATAAACAAGTAAGTGACGAGTATTAATAAACCAACTACAAATAGTTTCTGAGAGAAAGAAGAACACATTTTTGGGAACCGAATGTGAAGTTACGCTTTATCCTGAATGACCCTTAAATAATTGCTAAACTGTAAGATATGCAGATCACGTTCACACAGAGTTTATGTCAATAAGTGTTTTTGTGGCATAAACAACTCCCGATATATTGTTTGTCATTGGTTTGAATTTTCAAATTCTTCAGCGCTTTTCAAGTAGTAAATTGATACTTTTCAAAGTCATCATACAGTGCTGTATATGATTCTTTTTGACCTGCTATATTCCACTATAAGTATCTATCTTGATTATCCAGAAACTGACAGAAGAATTGGTTTGTTTATATGATTAGTTTGTAGGAGAAGTTGAATGTAACACATCACAATAATCTTGTTTGAACATACATAATCTGCAGATGCTTGATGGTAGCCTTAGAGTACCAAAAATTATTGCCATTCTGACCTGTCGTCACCAAATTTCCATTTATTATTATTATTATTTTCCTAATAAGAATAAAGAAAACAGAAAACATTTTGCAAACAAATTTTGGTCATTTGTTAGTAATGCTACACAGAGCTAAAAGAGTGAAACATTCATTTAACACAGTAATAAGCATAATATTACAAGTCTGTTTATACTTGCATTATGACTTCTGCCAAAAGCTTTGATACAACAGATAATGCACTTCTAGAAGACTGAGATTACATCATACACAAAGCTGAGCACATAATTCGAAATGTTTTCCCACCAAAATTAGTAGAGCTCCACCAACTCAACTTAGAATACAACCAACCCATTATAACAAATCTGGATGTACATTACCAGCAAGGACAGAATTCAGTGAATTAAGTGGTAAATGAAATGAAAATGGGCTGATGCAAACACACAATGTTATATAAACAAGGGTACAGCGAAGAACAAGGTTTATACAGTCAATCATAAGCACGTACGCTCGCCACACTGACTTTTTACAGTGTAGCCAGCAGACTAAGAATTATTGCCGAGTACCAATGTACATTGCCTTTTTGACAGAGTATATCTTTTCTTTACAAATAATACATCATATGAACTACAATTTCTAAAGCCCCATAACAAGTAAGAAATCATCAATGAACCACCAACACCATCATTCACATGGTTTCATTCTAGAATCATTACTTAAATAAAAAGTTAGTGTGCTCATCATTGTCTACTCTTGAGATATACTTTTAAAAGGGAGACTTAAGAAAGTATTAAGTTTCTACTAAGAAATAATTAATGTTGCTTACAATATGCAATAACAACTTTGCAATGTTCATTAGAAGCACAAAGGAATGAATTGAGATGTCGTCACAACCTCTATCAAAGGAGGTGGGGCGAGGTAAACTTTCAGCATCTTCCATCAGATGTCGCACTTACTTTTGAAACTCATGCAATGAAATACTTCGAAAATGGCTAACCTGCAACAATAGAAAAGTATGTATCTGACACAAGTTTGTTTTAATGAGCGCTCATTTTTTTGTGAAATAAATCCATCTTTTAAGGTTTCCTAGTCATTCAAAATTATACAACACTCAATCAGAATGAAGAGGATTTCATACAGGATTTCTATTCACAGAAAATTCAAGATGCATTATATTAGTGATACAAATGTATAGCTTATATATAAATTAAGATATTTTATGGGTTGTTCACTATGTTATGGATTTAAATTCCATTCTCTGTACAAGAGCAATAAGAAAATATCGAAGAATAACGATTTCCTTGTTTGAGAAAATACTACAAAATTCAAACAGAAACTTGAAATATCTCAGAAATAGTTAACTTCAAGAAAAAATCTTATTTGACAGAAGTGTTCAATTTAATAGAACCTCCAACGTTAAGTCATATCAGACGATAAATGAAATGATATTCAAATGGGCCCAAAGTTCAAGGAGCATACAGTTACCAGACATTCATCTGTAAGGATAAGGGAAAATTACTTTCGTGTTGCCAGTGCTTATCATAGGAGCTTCACTTTTTAATTTCTAAATCTATGCCAGTTGAAGCATGCAGATCGTGTTTGTGTTCCTTATTCTGAACATTATGGTAAAACCGTCTGCTAGGAAGAAATGTAAATATGGAAGAATTTCAAAGAAATCACTTAGTGGTCAATTTGTAATAGAATTCATTATTACTTAAAGTTCTCTTTATTCTCTAATTTCAGTGCACTTACAAGAAAATTACCAATATGACCATTTCTGCAAACGTTTATGTCGATTAATGTAAGTATATAAAGGGATATTCAGTGACTGTCATAATTTTTCGTACAAGGTAGTCTATATATGTAACATGCTGGTTTTTAAAGGAAAAGTGGGTAAACAATTCAAAATTATTAAGCTGTTGATTCTATACACTTCGGAGGTACCGCAGTAATGCAGTTATGACTTGTAAATTATTTTAAACTACACAATACCTGTTAACTGGTTGAGATACAAAAATTTGCTCGTCAATATTTTTTGGACAAGGGTTGCTTAGCAACTCAAGGCATACTTTGCACTTGCTATGTGCTGTGCAGGGAGGTCCCAATCAGTGCCTTACTCTCGCACAAAATAGACGCAAACATTCAGGAGTGAAATGGAGTGCAGAGGAAAGAACAGTACATTTGAGCAATGACAATTAGTAATATTCCATCATGAAAAGGGAAAAACATGTCGACAAACAGCAGATTTGATGAACATGAAGAAAGTACTATTAACAACATTATCTGCCTATATAAATATCAAGATAGGATTGAAAATTTGCCACAGACAGGTTTCCCGAAGAGATGGCAATAATAAGAAAAGTGAAAAATAATCCACATCTTAGTAAAACTGCTATTGCTGCTGAGGTTTGCAAATGCATTTGAAAAGAGGATCAGTGCAAACACAATCCAGAGGGTGTTATACCGAGAACATTATCATGGACGAACTGCAATAAAAAAGCCCTATGTCAACAAAATTAATAGGATCAAGTGGCAAAGATTTACTAAGGAACACCTCAGCAAAGATATGGACTGGTGTTAAACAGTAAGTTTCTGCTACAAGTCAAAATTCAACATTTCTGGCTCAGATGGGCAAATTATAGTTTGGAGACAGCCCAATAAAGAATTTGAAGAAAGAAATATGCAGGGGACAGTAAAACATGGAGGGGGATATGTTATGGTTTGAGGCTGTATGTCGGCTGAGAGAGTAGGTGAGGTAGTTTTTATTGATGTACACATGAATCACCGTCAATATCTTCAGATTTTATAAGATAACCTAAAGAAAAGTGCAGAAAATAAGAGAATAGGAGACTGTTTTAAATTTTATCAGGGCAATGACCCAAAACATACGGTCCATAATGTATGGCTGTGGTTGTTGTACAGCCGTTGTAAGTTGTGAATCTTCCCCCATAGAGTCCCTACATCAATCTGATTGAAAATCTACAGGATATACTCGAAAAAAACGTACAAAAACTTGCCATAAATTTTAAAGTTGACGTGAGGAGGCGACTTCAAGAGGAAAGGAACAAATTGCACCATTCTACTACTAGCAGTAGTACCGAGAAGGCTGACTGAAGTGCTAAGGAGGAGGGAAAGATTCAGGAAGTATTAATATTCCTACATTGCCTCCATTCTTCCTATTTGTTTTGTACTTATATCTTTTTCCGAATAATTTTAAATAGGAAATTTTCTATTACTATAATTATATTCATAACTTTTATATTTTGTGCTTTATGAAATGAAATGAAACTTTATTTTTGTTACCTGTATGTGTAACTGTACAATCTGGAGTGAGAAAAATGGAACAAAATAGGTTTGTTGTTAATCTTTTGTTGTGAAACATATAAAAGCTATACTTGTCCGAAAAATTCTGACAGTTACTGTATTTCTGTAAGAGTTGTTTGTAGTAGAGGAAAGCTTGCAAATGCAACACATCACAGTTTTTTTTTTTCGCATGCTTCCATTTGATTTATTTTTTCTCACCTTTATTTAGTTTAAATGCTGACTGAATAATGATCCATCGCCATAACAACGAGAAATCAACATTATCAAAATTATGTGTTCAACAAGTAAACAAGTTTTGTAAATTCAGTAATCTAGCATTCAAACAATGAAATGGGGAAGCCGAAATCTAGTGAAAACTTTCCTAAGGGAAATTCAAAATCTGCTTACATAAAGAAAAAGAAAGCCATGATAATTGCCTTGAAAAATTTACCTATTCGTCTTGCTTCCCCCAGGGGCCTACTATGGTAGGTATGGGATTGGCAAACCCGGGGTCCCAAGCCAAAGCTCTCGATTGGGTGCCTCTGAGTGGTGAGAAACTAATTTGGTCAACATCCACGTTTTACCCAGGAACATTTACCTCCCTGAACGCAAGTCTGATGGATACCTAGCGCAGGGAAACACAGGGGGTGACTGGGTAACACATCAATCCCAGCCTCTGGTTACCATGTAGGACTGTGTATCCACTGATATAGCTAAGCCCTGGGGATGGGCCATTGCATCAGCTGATGCACTTCTGAAGGAATATTATCCAATTAACCAATTTATATTCTAGAAAGGTATTTAATATACCCTTATTTATCAAATTTAATTGGATTGGGTCCCTCTGTCTTTACATTGGAGGTGAGACCCTGAGGTGAGTAAGGTCCAGACCT